>JARGCV010000065.1:1397500-1610000 GCA_034064705.1 Bothrops alternatus
GAAATAAAAGAAAGAAAGAAAGAAAGAGAAAGGAAGGAAGGAAGGAAGAAAGGAAGGAAGAAAGAAAGAAAGTGGGGGAAGAAGATGGGAGGGAGGGAGGAAGAACAGGAAGGAAAGGAAGGAAGGAAGGAAGCAAGGAAGGAAGGAAAGAAGGAAGGGGACAGCCATATGGCAGGGATATAATCACAGGGACTTTCTTCCTCCCTCCCTCCCTCCCTCCCATCTTCTTTCCCCTTCCTTCCTTCCTTCCTTCCTTCCTTCCTTCCTTCCTTCCTTCCCTCCTTTTACATTTATTATGCTGCCCACAGGGTTCATTAATCAGAGGCTTAATCTAGATCAGAGTTTCTCAACCGTGGGAACTTTCAGACATATGGACTTCAACTCCCAGAAACCCCCAGCTAACTTAATCATGGCTAAAAATTCTGGGATTCGGAATCCACACATCTGGAAGTTTCCAAGTTGAGAAATACAAGTCAGGATGGAGAGGAAGATCCTTCCCATGTTGTGATTAAACAAATTTTGGCATTCAAGGCTAAATAAAAAAAGAAGAAAGCTAAGTTTTTATTTCTTTCTTTAAAAAAAGAATCGTTTTAAAAAGCTTGTTTTTTATTAATTAATAAGCACTAATTTTGCTTATACGAGATAAGGGCAACATCTTAGCAAGAAACGTTCATTGGTGGGCTTCACAACAATTAAAAAACAACAACCTACAGAAATCCGTACTTCCCCGTCTCCTCTTCCGTGTGATGAATACGCTTAAAAAACATTTTGATAAAAATATAAGGGGGGGGGGAAGACACAGGACAGAAAAAGCTGCACTTTCTTGGCCTCCTGACTTCTTTGCCAACGTATCTTCCAACCTCTCTCGTACAAAGCATCTACATTTCTGACTCAAGAGCTATAAATAAATCAGCAGAATACATAATTTAGGAATCAGGGTGAAAACAAAAGGCCTGTCAGAGAGGCTACTTGACTAATTAATATTCTTTATTTACCATGACAGCAGGCAAAATGGCATTAAAGATGTAATGTGTGCGTGACAACAGGGGGGGTCTCTTTCTCCTGCCCCCCTCTCAATTTTGGGAAGGGGTCCTCTTTCACGAAGTGGGTTCTGAGTTCTTCTCAGGCAAAAAAAAGGAGGAAGAGGAGGGGTGGGGTAGGGAGGGGGAGAAGGAGGAGGAGAGGGAGAGAGAGAAGGAGAAGGACAGGAGGAGAGAGAAGGGAAGGGAAGGGAAGGGAAGGGAAAGGAAGGGAGGGAGGGAAGGGACAATGCTTAAAGAATTCAGCCGTGATAAATTGCTGTAGAAAAGGACCTGATTTGTTTTGGGGAATTATGTGCAGGGTAGAATGCAAGTAGAGGACCCATCCCTGTCTGACACCCATACAGATCTTCATCTTCCCAGCGGAAAAGTTAAAACTGGGTCAGAAAGTTGTAAATCAATGTAAACCTCATCTCCATTATATACAACCCCATCCAGTCAACCCTTGTGGACTATTGAACGAGCAAGTAGCATCGTGGGTCTATCTGTGCTCCTGAACTGATTGGAGAGGAGTGGGAGAGAATTACTATGGACACTGCTGACAAAATGCAGGAGAGCACCACAACATTTCCGTCAAGTCACCTGCATCCACACGCAATACTTAGAACAGCACTGTGGGAGTTTCCTCCGCCTGTTCTCAGAACAAATGTGCTATGCAAATGTTTTCTTTCAAAAATAAAAAGATCCATCCTTTTGCAACCTTGTTGCCTATTTCTGATCACCTAGAGCAGCGGTTCTCAACCTGTGGGTCGCAACCCCATTTGGGGTCGAACGACCATTTCACGGGGGTCGCCAAACATGGCAGTCCGCCATTTTTTCCCCCATTTTTTTCCCATTTCCCCTTGGCCGTCGCGCCACGCATGCGCAGTTAGGCCCGTCGCGCCGCGCATGCGCGGTTTGGGCTGCCGTGCGCACTGCGCATGCACGATTCAGCCCGTCGCACATGTGCGGTTCGGCCCGCCGTGCACGCGCCGCGCATGCACAGTTCGCCCGTCACACCGCGCATGCGCGGTTTGGGTCGTTGCACCGCGCATGCGCGGTGCAGGGCGGGGTCACGCCATGCATGGGTGGCACAGGTGGGGTCTCGGCCTGAAAAAGGTTGAGAACCACTGACCTAGAGGAATCTTTTACTATGTATGTAGAAATAAGTGGAAAGCTTCAGTTGACCTTCCCTTTCATCACCAAAAGTCTGGGAGCAAGGAAAAAGAGCGAGGGTTTTGGAGATGAGATTTACTTCTGCTCCCTGTGACTCTCAGTCTTTGTTCCTGTAAACACAAAGTTCTTCAAGCTTCACAAGGACCTTCAGACTCTTGAGAGACTACATTAACTCGCATATAGATCCAATGAACGGTTCAGATTGTGGAGTCTTTCCTTGTTCATTTTCATGATTGTGTTATCCCGGAGCACAAGAACCAGGCAAGTAAAGCCGACCACATCTGGAATATTGCATTCAGTTTTTGGTCTCCACAATATAAAAAAAGATGTTGAGACTCTGGAAAAAGTGCAGAGAGGAGCAACAACGATGATTGGGGGACTGGAAGCTAAAAATATAAGGAACGGTTGCTGGAATTGGGTAGGTCTAGTTTAACGGAGAGAAGAATGAGGGATGACATGAGAGCAATCTTCCAATATCTCAGGGGCTGCCCCAAAGAAGAGGGAGTCAAGCTATTCTCCAAAGCACCTGAAGGCAGGACAAGAAACAATGGGTGGAAACTAACCAAAGAGAGAAGCAACCTAGAACTAAGGAGAAATTTCTTGACAGTGAGAACAATTAACCAGTGGAACCACCTGCCTCCAGAAGTGGTGAATGCTCCAACACTGGAAGTTTTTAAGAAGAGACTGGACAGCCATTTGTCTGAAATGGTATAGGGTTTCCTGCCTGAGCAGGGGGTTGGACTAGATGACCTCCAAGGTCCCTTCCAGCTCTTCTGTTCTTTTATTCTTTGTTCTTTTATTCTTCTATTACTGCTTTAAAGAAAGAATGAAGCCCTAACAACTGTACCAGGGATGTCATTAAATGGCAACAAATGGTGGGTGGCAGAACATGTCATCTGTCCTACTTCTTTGATGCCAAAGTCTTCAGGACATCTTCATGGGGACAGGATCTGCTCCAGTGATTCTTATTGCACACAAGGGGTTGTGTTACACTCAATTTCCCATCGGCTTGCCCCCCCCCCCCGATTTCCCTTTCATTGCTGACATTTGGGACACCCGGTATTCATGGCTTAGCATAAGCAAAGCCTTGTTGGGCAGCTGGGCCATTTATTTAGCAAGGTCACCCTGCCGCTGAAGATCTAGAAATCGTGTGTCACTCAGCTTTTGTTTCCTCGAAATGGAAAAATATGGCTAATCAGAGGGACGCTGCTTTTTTCAGTCCACTTCAAAAGAGGAGAGGGATGGGGAGGGGAAGGGACCCGGGGTCAAGAAAGGGGTAGCTGAAGTTAAGAGAAGATAAAAACACCCCGCTGGATCTGAACCTCTAGCCCAGGAGAGGATGCTCAGTGGTGCTGCAGCCAGAATCTGAATGAGCAGAATTAAAAAATAAAAATAAAAAAATTAAGCGCTACTTCAAAGCCAGCAGTTTGAAGCTGAGCCATTTTGGCACCAGGAACATGCACGTTTTATAAGCCAAAGTCCTAATTGTTCCCAAAGGCATCCGCAGGGGATGATTTTAAAAAGTGAAGCTGGCAGCTATGGCTGTGTGAGAAGAGCCTTCCCCATTTCTTCACACAGGTCACAAGTAGAACAAATCAAAAAGGGCAGGGCTTTGAACATGCAGGCATGGCCATTGCTCATTGCTCATTCTCTCTCTCTCTCTCTCTCTCTCTCTCTCTCTCTCTCTCTCTCTCTCATCTGTCTGACTAATCTATGTAGTGTGTCTATCTAGTCTGTGGTTCTAGTTATTTGTCTGTCTGTCTGTCTGTCTGTCTGTCTATCCATCCATCCATCTATCCTATCCTACTATCTATCTATCTATCTATCTATCTATCTATCTATCTATCTATCTATCTATCTATCTATCTATCTATCTATCTATCCATCCATCCATCCATCCATCCATCCATCCATCTATCCTACCCTCTATCACATACTATATCTATCTATCTATCTATCTATCTATCTATCTATCTATCTATCTATCTATCTATCTATCTATCTATCTATCCATCCATCCATCCATCCATCCATCCATCCATCCATGTATCCTACCCTCTATCACATACTATATCTATCTATCTATCTATCTATCTATCTATCTATCTATCTATCTATCTATCTATCTATCTATCTATCTATCTATCTATCTATCTATCTATCTATCTATCTATCTCTGTCAGTCCCTCCCTCTCTCTCCCTCCCTATGACAGATTAGTTGTTCCAGATTAACAGTCTGCCCAAATCTGTCCTCTGATTTCCTCAAATTCTTCCTAGTTTTATTTCCCTATTCTTGGAGAATTTCTTTTCCTGAAGTTTTGATTTGGTCTAAGGAGTTGGCACAGACCATTGGGAGGCACTTTCGATTCCTGTCCATTTTTTTCTCTGCCACCTTCCTGGCTCATGGCTATATTTCAGCTGTAAAAAAAAAAAAAGCCTCTGTACGGAATTCCCTTTCCCCACCTATGGTAAAAGAGAGGATGTTCATCCACACCCTTTAGCCAGCTTGTAACTAAGGAAAAGTCAAAGAAAGTCTCTACTCTCTGGCATTAAATAAGATGTCTTCTCCTTTAAAAAAAAATAATTTGAAATAGAAGAGGTGTGAATTGGAAAATGCAGAGACGTTTTTTTGATCCATCACTATTCCAAATTAAAATAATTTCCCCCAAAGAAGGTCAGATAGAAAGAACTGGCCCTACCCAGGGTCCTTCTTCCACCAACTTTGTCACTAGATAAAGACCCCCAACTCTTCAAAGAATTCTCCTGCTTCCGTCTTCTGTCCCTGGCATATCTATATGATGTCTTTTCTAAAAGGGGTGGGGATTTGTTTTGGAGAAACATTATGTTGAAGACACAATGACATAACCAAATCTATGTACAATCAGGAGGAAAGGATGAAGCCATTTCTTTCTTTGCCTTTCTCCTATCAATCACACTCCAATTTAACAACAAGAAAAACAATACTATAGAAATAATAATAATAATAATAAAAATATCCCAGACTATCGGAAAAGCAAGGGGGAAGGGAGAAGGTAGATTTCGTTGAGGCCTTTGCTGGATGCTGCCAAAACCCAAAATAGGATCCCAGGTTTCAACCCAACAATTAGAGAATGGACAAGTCCCCCTTACAGTTTGCAAGATGTAATTTTGAAAGCTCCACTCTTTGCAGGATGGTTTAGTTACGAATAGCTGAGAACGCTAACGTTTCTAATCTCCCTTCCTCTATTTCGGGGACAGCACATGGTTAAAAGTGGCTAGCCAAGGAGGTGGAGAGGAGATCCTGCAAGATTAAAATATTTCACATGTCTCCTCCCTCCAAAACACATGATTTGAACAATGGAAGGACCAGGAAGGGGGGGAGGGAGGGAGGAGGGGAAGGAAGGAGAGAGAAGGAGAAAGAGAGGGAGGGAGAGAGGAAGGAGGGAAGAGGGAAAGAGGAAAGAAGGAAGGAGAGGGAGAAGGAGGAGGGAGGGAGGGAGGAAGGAGGAAGGAAGGAAGGAGAGGGAGAAGGAGGAGGGAGGGAGGGAGGGAGGAGGAAGGAAGGAAGGAGGGAGGGAAGGAAGGAAGAAGTAAAGAAGGAAGGAAGGAAGGAAGGAAGGAAGGAAGGAAGGAAGGAAGGAAGGAAGGAAGGAAGGAAGGAAGAAGGAAGGATACTGCAAAGAAAGACAGTTTCCAATTATATCTGCAGGACCAGAAACATTAGCATGACTTTTCGTTGGCGGGATAGTGATGTTTCAACAATCTATACCTATCGATTTAGGCTGATAATAAACAATTTGATTAGCCTCCATCCATAAGGCTGTCATTTCAATCACTGTCGCCAGGCCGATAGAGTGGAAGGCGAGGCGTCGGCGCATGTGGGTCCCGTCCGCCAAATAAGAAACTCAGGCCTGATTAGAGACTCGGATTCAGTGAATTGGACAAGACAGCTCAGCTGCCAAGTTATTAACTCCCTCAGAAAATACTCTGCTTTCTCCCTCTGGGCCAGCTTGAATATTCTGATCTGGATCGATAAGCAATCTCCGGTGTGTACAAAATGCAGGCAGAATCATTTGTCTCAGAGCAGGCTTTCTTACAAAAAAGGATGAAGCACCTGCAGTCTGGGAGGGGGGGCTTGTTCCTGCATTCTTCTTTTCCCCCCTCTGCTCTCTCTCTCTCCCTCTCTCTCTCTCTCTCTCTCTCTCTCTCTCTCTCTCTCTCTCTCTCTCTCTCTCTCTCTCTCCCTCTCCCTCTCCCTCCTCCCTCCCTCTCCCTCTCTTTCTCTCTCTCTCTCTCTCTCTCTCTCTCTCTCTGACCTCACCCCCATTTTAACTAATGACCCATAGAGAAGGAAGAACAAACCAAGCCTCTTTCCATCATCCTAGAAAGCTCTCTGAGGGGTTTATTTATTTGTTTGTTTGTTTTATTTTAACGTTTAGAATGGCCTGCCTTTCAATCTTCTGGAAATTATATCCATCATGGTCTCCCTGTAGCTTGTTTGGGTAAGTAATGGGGTTGGCAAGGCTGTGACACGGGGACCAAAAAGCCCTTGGCAAGACAAATGCTGACAACCCATGTGCGTTGCAGAACATTTCCTTCGCCATCCGGCCTCCTCCTCCTCCTCCCCCTTCCTCCTCCTACCCCCTCCTTCTCCTCCTACCCCCGCCCCCCTAACTCTTTATGATTTAGACAGGGGAGGGGAGAAAAACACATCACATTTCAGGAGGTTTTTCTTAAGCCATTTGTTAACCAGAAAAAGAGCTTTAACTACGGTGTGGAGTAATAGCACCCTATCTGTCAGGTTCTGCATCAACCTTCCTGTTTTTAACCGTGTATCTTCATCCAGCTTTCCCCCCCCCCCCCCGCCTTGTAGGGTTGCCAAACTGTCTCTCCCTCCATCTGTCTGTCTTTCTACACCTTCACGCACATGACATACCTACACAGGTGAGCGCTGGGTCCCTTGTCCTAGCTATGCAGATTTGCAGAGAGAGGGGAAGAGAATATGAATCTTGTATGATCGCACCGAGACTCGTGGTTTGGTTTTGGTTTTCAGTTTTATTCACAGGCTGGCAGGGCTCCTGCGTGCTCCTTTCACAGAGGCAAAATTTGATGGGCATGGAGAAGCTGAGGGTAGTCAACAGATTGACTTGGTGGCAAGGGAGGGATGCTAAGTGGGCACACGGCTTTCTCAAGCACATGGAGGCAGGGATAGAAATCTGGGCCTTGTCATAGGCTGGGGAAAGCTTTCTTTTGTAAAAACTGATGAGGTTAAGCATGTCTGGCTATGTCAAGGTATATGGTAGAGTTTTATGTCTTTCCTATGTCACACTAGCAAGAGGAGGAGGAGGAGGAAAAGAGGAGAAAGAGGAAGAGGAGGAAGAAAGAGGAGAAAGAGGAAGAGGAGGAGGAGGAGGAAAAGAGGAGAAAGAGGAAGAGGAGGAAAAAAAGGAGAAGAGGAAGAGGAGGAGGAGGAGGAAAAGAGGAGAAAGAGGAAGAGGAGGAAGAAAAGAGGAGAAAGAGGAGGAGGAGGGGGAGGAGGGGGAGGGGGAGGAGGAAGAAAAGAGGAGGAAAAGAGGAGAAAGAGGAAGAGGAGGAAGAAAAGAGGAGAGAGGAAAAGAGGAAGAGGAGGAGGAGGGAAAGAGGAGAAAGAGGAAGAGGAGGAAGAAAAAGAGGAGAAAGAGGAGAAAGAGGAGGAGGAGGAAAAGAGGAGAAAGAGGAAGAGGAGGAAAAGAGGAGAAAGAGGAGGAGGAGGAGGAGGAGGAGGAAAAGAGGAGAAAGAGGAAGGGGAGGAGGAGGAGAAAGAGGAGAAAGGAAGAGGAGGAGGAGGGGGAGGAGGAGGAGGAAGAGAAGAGGAGGAAGTGGAGGAGGAGGAGGAGAAGAGAGGGAGGAAGAGGAGGCAGAGGAGGAGGAAGAGAAGAATGAGGAGGGGAGGAAAAGAGGGAGAGGAGAAGAAGAGGAGAGGAGGAGAGGAAGGAGAAGGAGGAGGAGGAGTCTTAGAGATCCCTCACCTAGATTCTCTTTCTCCATTCTTGCATGGATGCACTTACAGGCCCACACAACTTTCAAACCAACCGGTAGTCAATTTTTGGAAACCTTCATGAGGACGTTTGCTTTTTAGCTCTAGAGAGGCTTCCAATTTTACACTCCTTTCTGCCACTAGAAGGGGGAGGGGCTAGCATTAAAAAGAAGCAGAGATAAAGTTCTTTGGAAGGTCTGTTTCTGTCCCTCCTCCCTGAGACCTCTGAATTAAATGGTGTTGGGTTCTTTGTCCCCCCAAGGAAGAGAGTTTGACCCAGAACAACCAGCCCTGGGAACAGGACTGGTCTCTGTGTTGTCATCAGCGGGTTCCAGGTCTTGCCTTTGTTGACTTTCCGCTTTGCAAGTTTAACAAACTTGGTTCCCAGTGAGAGGCTGAGCTGGCAGAAGGACTTTCAAGCTATTTTCAAGCCCAGGGCCTTGCACGTTATGGTGCGGTAAGCAATCATAATGAGATTGAAACCACCGCACCCAGTGACAAACCAAAGAGTGTCACCGCTAGAGTGACAAAGCAAAGCATGTCACGTGGAGGCTGCTAATGCACGATCAAATTCAGGAAGGCAACGTGAAATCAAATCATCCTTTTTTTATAAAACTTAAATAACGGCTAGAGGCGTAGGAAGGAAGGCCTACTTTTGCCAAATTGATTTGACTCCTGGCAGAAGCCCACTCCTCCTTCTACAGACTTATTTGGAAAGATATCCACGATTTAGGGGGGTGGGGAAGCTAGAGCTATGCCAATTTTCATTAATATACACTGATCATATTGGGGACGATGGAGCAAAGTGCCTTTAAATCGAGGTTTATCACATTCAACCCCCCCCCTTCGTTTGCTGCAGTTTTATTGTGGTGAAATATGGTCTTTTTTGTGGTGGAATTCACCCTAAACAGACAGCAGAAATATCCGGAGCTGTCACCGGGGGAAGCTCTATTGCCAAATGATATGCTTCAGAAATAAAACCGTTAGACATGTTGGTTTTATGTATTAAAACCGCTCCAAATGCGATTGAAAATGGCTCTCTGATGGATATTTGCAACAGTTATGCCACATTAGACTCGATTTATCCATTGCCTCTCATTGTGGCTATTGATTGATTTTTAAATTAGATGAAGGCAATCAGTAAATACCACCCAATCAACTCCTAAAAACATAGAGGAGATTAGACAATTTAGGGTAATCAATAAAAATATTCAGTGATTTGCTACGGTGCAATCCCAACCATCAATTACGACCATAACGGGCAACTTACAAAACCATAAAACAAGAAGAATGCGACAAGGAGGAGAAAAAAAAAACCCCGATAAGAAATGAATTACAGAGATGAAGAGCAAGTGTGCGTGTTGTTGGCTAATGAGACAAAATTACACTTTATACGTATCTTGCGTTTCTGGGTTGTTGACAGTAATGCCGGGGGGGGGGTGCCCTGTGCAGAGAAGGAGAAACTGAGAATGGGGAAATGTAAGTACAGAATACAGAATAAAAGAATTAGAAGGGACCCTGGAGGTCGTCTAGTCCAACCCCCTGCTCAGGCTAGAAACCCTATTCCATTTCAGACAAATGGCGGTCCCATCTCTTCTTGAAAACCTCCAGTGATGAGGGAAGGAGGGAGGGAGGGAGGGAGGGAGGAAGGAAGGAAGGAAGGAAGGAAGGAGGTGGAAAGGGAGGGAGGAAGGAAGGAAGGAAGGAAGGAAGGAAGGAAGGAAGGAAGGAAGGAAGGAAGGAAAAAAGAATAGTAGGAATAGCAGGGGCCTCCCAGCGTATGACAGGGAAGCCATCTCCATAGGCCAGCGGTTCTCAACCTATGGGTCGCGACCCCATTTGGGGTCGAATGACCGTTTCGTGGGGGTCGCCGGACACCGCGGTCCGCCATTTTGGGTTTTTTTTGTTTTTTTTTGTTTTTTTTTTGTCGCGCACGCGCCGTGCATGCACGAATCAGCCCGTCGCGGTCCGCCATTTTGTTGTTTTTGTTTTTTTTCATCGCGCGCGCACCGCGCATTCGCAGATCAGCCCGTCGCGCACGCGCACCCAGGTCGGGGTCGCGGCACGCATGGGTGGTGCAAGTGGGGTCTCAACCTGAAAAAGGTTGAGAACCACTGCCATAGGCAGAAGGAGCTATGCTCTCACAGGAGCCCAGTGTCTGTGTTATATTCCCAATATGTATTCCCGAACATAAACATTCTCCACTAAGTTGGTGGGCAGAGAAATGGGATGGAGAATTTCTCTGAACTTCTCCAAGGGGGGAGAACCTTCTTCAACCACTTCCCAATGGTGGGATTCCTTTCTTAGCGGTGGCAATCATCCCTCTGCAGATAGAACAGAATAACAGAGTTGGAAGGGATCCTAGAGGTCTTCTAGTCCAGCCCCCTGCTCGCCGGAAACCCTATTCCATTTCAGACAAATGGCTGTCCAGTCTCTTCTTGAAAACCTCCAGTGTGAGGGAGGGAGGGAGGGAGGGAGGGAAGGAAGGAAGGAAGGAAGGAGAAAGGAAGGAAGGAAGGAGGAAGGAAGGAAGGAGGAAGGAAGGAAGGAAGGAAGGAAGGAAGGAAGGAAGGAAGGAAGGAAGGAAGGAAGGAAAAAAGAATAGCAAACTATCAGAATAACAGAATTGGAAGGACTTGAAGGTCATCTAGTCCAACCTCCTGCTCAAGCCAGAAACCCTATTCCATTTCGACAAATGGCGGTCCAATCTGTCGTATGCCTAAAAAATAAGCTATGGATGAGAATCTTGGAAAGTTGTGATCGAAGCAAAGTGTGAGGACAATGACGCTGTCGCCGTAAGCAAGGAACTCATGCAATTCCTGACTTTTATCGAAAGAAAGGCAATCCTTACGTCTTCCTGACATTCTGACATCACAGACCATCCTCTCTAGGAGAGGAAGTTTTAGACTCATGGCCCAGGAGGTAAGCAAGGTAAAAATGGGCTTTACTTGACCATGGAGTATAAATTAAAAAGGGCAGCTAATTCATCATACAACTTCCTAAAAAGTGCTCTTTCTTTCGCCATTGAGTATGCCAAACAAAGATCGTTTCCTTTAATGATTGTCCCTGGTGTTCACACGATTTAATTCATCATGTTCCGTATTATGAAATTACTTGGTTTTTACTGCACGGAGCAGCTGAAGATCATTAACCTACACTCTTATCTAAGTCATACATCATCCAGGGTCTTTACCTTATAAAGGAAGATGGGGATGAATGTGAGACACATGGAAGCTCCTTTCCTTGGCTACCCACCCCAGCAAAAAAAGAAGAAGGGGGAAAAAAAGGTCCACCATTTTTCTAGATGACGCTGACTGCTTTCCTTCGACAGAAGATGCCTCTATCCCCTTGGCGTAAAAGTCTTACCTTCGTCGTTGGTGGACCTTTTTTTGTTTTGACAGCATCTTGCCATTGGATCCTCTGGTTTGGTTTTTAAATTTTAAATCTGATATTCCAGGGATGGCCTTCTGGTAGATATGAAAGAGGAGAAGCCCCCTGCTTCTGCGATTTGTGTAAAGCAGGGGTCTTCAAACTTGGCCCTTTTAGGATTTGTGGATTTCAACTCCCGGAATTCCTCAGCCAGTGTGCCTGGCTGAGGAATTCTGGGAGTTGAAGTCCACAAGTCATAAAAGGGCCAAGTTTGATGATTCCCTGGTTTAAAGTATCTGAGATGGGATTGCATTGACGTTGTCTGAGGAGGCCTTCAGCTTTTTGGGGGAAAGGCAATTCAGGGCCACAAAGCAAAGAGATGGCCAGCTCCATCAGTCACCATTGACAAGGCCTCATTGGGGTCCAAGCAGTTGTGGGATTCAGCCGGTTCGTACCGGTTCGGCAGAACCAGTAGCTAAATTTTGCTGAGTTCAGAGAACCAGCTTAATGCACCCTGCTTCCAGAAGTCCAGTCTAGGCCTCAGAGGTCTGGAGGAGGCCTTCCAGGCCTAGAACGGCCCACCCAAAATGCGTGGATGCCATTTCCAGGCCTAGAATGGCCCACCGGAAGTGCATGGATGCCACTTCCATAAGTCCATTTTAGGCCTCGGAGGCCCAGGTCTGCATTCAATAAGAGAACTGGTTGTTCTGATATTTGAATCCCATCTTCTAGCAGGATGGGCAGCAAAGCAGCAGAATTTGTTTATTCTTTGAGTGGTCTTCAAAGCAGCAGGACTGATGTCCTCTGTCAGAGATGAAAGTGTGTCCCCCTCCTCTCCCTTCCCCTCCCCCTTCTTCCTTCCTTCCTTCCTTCCCTCTCCTTCCTTCTCTCCCTTCCCTCCCCACTTCAGATGTAACAACACCACAGGACAAGAAATTTAGCATTCATTCTCCAAATCTTTATGGACATGTGTATTCTCCAGGTGTATATTCAGTTCTCTGAGAAGAACTGAAATTGGACTACCATTGTAATGACATCCTTGTAACAGGTAAATGATTTTGAATTCTGGTCCTCTAGATGAGTAGAGTAGAAGGCACTTGTCAACTCTACAACGAACCTGGCTGAAGCCATCTTGCTCATTCTAGGTTACCACAAGAAAGGGAGGGGGCATGGCATATTTTTGCTAGTCTAAACATTTCTGTGTCCCGTGGGAACCAAGGTCATTTCTGCCAGTTAGCTTTGTGGGTTGGTCATTTAGTTAGAAAGCCCGCCAAATTATTCTATTGAGGAACATAGCCAATTGCATAGCATTGGGGTGGAAAGTTTGACTTTGTAATAGTGTGACTCTTTGGAGGGAATTTCAGACTTGGTTTCACTTTTGACCATGCCGATATTCTGTAATCAATAAACATGTTCTTTGAGGAAATCTCTAGCCTCGGAGTTCTGATTTTGTTGGTCTTAGCATCGGAACCATGACATCACTAACCAAATAAGGAAATTTGCTATGCAGAATTTTCTTCTAGCAGGATGGGCAGCAAATAAACAAGCAAAGAAACAAATAAATAAATAAATTCTCCGTTCCTTTGTTTAATTACATTCGAGCTTCCAACAATTACCCATGTGGGCAAGCAACACCACCCTCGTAAAGCTCCAATTTGAGTAGAGCATTTGAACGGTTAGAGCTGTTGGTCATAATATTTTGAAGCTCTTCATCAAAAGATATTGTTCTTTTCTGACTGGCTCCATCACTGGGTATTCTTTGGCTAATTCCAACTTTTGTTGCATTATTTAGGGTGCAAATAAACCTTCTGAAAGCTCTGCAGTGCGTTCTAATTTCATTCATGCTCTACAGATGATAATTTAAAGAGCTGGTCACCGCTTCCAATTAAACAGGGAGAAAAATAGATCATCCCCCATAATTTATGTCTGCAAAAGGTTGGGCTGGGTTTGTAATTAATGTTTGCTTCTTTTAATGAAATACTTCAAAGGTCCACAGTTCTGTCATTCATAGAGGTAATTTTTCAATTGATTGGTAAGATAATGCTTGAAAAGCAAATGAACGTCCTTTGGCACTGTAATGTCTTACTCAGTGGACAAGAGTTTTTCAGCTTAGAAAATGCCTTTCTCATACAGCTGGTCCTTGATTTACCATCACAAATTTCTGTCGTGAAGTAAAACTTTCGTTAACTGAGTTTTGCCCCCATTTTATAAGCTTTCTGGCCACAGTTGTTAAGCGAAAGACTAACTTGATTCATTAAGCCTGCATCTAAGGCAGGGGTGTCAAACTCAATTTCATTGAGGGCCGCATCAGCATTGTGGTTGCCCTCAGGGGGGGCGGGGATGTGTGGCCTACTGGGTGGGCGTGGACGGAGTGGGTGTGGCCTACTGGGTGGGCTTGGCCAGCTCTACATCATTTGTGTCAAGGGGGCCTGTGGGGCCTGGGCAGGAGTGGGACAGATCTGAGGGTCTCTGGCAGAAGGGAGGGGACCGGGGCAAGTGCCAAGGCATGGTCCATTTCTTCATTCCTCACAAAGGGTGACACCTCCCCATCATGCACCCAGGGGGCGGGACCAATGTGGCAGGGGCTGGTTCCTCGCTGTTTCCAGACGGCCTTGTGGAGCTAAGACTGAATGCGTTTCAGCATAGATGGCCACCACAAAATTGTACATTGGCTCCCAGCCAGCCTGGGCCAGGGCCAAGGCAGTGGGGGCCATTCCCTCACTGTTTCCAGGATGGCTTCGCGGGCCACATGAAACCACTTCGTGGGCTGCATCTGGCCCCCGGGCCTTGTGTTGGACATGTCTGATCTAGGGTGACACTGAGCAGATGATTTACAGAAACGCTAGTTCCGTCATATCTCATTCAAAATGGACTAGAACAGAGGTCCCCAATCTTTTGGGCACCAGGGACTGATTCCGTGGAGAGAGGTTTTTCTGTGGACCGGAGGAGGTGTGGTTTTGTGTACTGCCTGCATCCCACGGATGGGGCTTTGTTTATTTGTGCTTGTTTGTTTGTGTTTGTTTGCCGGTCCACAGACCGGGGGTTGGGGACCCCTGGACTAGAAGCTTCAAATGTTTGCTTGGGTTGGATTGTATGCATAAAGCTAATTCTTGCCTGTCATAAAACTAATTTAGCTTTTCTCCTGGGGGAAAAAAAGCAGCAGACTTTCCCACCCACCATGCACTGCTGAATTTAATTGGGAGGAAGCATGCTGTATTTAAACCACAGCCAAGTCTCCCCAGACAATGAAGAGGTGTAAGAAGGAAACATTGGACACAGTTGCTTATTAAAGGGACATGTGAGTCCCCAAGCAGATGTGTGTTTGTCCCTAATATTCAATGGCATGCCTGCAACACTTATTTGGTGGCAGATGCATAGCAAATAGGCAAACACTGCTACGCCTTCTAAGAACATTCAACAATGATTTAATGGGTAGGTTAAGAGTCAACAGAAAATCGGTTAGAAGAGGCAAGTCTTTTTTTTTCCCCTTAGCACAAGAGAGATGTTGGGAGTGGTAATAACTTTCGGAGAACCAGTGGTCTATGGTTCCTACTCCATGTGCCTGCCTAACAATGAGACCCATTGAAGAACGATTGCAGGAATTGGGTATGTCTGCTCTAGTGAAAAGAAGGACTAGGGGAGATATGATATGATTCCAATATTTGAGGAGCTGTCACAAAGAAGAAGCGGATCAATTTATTTTCCAAAACACCAAAAGGCAAGACAAGAAACAATGGATGGAAACTAATCAAGGAGAGGAGCAACCTGGAGTTAAGGAGAACCTCTCCAACTGGGAAGACAATTAACCAGGGGAACAGCTTGCCTTCAGACATCATGGGCGCTCCATCAATGGAGGTTTTTAAGAAGAGACTGGACAGCCACTTGCCTGAAATGAAATAGGGACTCCTGCTTGGGCAGGGGCTGGACTAGATGACCTCCAAGGTCCCTTCCAACTCTGTTATTCTATATTCTCAACTCAATGGATCTTACTTGGAGTGTTCTTTGAGACAACATGGAAAGTTCTTTTTAGAAAATGTATGTTTTTTGTTAGTTTTTTTTTATCCTGGCTTTATTATTTTTATAAGCATCTCAAGGCAGTGAACCTACCTAATGTTCCTTCCTCCTCTTATTTTCCCCACATCAACAACCTTATAAGGTGGGTTGGGCTGAGGGAGAGTCACTGGCCCAAAGTCTCCCAACTGGCTTTTGTATCTGAGATGGAACTAGAATTCACCATCTCCTGGTGATTGGCCCCAAATCACCCATCCCTCTTTTGTATCTGAAGCACGATTAGAACTCACCGTCTCTTGGTTCTAAACCAGCTCCTCAATCTAATTTAGTACCGGATTAATTTAGTACTATAGTCAAATATGTATTCTTTCTTGTCAGATATTCACATAAATGTTTTATCTATCTGTGGAAAATACTTTTGGGGCCTTGACCAAATAGTTCTTGATTGCAAAATTACAACTCTTGGTTTACCAGTGATGTAGACCTAAGGTTATCTCTCAAAAATAGAAGTATTGGGTGACAAAATCAATTTATGAAAGTGCAAAATAATTCTAGGGTCCTCATTTCCCGATCTTTAGCTCCATGTAAATCAAGAGCAATTCTCAGAAGCCCTAAAGATATACACCTTCTTAACAATGTACAAATATAAGTTGCAGCACAGGAAAACTCTCCAGGTTTTATCATGAGCTGTTCCCTGCCCATAAAAACACATTTTCTCCTTGGGTGAACGCAGTGCAAATTTTCCTTAAAGAGGTGCTTTGCAAACAGGCTATTAAAATACTAAAAGAAAACATTGATTAGTTTTAAATAGCAGCTACAATTCAAACACCTACAAAGACAAGCACATTGATGCTTTAAGTTAAACCTTTGTAGTTAACAATCGAAGGGAAGATACAATGCACAGATCTGGGGGGGGGAGAGAAAGTCTGGGTAACATGTGGTTCTGCTCTCATGGGTGTCATTGCTAAATGTTCTTATGCAGATCTCACTAGCGATAACCCTGTGAAGAAGTCATGGATTTAACATAGCCATCGACACCCAAAATAATTGCCTTCCCTCGAATGTCTCGGAACTGCCATCTCCAGAATTACCTGCAAGGCGGTAACCCATCCATCCATCCATCCATCCATCCATCCATCCATCCATCCATCCATGAGTGATTAGCAGATACAACACCACGCTTCGTCTTCCATTCTGCTATAGCAATAGTACGTCTTAGACTTATATACCGCTTCATAGTGCTTTACAGCGTTTACAGTCAGCATATTATCCCCAACAATCTGACTCCTCATTTGACCGACCTCAAAAGGATGGAAGGCTGACTCAACCTTGAGCTGGTCAGGATCGAACCCCTGGCTGTGGGCAGTGTCAGTCGGCAATATGGCACTCTAACCACTTTGCAATCACAGCTCGGTAGGGGGAAAAAAAGAGGGAGGGAGAAAGGAAGGAAGGAAATGGGAAAGGCAGGGAAGGTAGCAATAGCACTAGACTTATATACCACTTTCTAGTCCTTTACAGCCCTCTCTAAGTGGTTTACACAGTCAGCATTTTATTCCCAACAATCCAAGTCCTCATTTTACTGACCTTGGAAGGATGGAAGGCTGAGTCAACCTTGAGCCGGTCAGGATCGAACTCCCGGCTGTGGGGCAGAGTTAGCCTGCAATACTGCTTTCTAACCAGAAGGAAGGAAGGAAGGAAGGAAGGAAGGAAGGAAGGAAGGAAGGAAGGAAGGAAGGAAGGAAGGAAGGATGGATGGATGGATGGATGGATGGATGGATAATAGCACTAGCACTTAGACTTATAGACTTATATACTGCTTCACAGTGCTTCACAGACTCAACCTATTACTCCCAACAATCTGGGTCCTCATTTTACTGACCTCAGAAAAATGGAAAACTGAGTCAACCTTGACCCAGTCAGGATTGAACTCCCGGCTGTGGGCAGAGTCAGCCGGATACGGCACTCTAGCCTCTGCACCACCACGGCTCTTAATTATGAACCAGGCACAGGATTGCTGACCTCCTGCTCAGCCTTCCAGCCAGTGTGCTCCTTTTTTTTTCAATCTATCACCCATGGATAAATATTTGTGCCCAAAATTTCTTCACCTTTAGATTCCTACCAAATCTCTCTCCCATCGCTCACCCAGAAAAATCTTTTGTTTATCCAGAGGGTTATTTTTGATCATTAACTTGTTTACGATGCTTAACCCACCCACTGCGTTTAAACACTCGGCGCCAAATGTATTTTCAATCAACTGAAATATTAACCAATCATATATAATGGGCATCCAGACCTTTAAGAGCAGACTTGCTGGATCTCCTTGGGGCTTCCGAACAATTGGAAAAAAGTATTGACAAGCCGGTCTGCCTTTCGAATTACATTGCATTTGGATCAAAAGCCGAAGGAGAGGAGGGAGCAGCTCATTATACATTCTTGACATTAATTTGAGCATTTTTATATGTGTGTCCTATTAAGTACTTTAAGTGCTTTTTGGTAATTGTGCTTGGTGGGGTTTTTGGGTGTTTTTTTTTTACAGCACTTCAGCCCGATTCCCAGTCCAATTTTCTCTTTTATCCAATGTTTGAAATATTGATTTCTGACAGATAAAAGCAAACCTTATAATCCCAGCAACACTCGCTGAGTGAAAAGGGAAAAGGCTCCGAAAAGCATCGGGGGGGGGGACGGCTGGGGATGAAACCCCTCTTCCTTTTATTACATTTTATTAGCCAAATTTGCTTTCTGCTTGCTGATATTGATGAGAGTCTTAAAAAAAGAAGAGAAGAGAAGAGAAGAGAAGAGAAGAGAAGAGAAGAGAAGAGAAGAGAAGAGAAGAGAAGAGAAGAGAAGAGAAGAGAAGAGAAGAGAAGAGAAGAGAAGAGAAGAGAAGAGAGAGAAAGATGGAAGAAAGAAAGAAAGAAAGAAAGAAAGAAAGAAAGAAAGAAAGAAAGAAAGAAAGAAAGAAAGAAAGAAAGAAAGAAAGAAAGAAAGAAAGAAAGAAAGAAAGAAAGAAAGAAAGTCTGCACCGTTGGACTTGTAGTATTACCAATTTCTGGTACTTTTTTCTGACTTTCTTTCTTTTTTTTTACATTTAGTAAGATAAAAGAAGGAACTCCATCTGATGACGGCTGTCCTGTCAGCCAGTTTAGGGTAACTATGATTTATCTACTGCAGTGTGTGGAGGGTAGCCTCTGAAGAAAATCTTTCCTTTCCTTTCCTTTCCTTTCTCCTTCCTTTCTCCTTCCTTTCCTTTCCTTTCCTTTCTCCTTCCTTTCCTTTTCTTTCCTTTCCTTTCCCTTCCTTTCCTTTCCTTTCTCCTTCCTTTTCTTTCCTTTCCTTTCCCTTCCTTTCCTTTCCCTTCCTTTCCTTTCTCCTTCCTTTCCTTTTCTTTCCTTTCCTTTCCCTTCCTTTCCTTTCCTTTCCTTTCTCCTTCCTTTTCTTTCCTTTCCTTTCCTTTCCTTTCCCTTCCTTTCCTTTCTCCTTCCTTTCTCTTTGCTTTCCTTTCCTCTCTCCTCTCCTTCCCTTCCCTCCAGTGGTGGGATTCAAATATGTGAACCACCGGTTCTCTGTGTGGATGCCACTTCCGGAAGTCTATTCTGGCCTGGGCAATAAAAAATTAGCTATCCGTTTTGCCGAAGTGGTGCGAACAGGCTGAATCCCACCACTGCTTTTCTCCCTTCCCTTCCCCTCCTCTCCACTTCCCTTCCCTTTCCTTCCTTCCTTCCCTCCCTTCCCCGCCCCTCCACTTCCCTCTCCTTCCTTATCCTTCCTTTCCTTTCTCTACTTTCACTTCCCCTTCCTTCCTCTCTGCTTTCCTTCTCTTCCTTATCCTTCCCTTCTCTCCCTTCTCCTCCCCTTCTGTTCCCACTCCCCTTCCTTATCCTTCCCTTTCCTTCTCTCCCTTCATTATCCTCCCCTCCCCTTCATCCTCTCTTCCCCTTCCCTTTCCTTTGATATTTCCTAGATATATCCTCATAAAAACCAGTTTAAGAATTCCCCAAAATTAATTATCATTTTATTTGCTCGGTGGGATATAATTGGGTTAATGTCCAAGGCAACCAACTCTGGACATCCAATTTTAGTCAAGTGACCCCTTTCTCCCTCTCCTATGTACCTTGCTCCATGTGGAAGTAGAACTGCAGAATGGACAGCCATTTGGATTGGGCTGCGCAACTCCAACTGACCACTAGATGACAGAAAACTCTAACACCTTGCTGCCCTCTACTGGTCATCTGGATTTGCGCAGCTGGTAGACCCATCCAGCGAGATATTACAGCTAGATTCACACCTCTTAACTAGGCTACGGTTAATCTTCTCAATTTCATCCCTTCTTTTTTCTTTAATTGCTCATAGCCAAGAGCTGAAATTAGTACTTGCCATGTGCGGAATTTTACAGATTCTGATGTTTTTTTTTCCTTCTCTGTAATAATAATAATGATAATGATAACAATAAAACCCTCAAGACCTATTTCCATTTTATTTACGTCTCGACATTGTGTGGGCAAGTGGGTAATATTGAGTAAAGGACATTTTTTTTCCCTTGATCAAAAAAAAAAAAAAGCAAATCTTTGTTGTTATGGACTGGCATTCTGCCAGCCACTTTGCAATTAAAGGTTTAATTTCCCAGCAATTAAAGTTTTCATTACTAAGCAATTAGCACTTAAGGTTTTACATGATAAGCATTTAACCGAATCCCAAAGCTGCCGGGGGAGCCCGTACTGGGCGTGGGAGATGAGGGCAGTAACTGGAGGGAAAAATGGAGAAGACAGAGAGGCAGGGGTGGACAAAAATCCCTGGAGAAGGAACCAGATGCCTAAGGGACTATCATCCACAGCAGACCAACCCTGTAGAGTCCAGGAAAGAGAAATCAGTGCCCCACAACTGATATACAAGAGAGTTCTTAAATGAATTTTGCCCCGTTTTACGACCTTGTTTGTCATAATTGTTAAGGAAAATACTGCAGTTTTTCAGTGAATCTGGCTTCCCCCATTGACTCCGTTTGTGAGAATGTCACATAAGGCAATCACATGACCCCGGGACACTGCAACCGTCCTAAGTACATGTCAGTTGCCAAGCATCTGAATCTGGATCACGTGACTATGGACACGCTACAATAGCCGTGTGAAAAACGGTCACAAGCC
Organism: Bothrops alternatus; assembly: GCA_034064705.1. NCBI lineage: Eukaryota > Metazoa > Chordata > Lepidosauria > Squamata > Viperidae > Bothrops > Bothrops alternatus. Next base: position 1,418,209 of record JARGCV010000065.1, read on the forward strand.
ACTTTGTTCAGTGACTTGGAGAAGATGTGAATTGGAGGATGCTTTTGGTAGAGCCTCAGTGGCATTTATTGGGCAATCTTGAAAGAATAAAAAAGATGTGCTTGATTTGATTTCGATTTGGAATGAATTGGACATTCTAGAACTATTTTAATTCTGTATATTTATATGTTTTTTAAATTTTAAGGCTGTACACCGCCCCAAGTCCTTCGGGAGAGGGGCGGTATAGAAATTTAATAATAATAATAATAATAATAATAATAATAATAATAATAATAATAACAACAACAACAACAACAACAACAACGTAAAGGGAAAGCAGAACTTTCTGGGTGGGTGGGTGGGTGGGTGGGTGGGATAAGCCCCCTAACAGAAGTCCCACCAGATGTGAAAAAGTTTTAGAAACTTCCTTGCAGAAATCAAAACCCCTCGTTGAAATGATGAATTTTTGTTTTGGGGTTTGTTTGTTGTTTTGTTTTGTTTTGTTTTTTTGCTTTCCAAAGAAACACAGTAATGGTTTCTTGCAATACTACGTAAACAAGCTGTGGCTCTGGTCCAAAAATTATCTGGGTCTTTAGTTATCATGAAATGCAGAAAGGGAAGGAAGGAGGGAGGGAGAAAGAGAGAGAGAGAGAGAGAGAGACAGGGAGAGAGAGAGAGAGAGATGGGGGGAGAGAGAGAGACAGAGACAGAGACAGACAGAGACAGACAGAGAGAGAGAGAGAGAGAGAGAGAGAGAGAGAGAGAGAGAGAGAGAGAGAGGGAGAGAGGGAGAGAGAGAGATGGGGAGAGAGAGAGAGAGAGAGAGAGAGAGAGAGAGAGAGAGAGAGAGAGAGAGAGAGAGAGAGAGAGAGAGAGAGAGAGAGAGAGAATAAATTGCAAACATGGGCTTGTTCTGTCAAGCAGGCTCCTGAGACAGAAATGCTGAACTTACTAGTTATGGATGATATCTTATTTTAAATTGATTTTTTTTAGAGAAGTGTTTACTAACACACAGCCCAAGTGGCCTGGAAGATAGAAATGAAATGCTATAATTATACAAGTGAATGGGTTACTGACCTTTGGATTGCAATATCTTGTCTCCTTTGTCCTGCCTTTGTATGATCCTGACTAAAGGATGAAATTGCATCTCTTTTTCTACGGTTGTTGTGAAGAATGAGGCAGTATTGGAAGTTAGTGAGCCGTGGCGCGCCATAGCTTTTCATAGCTTGCAATCATTTACCTATTTTCATTTTGCTGACTTTATTAACACCTGAATCTCTTGGGACCTGCGGGGGGAGGCAAGTTGTAGTGCTGTCGACTGACAATTCCCACATTTGCTGCTATCAACTTGCAGCCCCAGAATTATCTTTCCAAACTGGCAATAATAATAATAATAATAATAATAATAATAATAATAATAATAATAATAATAATAATAATAATAAGTCATTTCTCTCTTTTTGTGAGAACACAGAGTGCCTCTGAGAACGTGCAAAGCATTTCTGAGAACAGGCACAAGGTATATTCGGTTGCATTGCATGGGGATTTTACGACTGCATTTTATGGGGCGGTCTTTCAAATAAATTCTGAGCTCAATGCACCTTAGTGGATCGTCTGCAAAGATTGCTATTATCATGGAAAAGGGAACAAAGAATGCTCAGTTTTACTGACAGTTGTGATTATAATGTGTGTGGTGTGCACATAGCTTCCTTTTATGAATTTCTGGGTCTTTATAGTTATGTAGATTGCATAGGTTGCAATGGAATCCCATGCAACACAATGGAGATGTTGTGTTTTTGATAGCAGGTTACAATATCTTACTATGCATGCAAATGCCAGCTTCTGTATGCTTCTATTCATGGACTAACTGGATTCCCATTGGATAGTTTAATCCATCACTGGTGAAGCGCAGGCTGCAGAAGTGATTTATCCATCAGCCATGTACCCTATCCCTACTTCCGTTAATTCCAACTTCAGAATTGTGATAGGATCTTCCCTACCGAAAAATCAACGCATAATCTTAAAGCTCGTATGGAAGACTTGTCCTGTACCTCACAAACCTGATGCAAGCGATAGTACTTTGATTCTGTTCGATGTTGTTTTGTAAAAGTAAGAATAATCTGATCATGTGATGAATTAGTAGTGGCTGATGGCAGTGACGGTAGTGGTGAATATGATGGTGATGATGTTATTTTTCTAGCTTAGAACATGTTTATCAATGTTTTAAGCTTAAAACTATTTGAGTTTTGTTCTCAGCATCATTATTTGGCTATATCATCTATCGCATGCAGAGTGTTGATACCAAAACATGGTGTGGTGGTGAGATCATGTGTTCCACTAGAGTGTTGGTACCAAAACATGGTGTGTTGGTGAGATCATGTGTTCTACTAGAGTGTTGATGCCAAAACATGGTGTGTTGGTGAGATCCTGTGTTCCACTAAAGTGTTGATACCAAAACATGGTGTGTTAGTGAGATCCTGCGTTCCACTAGAATGTTGGTACCAAAACATGGTGTGTTGGTGGATCATGTGTTCCACTAGAGTGTTGATACCAAAACATGGTGTGTTGGTGAGATCCTGCGTTCCACTAGAATGTTGGTACCAAAACATGGTGTGTTGGTGAGATCATGTGTTCCACTAGAGTGTTGATACCAAAACATAGTGAGATCCTGCGTTCCACTAGAATGTTGGTACCAAAACATGGTGTGTTGGTGAGATCATGTGTTCCACTAGAGTGTTGATACCAAAACATGGTGTGTTGGTGAGATCATGTGTTCCACTAGAGTGTTGATACCAAAACATGGTGTGTTAGTGAGATCCTGCATTCCACTAGAATGTTGGTACCAAAACATGGTATATTGGTGAGATCATGTGTTCCACTAGAGTGTTGATACCAAAACATGGTGTGTTGGTGAAATCCTGCGTTCCACTAGAGTGTTGATACCAAAACATGGTGTGTTAGTGAGATCCTGCGTTCCACTAGAATGTTGGTACCAAAACATGGTATGTTGGTGAGATCATGTGTTCCACTAGAATGTTGGTACCAAAACATGGTGTGTTGGTGAGATCATGTGTTCCACTAGAGTGTTGATACCAAAACATGGTGTGTTGGTGAGATCCTGTGTTCCACTAAAGTGTTGATACCAAAACATGGTGTGTTGGTGAGATCATGTGTTCCACTAGAGTGTTGATACCAAAACATGGTATGTTGGTGAGATCATGTGTTCCACTAGAATGTTGGTACCAAAACATGGTGTGTTGGTGAAATCATGTGTTCCACTAGAGTGTTGATACCAAAACATGGTGTGTTGGTGAGATCCTGTGTTCCACTAAAGTGTGATACCAAAACATGGTGTGTTAGTGAGATCCTGCGTTCCACTAGAATGTTGGTACCAAAACATGGTATGTTGGTGAGATCATGTGTTCCACTAGAGTGTTGATACCAAAACATGGTGTGTTGGTGAGATCCTGTGTTCCACTAGAGCAGGGGTCAGCAACCCACGGCTCCGGAGCCACATGTGGCTCTTTCATCCCTTTGCTGCGAATCTGTTTTTTTTTAATACATAGCATAAAGGTAAAAAACGATATATGCAGTTTTTATATTTAAGAAGTTATTTAAAAGTTTTGCTGTCAAAAGGGTTTTGTGGCTTCTGGTGTTTTCTGTGGGAAATGGGTCCAAACGGCTCTTTGAGTGTTTAAGGTTGCCAACCCCTGCACTAGAGTGTTGGTACCAAAAAATGGTGTGTTGGTGAGATCCTGCCTTCCACTAGAGTGTTGGTACCAAAACATGGTGTCTTGATTCCACTAAGACTTTAGGTAAGAAAGCCACCCAACGATGTTGCCTTTTGTTACAGACGTTCTCTGGAGTCCCCAATTGCTGTTTGAAAACTCAGCCATGGGCAATTTTGATTCAGCTCATTCACTTGTCTTCTGTCATGTAAAGATGTCAAAGTTGTCTCCTCTAAATAAACGGTGCTCAAGCAAACTGATTCTTAACAAGTTACCAAGGAAGACAGTGAAACCTTCAGCATCTCTTCTTCTTGTTTATCCTACAGAGGGACTTTTCTGCCAGGACCATCAAGGGGAAGCGGAGGAAAATGGCATAAAGGACAGTAAAACATTTAAACAACTTCTTAAATATAAAAACAAGACAAAGGTAACTTGACATCTTACCTGGAGATAATAATAATTGAGGATTGTGGATTCTGATTCCAACAGATTTCATTCACCACTTACTCATACAGGTTTGCCAGATTCTACCTTGCACAGACACACAGGCACAAATACACACACACACACACACACACAGAGAGAGAGAGAGAGAGAGAGAGAGAGAGAGAGAGAGAGAGAGAGAGAGAGAGAGACAGACAGACAGACAGACAGACAGACAGACAGACAGACAGACAGACAGACAGACAGACAGACAGACAGACAGACAGAGACAGAGATTTAAAGACACACATTTTTGCTATTTTCTTGCCCACAAGGGTTATTGGCATTCATTTCCTACCTTGAGATAAAATAGAATTGTAAGCCATGCATGTTAAAGAATCAAATACACTTATTTCAATTTCAGTTTCATTGTGTGGTTTATTTAAAAACGCAAATTAAATGCAAGTGAATTTAGGCAAGAACAGAACTGATTTCTGAATAGGTGTGTGACAGTTCACCACTATATTTATCAAGAGATTAGATAGATAGATAGATAGATAGATAGATAGATAGATAGATAGATAGATAGATAGATAGATAGATAGATAGATAGATAGATAGATAGATAGATAGATAGACAGACAGACAGACAGACAGACAGATAGATACAATAGATAGATAGATAGATAGATAGATAGATAGATAGATAGATAGATAGATAGATAGATAGATAGATAGATAGATAGATAGATAGATAGATAGATAGATAGATAGATAGATAGATAGATAGATAGATATTCTCTGCAAATAACCTCAACAGTTTACATGTGCCTTCCTTTCTCTTTTCCCAATTCAGTGAAAAAATAGCATACTGTTAGAGCTTCCACCATTTAAAAAATAATAATAATCCATTCAGCTTTTCCTAGGTTTGTAAAATAACATCTCATTGTTTTATTACTGTCAAGACAACAAACTGCATCCTTTTCCCAGGATTCTAACAGCCTCAAGCTCTATTCTGGGTCATCATTTATTTCAGGATTGTTTTCCACACTCACCGCACAGCTCTGCACAACCATATGCTAATGCAGATGTTAGCCCCATGTTTCCTGCCTAAACTGCTGCTGTTTGGATTTGTCCTGCGAAATAAACAGCTTCCTATCAATTTACCAGCCAAAGAAACCTGCATTGCATATGCACAAGACAGACAGATAGACACACAAACAATTTGAACTTCCAATTCATGCATCCCTTGGGATGCTGACTACTTAAATATTTCTCTCAAACACGAGATAATGTCTTTGCCTCTGATGGTACACTCTTCATGTGCTGAATTTTCAAGGAATTAAAACATGTTAGATGGGGTGGGCGAGGTAGTCTCATGGGCACTAATTCTGGACTTTAAAAAATAATAAAGGAGAATATTTGTAGCTCAGGGTTGACATGAGGGGTCCCTGAGCTTGGTTGTTTTCTTGCAGATATTTCAAGCCTCAAGCTAGGTAACATGTCTAGCGCTGCTGATGTTACCAAGTTTGGTTAATGAAACATCTGCAAGAAATCAGCTAAGATCAGAGAGCATCAAGGACCGCTCTTTTAAAAATAATTAATAAATTATTTTCATTTAAAAATAGCAATGACTGTCTTCATTTTCTAAAATGCTTCCAGAAGCCTTATATGTTTTGTTTTGTTTTCGAATAGAATAGAGCTGGAAGGGACCTTGGAGGTCTTCTAGTCCAGCCCCCCTGCTCAAGCAGGGCAACCTATACCATTTCAAACAAATGACTGTCTGTCCAGTCTAGTCTCTTCTTAAAAATCTCCAGGGATGGAGCACCCACTTTTTCTGAAGGCAAACTGTTCCACTGGTTAATCACTGTCGGGAAGTTGTTTTGTTTTGTTGGAAAGTTGTAATCATATCTGGGAAAGACCTTGGAAGATGGAGCAAAGAGATGTTGCCTATGGAATCGTCAGATGAGAGACAGCATAGCCTGTAGCTGGATGATGTTCAGAGTGGACCCTCACTAGTTTCTCAGACTATAAAGGGGACTTGCAAGGTTCTGTTAATGTAGCTTTCCAATAAAGTAGAATCAGCTTATATGATCATGTTTCTAGGAGACCTGGTGCCCACAGCCAGGAGTTCAATCCTGATGGGGCTCAAAGTTGACTCAACTTTCCATTCTTCTGAGGTGGGTAAAATGAGGATCCAGATTGTTGGGGTCAACATGCTGACATTGTAAACTGCTCAGAGAGTGCTGTAAAGCACCATGGAGCGGTATATAAGTCTAAATGCTATTGATATTGCTACCTGGTCTACCTGGAAATTGTAAACACAGTAAACAGTGGTCTATATTAAATGGTGGTTTACCTTTCACTATCTACAATATCACACACCGGGAACAATATACATACATGTGCTAACACAGCGGTCTCCAACACACAGCAGTTACAGCAGGAAAACAGAAGAGAGAGAGAGAGAGACACATCGGTGGAGCCTTCCCTTTTATACAGAGCTCTTGAAGGGACACAAACCCAGCTGGCTCTTAAAGGGACATAGACCCTGGTGAGTCATTCCCATCATTACATCATACATCTCACATTACATCAGCTGGTTAGCTTCTAAATCATTACCTTGACAGAAAGGCAGATACAACTTAAGCTTCCATGTTTTGGGTGGGACATCTCCCCGGGACATGGGTGTTTTATGATTGGACTGGAGCCCTGGTGTAGTGGACAAAGAGTATGTAGAAGACCTTTACATCATGCCACCTGCAATCAAAAAGCCTTTCCACACAAAACTCTACTTTGACGGAGTATTTGGGTAGAGTTTTCATGGTCTTAATCTCCGGAGATTTCCTGACATTACTTTTTATATAGTTAAAAGCAGGACAGCAAAACAAAACAAACAAAAAAAACCTGCAGGACAAAATGCTTGATCAGCCTCTCTCTGCTTTGCCTGGTTCAGGCAAGTAATTGAAAATTGGGAGAATCAGGACGGTTTACCATCTCTGCAAATGGAGACTCATTAAAATCTATAGCCCATCACCTGTATTGGCAGGGCCCCCTGCCTTAATTACATAAATACAATCCTTCGGCTGTTGCAGAGCAAACATTACGCAGAATTGCTCTTGCCAGCTATGGATTCTATCTGCAGTTTTTTTAAAGGAAATAAATAGCTCACTGCCAGCCTCCTCTCCCTGCAGCACAAACTGCTGCAATGGTTTGCTGGCCCCCGGTTTTAGCATCGGTGAAACAGGAGATCCGGTTTCCTGGGCAAGTCATCTCCAAAGGAGATTAGCAGGAAGAGGGGAAGACTGACCAGCACTAAATCCAGTTTAGTTGTATTTATAGACAGTTTACACCAGGAGTATCCAATCTTGGCAAGTTTAAGATCCTGTGGACTTCAACTCCCAGAATTCCCCAGCCATCAGGGCTGGAATTCTGGGAATTGAAGTCCACAAGTAAAACAGAAACAGAATAACAGAGTTGGAACGAGACCTTGGACATCTTCTGGTCCTACCCTCTGCTTGGGCAGGAAGCCCTATACCATTTCAGACAAACAATTGTCCAATTTCTTCTTAAAAACCTCCAGTGTTGGAGCATTCACAACTTCTGGAGGCAGGTTGTTCCACTAATTAATTTGTTCTAATTGTCAGGAAATTTCTCCTTAGTTCTAGGTTGCTTCTCTCCTTGATTAGTTTCCATCTGTTGCTTCTTGTCCTGCTTTCAGATGCTTTGGAGAATAGCTTGACTCCCTCTTCTTCGGGGCAGCCCCTGAGATATTGGAACATTGGCTATCATGTCCCCCCACGTCCTTCTCTTCATTAAACTAGACATACCCAATTCCAGCAGCCTTTCCTTATATTTTTTAGCCTCCAGTTCCCATAAACTTCCCCTAGTCTCCCAACTTGAATAAGTCTTAAAGGTGTCAAGGTTGGACCTCCCTGTTTTACACCAACCCCAGCTTTATTCTATAGTTTTGTTTTCTGTCTTGCTTCTTCCTAACCATCAGAGTGATACGATGGGGTGCTTGGAAAACAATAGAATGTCAGTGCATTAACCTTTTGTTATTTCCTTTGCCATTAAGTGGAGGCCATACTGTGGAACACTTTACAAGCATTTTTTTATTTGCAGTGTTGATTCCTATTAGATATCATTAGGTACACAATAATTATTATAATTATGTGCACTGCTTGGGCTGCCCTGCCAAATAACAACCACTTTTATTCAGAAGTCATAATTGCTGCATCTAGACTTTAAAATGAAATCTAATTAGATGTCAGTTTAGCCTTCTAACCTCTCTCTCTAATCCCTGCTGGCTGGCAAACCAGTTGGAGCTGGAGCCACCGTATAGTTCAGAGAAATCTCATTCCGCTGGTGTATCCTAATTGTACGTGGTTATATCCTGCAACAGCCTTCCGATCTGCTGAGACGACAAGTCCCAGAATTCCAAGGGCGTTGCTTCCAAAATCCCAATGACATTCTCAGAGGCAGAGTCTCAACAGATCGGAAGGCTGTTTCATGACGCAATAAGATATATTTCATCCCGTTGGAGAAATTATGCAAATGATGCAATGACACCATCAACATGGATGCTGTTACTAGTTTGGGCAATGAAACTTCTGCAAGAAAACCACCAAGCTCAGATAGCACCAAGGACCCTTCACTGCCTCCAGAAGCGGTGAATGCTCCAACACTGGAAGTTTTTAAGAAGAGACTGGACAGCCATTTGTCTGAAATGGTATAGGGTTTCCTGCCTGAGCAGGGGGTTGGACTTGATGACCTCCAAGGATCCCTTCCAATTCTGCTATTCTATTCTATTCTATTCTATTCTATTCTATTCTATTCTATTCTATTCTATTCTATTCTATTCTATTCTATTCTAGTCTAGTCTAGTCTAGTCTAGTCTAGTCTAGTCTAGTCTAGTCTAGTCTGTTCTATGATTATGTCCAACAGATTTATGAGCTAGGTATCCACACAAAACATTAGTAAGAAAATACTTTTTTTTCCCCAGACAAACTCATAATACCAGTCCTTTTGGGCCAATAAACTGGTTTAAATTAGTAATAGCCAGGCTAGTGGCTCAAGGATAATTTAACACCCTATCATCCTTCCCTCATTAGTGGGAAGCTAACATATCAGATTTATTTTCACTTATTATTTTATTACATTTATCTCGCCATGAAGGAAAAGCAGAGCCATCAATGAAAATAGTTTTGTAGTAAGAATGCCCCCCCAACTGGTTTGTGAAATTTGCTAATGATTATCTAGAAATAACAAGAATAATAGCGGAGAAGACTATGCAATATAAATAGTGGAGAAGACTATGCAAGAAAGCAGGACTATGGACTACATAAGGAGTCCCTGTGGATTTTACTCCGCTAGTCGTTGCCAATTCTAGGGGACTTGTGCTCATCTTCATTTCAAGGCCATTGAGCCAGCATTGTCTGAAGATGTTTCTGTGGTCATATGGCCAGCACGACATCACAGAGGGCTGTAATCCTCCTACCGAAGTGGTACCTATTTATCTGCTCACATTTGCATGTTTGAAAGGAGCTCACCAATGAGGACGGGAGCTCACCCTTTGGCGTGGAGTTCAGATCTCAAACCTGGGCTGTCAGTTTTCCAGCCAACAAGCTTGTTCATACTTAGAAATTATGGAAGTAGTTTGTACAATGGAGAAGATTATATGTAGGTGATACTGGTTTTTTTTTAAAAAAAAAAACAATATGAAGAATGCTACTGATGTAATGCTGAACATGTCTAGATCATCCCAAATATTACACCAAACTCCTTTCATTGTCATGGACATTTCTGCCTTGCAAGGCATTCAAATTATTTCTATGAGGCATTTATTCATGCAAAGCAAGTGGGTTTTTGTTTGTTTGTTTGTTTGTTTTTTGGCAAACCAAACCACAGTGAAAGCATTGTTTCATCCTGTAAGCATATTATTCTTATCTGTATCTGTAACTATACCTCATGTTCCCAGTTCAAAAGTACATAGAGGAACATAATGCAGACTGGAATCAATCTTACTCATCATCACATGCTCAGCTGAGTTAATGGTGCAATAGTTTGCACAATTAGGCTACCCTTGTTGCACAATGAAGCCACTGTGGCTTCATTTTCCAGACATTGGCAAAAAATATTTTCAGCCTGATAATTGTCAAGGCTGCTTATCTGTAGATATAGATTGATGTGCGTGTGTGTGTGTGTAAGAGAGAGACAGAGAGACAGAGAGACAGAGACAAGAGAGACAGAGACAGAGACAGAGAGACAGAGACAAGAGAGACAGAGATCAGAGAGACAGAGATCAGAGAGAGAGAGAGAGACAGAGAAAGAGACAGAGAGACAGAGACAAGAGAGAGAGAGATGAGAGAGAGAGAGAGAGAGAGAGAGAGAGAGAGAGAGAGAGAGAGAGAGAGAGAGAGAGAGAGAGAGAGAGAGAGAGAGAGAGAGAGAGAGTTTAAAGAACAAAATAAGGTTCTGGATTTTTGCAGCATCAGAGTTCTCCAGAAACGTTGCCAATTTGTGAAAAAAAAATCCTAGCAGGGAAATGCACTGAACAAAAATGTAGACCTGTGAACATTTGATAATTAAGCTCATTCAGGGTGGGAATGGGTGATTCTCCTGATGATTATTAGACATTTCAGAAGCTAGGGGGAGGGGAAAAAATCTCCTTTTCTTCCCCCCTCCCTCTCCTTCTCCCCCACTCCTCCTCTTTCTCCTCCTCCTTCCTGTTAGTGAGCTTCCTAAGGTACTCTAGCTCAGAGGTCCCCAACCTTTTGGGCACCAGCGACTGGTTCCGTGGAGAAAGGTTTTTCCACGGACCGGAGGGTGCGTGGTTTTCTGTGCTGCCTGCATCTCGCAGATGGAGCTTTGCTTGTTTGTGCAGACCGGTTGCTGGCATGCCATGGCCCGTTACTGGTCCACGGATCAGGGGTTGGGGACCCCTGCTCTAGCTAAGCCCTATGGGACACCATTACTGTCTTCTTGGCCAAAGTCATTGGGGTTCCTCTTACGCTGGAAGAAAAAGAAATGGCCGACATATTTATTTACTGCAAGACAATCCAGCCATCCAGAAATCAACACTAATCATCAAAACCCTGAAATCTCCCAATCTCTCTTCAAGCAGCACCGTGTTCACCTTTCCTCAAAAGACTTTTGTGTGCAAGGATTTATTCAGGTTCCCCCATCAGAACTGCTTTAGCTTGGATGGTGGAAAGACGCGCTTCGGTTAACTGGAGCATGCTGCCACATAGTGGCGATCTGGCGCATTTGTGCCTTCCTGGCACTCGACAATGTGTCTCACATCCCCTAAAGATGAAATAATGAGGCTTGTTCATTCCTGTAATAATTAACGGTGCATTTGCACTCCACGTGGATCACTGTTGATGTTTACTGTTTCGTCAAGTATGATGGATGCCTTGTGTTTCAAATGGAGATTAGCATAATTTCTTAACCAAGGGACCCATGAAAAGGTTCAATTATGAAGCAATCTCATTAATACCAGGGCTTGTTAAACTAATAGAACAAGACAACCTCAACAGCTCTACTCTGGATGCATGTGCTTCAAATATAATTAATGGAGAAGGACTCCAGGCTTTGAAACAAGCTTTATGCTATGAAATATGACATGCTGGAATAACTGTATTAATATTGTTATCATGTTCAAAGCTCAGTGACTCCCCCCCCCAATATATTCAGTCATTTTTTTCTAAACACGTTCAATTCAGAGACACGTTATAAAGTTTAAACTCTAGCCAGAAAATTCTGGTTAAATCTGGATCTCCAATTCTAATATAAGCAAGGTAAATTCCATATAGTGACTTCCCTTCAAAGGTTTCATAATGCAGTTTGATTTGCTGCGTTATGAATTGGGTTTGCATCAATTTTCTAGGCTTAATTGGGCTCTGTTTGCGTGACAAATTCTATGCATGGATACCTCTCCTCTTGACACTCATCCACATTTTCAATTTGCTAAAAGTATTGGTAGACCAACCCGATGGTAAATAACCAGGAAAGACGGTTTGGTATAATCTGTATTCCTTAACGAAGCTGGGAAAGAAATTGGATGGCCTTCAGATGCTGGCTGATTTTAGGGATCAATTATTTTTTCATACCTCTGCCATTATTTTGCTGGATAAAGTCGCCAACTAAATAAATATTCTCTCTTCTCAACAAATGGCCCAAAAGAGTCTACAACAAAAGCAATAGAATCCACAATAATTAAAAAGAAAAAAAAGCAAAGTGAGATCACGGGTGCCACTTGCAAATTGAACCAAGAGGTAGTGAAAAAGGTAATAAGGTTGCCTTAACTTCTGTAAAAGGTTTCACCATGTTGCTGGGATAGTTCGCAACTAGAAGGAAAAGGAGTGTAGCCCAATGGTAGAGTCTAAATATTGACAGTCTAAGGACATTATGAGCTAAATGGCCCTAAGTTGATATGGGTCATTTTTGTCTTCAAACCAAGTCTTACTTTCCAATCCTTTAACTTGCAGAAAACTGTTAGGAATCATGTGGTCCTTTGAATAATGCTGAACTACAAATTACTCATGCCCAGGAATCAAGTTGTGCTGGCTGGAATTGTCAGTAGTTGAAGGCAACAACTTCTTGAGAAATACAGCCCTATAAAATAAACAGAAGAGAACTAACTCGTTTTAGATAAGATGCTTAACAGGAAAGTGGTTTTGGTCTATGGACCTCAGACAGGACTATCTGAATCTGTCAAGTTTGGGCAGAGCTGGGACAAATTCTGACCAAACTACATTGGTTTGAAAATGCAACAATCTGGTAGTCAAGTAAAAGTGAAAGAATAAATCTGGACGTGTCTAAGTATTGTCAGCTTGGATTCCACGGAGAAACTGGAAGCTTTTTTTGGCAGCTTTAAGTCCTTTTCAGCAAAATGGGTCTTGTGCAAAACACAATATCCTCCTAACAATTCATTGTTGAGCCTCACACTTGCTTCCTCATGCTAATGTTTGTTTCCTAGATTAATTATCTCTGGGCCATTATGCATGTGCTTGCTGTCTCTTTCTCTTAATCAACAGGACAAGAATTTTAAAATCACGTTGGGTTGTTTTTTCTTCCTTGCTTTTTTTTTTTTATGCCACCAGGGTCCAAAAATAGTTGAAGAAAGATGAATGACTCAGATTGCTGCATTCGGCATCTTCAGGGATCCAACACCCCACTGGAGAAAAAATTGTGCCTCCCATGGCATCCAAAAGCTTTTTTTTTTTTTAAAGTGGAATTTTATGGCTCATTACAATTAAAAGAATTCTAAGATCATCAAAAACTGGTTTGATTTTTCCTGCTAAGGTTTGTCAAAGTTCCGGTAAGCATCCCTATGCATCTGTGTGTATTTTAAGTAGGATAATGAAACTTAGGAAGGGAAAGCAAGTTTGCTAGATTAAATTCAATTTGCAAATGTTGATTAATTCCATGCAAGGGTGTAACGATCCAGAGGACAGGAAAAATGACACCGGAAATCAGGTTCAAAGAATATAGTAGCTGTGCACAAAAATTATGTAGCTTGAAACTGCAAAGGAGGGATAGTTTGATTTTTAAAATGCTTGGGCTCTCATTTTTATGAAAAACGCAGAAATAAAGAAACGAGGTGAAGTCTGAAATAAAAGGGATGCTTGAGTGTTGAAGGACATGTCATTGTATGGTACAAAATTGCTAGATCTTTGCCATTGGAGATCACTTGCTGCTGCTTTTGTGAAGCGGGGGGGTGGGTGTGACCTTCAAAACATGTCTCCATATATATAGCCTAACCAAAGCCTTTCTGATAGGGTTGCACTAAGCCATGGTTTAATTTTGGCTCAGTGAATAAATCATACCGTTGGCTTTGCACAAGCTGGAAGGTCACAAAGAAGCAGGACACCCTGCATCTTGCATTGTGCATGGTATTCAAATTCACATTTATTTGTTGACATTTGACACCAGATGCACACTAGGCTAGATGGTAGGAGACCACAAGTTCAAATCCCTCCATAGCCATGAAAGCTACCCAGCCCAAGTCGGTGTTGATGTGGGGAAAATGGGAGGAGGAAGTGGTTTGGGGTATGCTTCCTGCCTTGAGTTATTTGTAAAACTGATAAAGGGGACACAAACATGTAGATGAAGAAGAACCAAAGACCTACATACAAACACCCGTGAAAACCTCAGAAAACAAACATGTAGATAGATATAGAGATAGATACAGATGCAGAAATGTGCATGTAACGTATGTATGTATGTATCTATGTATGAAAAACAGTAAGTACGATAGAGTCTGTTGTTGTTGTTGTTGTTAGTTGCGAAGTCGTGTCCGACCCATCGCGACCCCATGGACAACGTTCCTCCAGGCCTTCCTATCCTCTACCGTCTTCTGGAGTCCATTTAAGCTCATGCCTGCTGCTTCAGTGACTCCATCCAGCCACCTCATTTTCTGTCGTCCCCTTCTTCTCTTGCCCTCCATCTTTCCCAGCATCAGGCTCTTCTCTAGTGAGTCCTTCCTTCTCATTAGCTAGCCAAAATACTTGAGTTTCAACTTCAGGATCTGGCCTTCTAAAGAGCAGTTGGGGTTGATCTCCTCTAGGACTGACCGGTTGGATCGCCTTGTAGTCCAGGGGACTCGCAGGAGTCTTCTCCAGCACCACAGTTCAAAGGCCTCAATTCTTTGGCGCTTAGCCTTTCTTATGGGCCAGCTTTCACAGCCATACATTGCAACTGGGAAAACCATGGCCTTGACTATACTAGAGTCTGAGGGGGCCCAATGGCTCAGTAGAAATCTGACAGCTGGGTTTGAAACCCCAGCACCATGCAAACCTGCCCCAGCTCCTGCAAACCTAGCAGTTCAAAAGCATGCAAATGTGAGTAGATTAACAGGTACCACTTCAGTGGGAAAGTAACAGCGTTCTGTGCACCTCAGTGTACAGTCATGCAGGCCACGTGACCATGGAAGTGTCTTTGGACAATGCTGGCTCCCCCATCTAAGAAATGAGATGAACACCAACCATGGAGCTGGACACGAATGGACAGGAGAAACTTTTAATTTTACCTTTACAATAGAGTGTAACAATAATTAAGAACATTGCTGCTAAATTACTTCTCGGCTTTTCGGCTAAGATCAGGTATGGTAGGTGTGCAGGTAACTCTGCTTTTCTGTCTCTCAACCAGGGATAGCCAAAGAGCAGAGTTATTTCCCTTCTTCTTTTCCCCTTTGAACAAAAACATAAAGCACATTAAAGGCCACTCATTTTGAACCTGGGAGACATGGATCTCATGTTTCAGAATTCTGCTGTCAAAACGTTTCAGCAAGAGGGGTTCTTATTTATTTCTCCCCCCCCCCTGCAAAAACTCCATCTCGTCATAAATTATCTTGAACTGGAAAAGCTGAGAGGAAACGTGTTTGGCTTTCCTCTCCCTTGTTTCCCGATAAGCGAGGACACTGTTTAATTAAAACTGCTGGGTTAATGGTATCACTGTTGCATTGTCATTATTACAAGTGACAAGCCATGTGGCTCTCCCAGCCGAGCAGGGATCAGGTAGCCCGACAAGGCAACGGGGTTCCATCTGCTTCCTGTAAATCTGCCAATTCTTGCTGGCCTCTTCTAGGGGATCTATTCATAGATTTCCTGTCCTGGGTTGGATCAACACTCTCTCCATTTATATTTCTCTGCTGTTGACGCTGGTCCAGGATTCTGCTCTGAAAAAAATAATTCTTTTTTTTTTTTTGGCATCACTCTCTTTCTCAAATTTTCACCTTGCTCCTTTTCACCTTCATCATAAATATCTCACCCAAATTCTCTCCATGTTCTTCTTTCAATTGTTGTTCCCAGGATGTTCCTTGCGTGTGTTTCCGTTTCTTCCATTTTTATTCCGGCAGGTTGCTCACAAAGATGTTTGGCATAAGGTAGCTGGCCAGTTTGTGGCTTCGGAGACTGGGTAAAGCCAGTGACCCTAACCCCCAACTTTACATGGGCATACAAAATGATAGTTATAGATGGGTGGATGGACAGGCAGAGAGACAGAAGGACAGACAAATGGACAGATGGACATATCGATGGATGGCTGATGGATAGAGGGACAGATGGATGGACAGACAGAAGGATAGATAAGTGGATGGTTGACTACATGGACATATGGACTCACTGGCCAGCAGAAAGATAGATGGATGGATGATTGGACAGATGGATAGACGATTGGATGGACAGATGAGGGAGGAAAAAAAGGATGGATGAAATGGCTTGCCAAACTGAAAAGATGGCAAAATGTTTAGAGTATTCCTATGACCTATATGAATTGCACGTGGTACCAGAATAGTTGGGTCAAATTTTGGAATGAAACTAAGAAGAATTAAACTGGGAAAAATTAAAATTATCCCTGCTTGGTAGAGTATCAGTAATAAAAATGAATGCTGCAACCTATATTTATTCAGAGTATACCTGGACTGTATACTCAGAGCAAGGAATAAACTAAAGATTAAAATGCTTCCTGTTTGAATTTTCAGTCATTCCAGGTGATTCCTTTCCCAACCTTAAGTTTTCTTTTCCTTCTTCTCTCTGCTTGACACAGACGTGCCTAGTTAAATAGAAATTTCTTCCAATCAATGCACTCTCTGGGATTGATCAAGTGAGATCTTCTGGGCTTCACTGCTTGATGGAGACAGGAAATCTTCTTGCTTTGGGGTACAATCTCTACTGACCAAATCCCTCAGCAATGGCAGTCTCAATTTGAACATGGAAAGTGGAAGGAAGAACAAATGAAGTCTACAGACCATCACCCTCGGCTCCAGAATTCCATGAAATGGGAAGTCACACCTGTTTGCCGTGTGTTTAACCCAGCGGTCTTCAAACTTGGCCCGTTTATGACCTGTGGACTTCAACACGTGCCTGGCTGAGGAATTCTGGGAGTTGAAGTCCACAAGTCATAAAAGAGCCAAGTTTAAAAACCCCTGGTTTAACCCCACTCAGCAGATACTGGTGCAGATCCCTGTCAAGAAAGGGGGGGAAAATCATTTTACATTTCTGTCTAAAAAACAAATTCAATAATTTTCATTATACGTCAGCGAAAGTGATCTTTGAAACCGTCCTTGATGGAAATAGAACACATAATCAAATCAACCTCTGAAACCAGATGTGTCAACCCAGGTTGAATAGAACACTTCACCTGCTAATAGCAGCTTGAAGGTGAAGCCGGAGAAATCACTGCAAAACAGAATATTCAGCTCTGAAACTTGGGAAAGTCAGAGGCAAAGCTGAAAAATAGGGAGGATGTGCTGACGGCACTTTTGAAAAAAAAAAAATCACTCTTGGTTGAGTACCAATGAGTAGAAAAATGAGATAACAATCACAACATTTTGGTATTCCCAGTCCCGCAACCCTTTGGTATTCATCATTTACAACATTCAAAATCCAGACACTGGAAAGAGAAATTTGAGAAAATACAAACACACATATTTCTAGAGCAGCGGTTCTCAACCTTTTTCAGGCCGCGACCCCAACCCGACCCGCACCGCGCATGCACGGCGTGACGGCCTGCATCGCGCATGCACGGCGCGACGGCCCACATCGCACATGCATGGCGCGACGGCCCACATCGTGCATGCGTGGCGCGATGGCCTGCATCGCGCATGTGCGGTGCTACCCCGCGCATGTGCGGTGCTGCCCCCTGCGCCGGCCAAGAAAAAGGGGAAAAAATGGCGGACTGCGTTGTTTGGTGACCCCCGTGAAATGGTCGTTCGACCCCAAATGGGGTCGCGATCCACAGGTTGAGAACCGCTGTTCTAGAGTATTGGAAAACTGGTAAAAAAAATAGGCATATAAAAAGAAATAGACATCAAAAGGCAAAAGTATCTGAGAATATAATGCCTAATGGAGAGGAATGTAAAAGGTATTTTGTTTTCATTAAATGTGTAGGGTTTTTTTTGTTTTATTATGAAAGGAAGGAAGGAAGGAAGGAAGGAAGGAAGGAAGGAAGGAAGGAAGGAAGGAAGGAAGGAAGGAAGGAAGGAAGGAAGGAGGAAGGAAGGAAGGAAGGAAGGAAGGAAGGAAGGAAGGAAGGAAGGAGAAGGAAAGAAAAGGAAGGGAAGGGAAGGGGAAGGAAAGGAAAGGAATTCAAATTATTTGAATTCAAATACTTCATTTTATGATGTTAACCAAAGAATTACATGCTAGGCAATGGCATTCTGCACATCTGAAATGGTGGCACCTTATATTAAATGGTAAGATAAAAGAATAGTCTTTGGAACCTGTTCAGCTACTTATCTTTAACCTGGCTATCCAATCCAATGAATGTCCCACAGTTTTATTTCAACTTGTGTATAATTAGGCCCAGAAGAAACAGAGCGAGTGTTCATCTCTCTTTTTCTGCTCCTGATAATATCACCAAATTTTAGATTTCATATTGTAGGGGAGAAGGGGCAGACGGTGAGGAGAGGAAGCTCCTCGTTTTAGGGGGGAAAGAGCCCAATTTCTCAACCCCCCCCCAAAAAATGCTCAGAAAAAGATGGACAATTTTTCTGGAGCTCCCATTCAAGCTATTATAGTCGAACCAGACATACTGACTGGAATTCAAAGAGAATGAAATCTTTAGCAGCTTCAGAGCTTTTGTAAGGCAGCAACACTTCATCGTGTAACTAACACATTTTTAAAAAAAATTCCACGGCATGAAACTTAATTTCCACTGTATGCTAAAGGGAAAAAAAAACCCGACGAAAAATACAAATCAATAATATCTTGAAGGACACAAAGTTATAGTCTTCTTCCCCCTCGCCAGCCTTCTCCCTCCTTAATAAGAGGCAAACATTTTTACAGCCAGATCCATGCTGAGTTCTTGACAACATTTTACAGGATGCACAATGGCCAGTGAGATTAATCACAGATCTGGTGAGTTAAACATTCCCAGGAGGAAAATATTCAGTGTTTGGTTTCAATATCAGCTAGGTCTGTGAATGGCAACCTGGAAGATTGCTTGGTTTTGCAAATCTTTCATTTTGTCTGATAAAGCAAAAAAAAAAAAAATCTTTGAAAAAAAAAGTGAAAAAAGGGAACTGCTTGTTGAGTTTTGTAGAAGTTGTATAACGTTTCAGTCTCTACTGGATCCATCTGAATCTAAGAGGATGCCTAGGTCAGGGGTAGGCAACCTTGGCTCTTTTATGACTCGTGGACTTCAACTCCCAGAATTCCTGAGCCAGCATGGGGGAACTATGGCCTCTTCATGACTCATGGACTTCAACTCCCAGGATTCCTCAGCCAGCGTGGGGAACTATGGCCTCTTCATGACTCGTGGACTTCAACTCCCAGAATTCCTGAGCCAGCATGGGGAAACTATGCCTCTTTATGACTTCTGGACTTCAATTCCCGGAATTCCTCAGCCAGCATGGGGGAACTATGGCCTCTTCATGACTCGTGGACTTCAACTCCCAGAATTCCTGAGCCAGCGTGGGGGAACTATGGCCTCTTCATGACTCATGGACTTCAACTCCCAGGATTCCTGAGCCAGCCATACTGAGGGGAAGGGAGAGGTTTCCAAGGTGAGCCATGCTGGCTCAGGAATTCTGGGAGTTGAAGTCCACCAGTCCTAAAAGAGCCAAGGTTGCCTATCCTTGTTCTAGGTAATACAGATAGTCCTTGACTTACAATAGTTCGTTTAATGATCATTCCAGGTTACAGTGGCGTTGAACAAAGGGACTTATGATGGTTTATCCCAGTGATGACCATTGCAGTTTTGAAATGGTCATGTGATCAAAATTCAGACCCTTGGCAACTGACTCATATTTATGACGGATTCAGGGTCATGTGTTCACCTTTGTGAACGGGGAATAAGGAAGCCAAATTCACTTAACAACCGTGTTACTAGGTTAACAACTGCAGTGATTCGCTTAACATCTGTTGCAAGAAAGGTCACAAAATGGGGCAACACTCACTTAACAATTGTTTTGCTTAGTGACAGAAATTTTGCATTCAATTGTGGTGGTACGTCGAGGACTACCTCTGCAGAGACAAGGCCCCGTAACAATCCAGTAAGGGCTTCTGAGAAAAATTTGAATCATGCATTATCCAGCTTCTTGTAATTTCCACTCTTATCGATGAATCCAGCTGCAGAAATTAATTAGGTAAAACTGACAGCCAGCTCTCCAATCAACGGTCCCATTAGATTTGAAGGTATCCTAGCAAAACACTTTCCGGTTCACCTTCCTTCTTCTCAACTTCATTCGCACTTACAATGTTCTGAATGTTATGTCTCCTTGTTCTTGTGAGAACTTATTTTTTATTCTAAGTTCAACTTTGGACTGTTGGCTTTGATTATGTGGCAGACACATCGCAAGTAATCCTTGACCGATAGGAATTGAGCCCGGCAATTACGGTGGTAACTCGTGACAGTGTTACTATTCCAAGAACACCATCTTGCTACATATATGATCTTAATAGTCCAGAACTTCTGTCAGAGGGACTGAACTGGAACTGTCCAGGGTCCTGATCTCTGCTGTGGTCTTTATCCGAGAGATTTTGCTTTGGTTTGGGCATCAATTTACTTCAAGTCAGAATTTTACCTTCTCAGGTAGCCCTGAAGTAGAATTGGGACTGTCTCCTTACTTCATTCACATTCCATTTGACATGACTTCAGTAGCCAAATAAGTAAATAAAATTGCTTCTTTTATTCAGTTGTTACATTCTAGGAAAATGTAGCTGGATTATTAAGTCCACTTCCAAAGAAAGTGCATCCTTCAGAATATTCTTGCTACTATTCATCTCTCTAGGAGAAATATCTGCTAAACTGAGCAATGCTGGAATGTGGCATTAACCCATTTTACTTTCTGGGCCTTCTAAAATTCATGTCTGGTGGATTTCATGGTAGCAGCCTTGGTCCTTGGTGCAGGAGCCACGATTCTTAATCAAAGCGAGTTTTTGAAGTACGAATAGATAATGACAAAGAAGCAGCCAAAACACAGTTCATCTGATTTCAAAATGGCTCAGATCTGTCTGGAAGAATAAGGTCAACTAAATTTAATAGTAGCTTAGCAAATGTGATTCAGACTGGAGTGATGTTAGATTCTGATAGAAAGAAAGAAAGAAAGAAAGAAAGAAAGAAAGAAAGAAAGAAAGAAAGAAAGAAAGAAAGAAAGAAAGAAAGAAAGAAAGAAAGAAAGAAAGAAAGAAAGAAGAAAAGAAAGAAGGAAGGAAAGAAGAAAGAAAGAAAGAAAGAAAGAGAGAGAGAGAGAAAGAAAGAGAGAAAGAAGGAAGGAAAGAAAGAAGGAAGGAAAGAATAAAGAAAGAAAGAAAGAAAGAAAGAAAGAAAGAAAGAAAGAAAGGGTTGGCTGCAATATTGAGGCAGCTGGATTATCTCTTTGAGAAGCTTTCAAATGTTGAAGGAAATCACCTATTCTCTGAAGACTTTTTTATTTATTTAAGTTACTCTGGGACATGGGAGACAGTAAACACAGAGTTGCCAAGAAGAAATGTTAGTTTCCCTTTTAAAATTTTGATTTTGTTAGCTTCTCTTTTAAAACAGTGATTCACCATTTATTTTACAGATGAAGCTTTAAGACCGATCACTGCAGAATAGTATTTCTCAATCACAGTGTCTGTAAGATGAGTGGACTTCAACACCCAGAACTCCTGAGTCACCATGGCTGGCAGGGGAATTCTGGGAGTCGAAGTCCACTCATCTTAAGCATGCCATGGTTGAGAAACACTGCTGTAGAGGATCTCTCAGTAGCTCCAGGTTAGTGGAAGCTCTGGACAAAAGCTTTAGGGGTCCTTAAAAGCTTACCTAATTGGCAGAACAAAAACAGAGGGAGCTACCATTGCAATTTCCCCTATGTCACAACCTCTGCTACAATGCACTGCAGGAAAATGAAAGGTTAATGGAACAGCAGCCTAGGAAAATAAATAAAGGTGTGGGGGGGAGCCACGGATGTCAAATGTAGGCTGTGGACTCATCCAGGGATGATTCTGTTCCCCCAAACATCCCTAGAGTTTTCAGCTCCTATTGAAGGCAAACAAGCATTGATCTCGCAGCACATCAAAGGAGCTGCCATTAAAGCCAAGCATTAGAAAAGAATTCTATCGATTCTGCTTTAAGGTTCCTGATATTGACAAAAGGGGAGGGAAAAAAAGAGTGTTCCAGCTACAATATGGTTGGCATCGCCAGAGAGGGAAAGGAGGAGAAATTCTCTGTCTTCTGGGTATCAATTACAGCATTTTCACCAAATACTTTATTACAGCGACTGGCAAAGCAGGGGAAAACATCCCGTGTCATTTGCCTTGTCTCAAACCTTCTGTGTCAGGGATAACAATAGGTCCTTTCTGTACACTGACATATTTTTTGTTTTCTAATATATTCCACTCTTTTGTGCCAGAGTATTCTTAAATAACAGGCACAGATGTACTGTTTTCCAAAGGTCTTTGACTCACCATGAGGCTACTGTCCTTCCCAATGAAATAAATTGATTACTAGCGACAATGTTAACTGTTATACAAAGAGCACAGCTCGGGGGTCCTTTGTTGCATTTTTAAGAGCGGGTGGGGGGAGGAAAAGTGATTATTTGTTCCTTATGACAGTTGAAAGAAAGAAAGAGAAAGGAAGGAAGGAAGGAAGGAAAGGAAGAAAGAAAGAGGAAGGAAGGAAGGAAGGAAGGAAGGAAGGAAGGAGGGAGGGAGGGACAAAGGAAGGGTTGGCTGCAACATCAGGGCAGGTGGATTATCTCTTTGAGAAGCTTTCAAATGTTGAAAGAGATCATCTATTCTCTGAAGACTTTTTCATTTATTTAAGTTACTCTGAGACATGGGATACAGTAAACACAGAGTTGCGAAGGAAGGAAGGAATTCTTTGAGGGTGTAAATAAATACATAGATAAAGGGGCCCCAGTTGATATTGTATATCTTGACTTTCAAAAGGCTTTTGACAAAGTTCCTCACCAAAGGCTCCTAAAAAAGCTCTCCAGCCACGGAATTAGAGGACAGGTCTTGTCCTGGATTGGTAACTGGCTAAATTGTAGGAAGCAAAGGGTGGCAATAAATGGACAATTCTCCGGATGGAAAGAAGTGAGAAGTGGTGTACCCCAAGGTTCAGTTTTGGGACCTTTACTTTTTAATTTATTTATCAATGATCTGGATGTAGAAGTTAATAGTGAGGTAGCCAAGTTTGCTGATGACACTAAATTGTTCCGGGTTGTGAAAAGTGAAACTGATTGTCGGGAGCTCCAGAAGGATCTCTCGAAATTGTGTGAGTGGGCAACAAAGTGGCAAATGTATTTTAACCTAAACAAGTGCAAAGTTATGCACATCAGGGCAAAGAACCCCAATTATACTTACCAACTGATGGGGACCAAACTTTCTGAGACAACCCAAGAAAGGGATCTTGGGGTTTTGGTGGACAGCTCGATGAAGATGTCAACCCAATGCGCAGCAGCAGTAAAAAAAGCAAATTCCATGCTTGGCATGATTAGGAAGGGAATCGAAAATAAGTCAGCAAGTGTTGTATTGCCTCTGTACAGATCGATGGTGAGACCACACTTGGAGTACTGTGTACAGTTCTGGTCACCGCACCTCAAGAAGGATATAATGGAACTGGAAAAGGTGCAAAAAAAGGGCAACAAGAATGATCAAGGAAATGGAGCGCCTCCCTTATGAAACCAGATTGCAACGCCTTGGTCTCTTCAGCCTTGAAAGACGGCGTTTAAGGGGTGACTTGATCGAAGTGTATAAAATCATGCATGGGATAGAAAAGGTGGATAGAGAAAAATTCTTTTCTCTCTCACACAATAGCAGGACAAGGGGGCACTCCCTAAAGCTCATAGCTAAGAAAGTGAGGACAAATAAAGGGAAATATTTCTTCACCAAGAGGGTCGTTGATTTATGGAATTCACTTCCTGAAGGGATCGTGACAGCTGTCAGCCTTGACAGCTTCAAGGCAGGGCTAGATAGATTCATGGATGCAAAGTGTATCGGTGGTTATTAAAACGGATGTCCATGTGCTGCCTCTATGTTGGTTGAGGCAGGCAGGATTCCCTTGAGTACCATTTGTTGGGGGTCAAGGGAAAGGGAGGGTTTTGCCTTCTCTTTCTGCTCAAGATCCCCATGTACAATTGGTGGGCCACTGTGGGACACAGAATGCTGGACTCGATGGGCTTTGGCCTGATTCAGCATGGCTCTTCTTATGTTCTTATGAAGGAAGGAAGGAAGGAAGGAAGGAAGGAAGGAAGGAAGGAAGGAAGGAAGGAAGGAAGGAAAGAAGGAAGGAAGGAAGGAAGGAAGGAAGGAAGGAAGGAAGGAAGGAAGGAAAGAAGATAGATAAATAGATAGATAAGAAGGAAAGAAAGAAAGAAAGGGGGAAGGAAGGAAGGAAGGAAGGAAAGAAGATAGATAGATAGATAGATAGATAGACAGACAGACAGACAGACAGACAGACAGACAGACAGACAGACAGACAGATAGATAGATAGATAGATAGATAAGAAAGAAAGAGGAAGAAAGAAAGAAAGAAAGAACGAAAGAAAGAAGGAAGGAAGGAAGGAAGGAAGGAAGGAAGGAAGGAAGGAAGGAAGGAAGGAAGGAAGAAAGGAAGAAGGAAGGAAGGAAGAAAGAAAGAGAAAGGAAGGAAGGAAGGAAGGAAGGAAGGAAGGAAGGAAGGAAGGAAGGAAGGAAGGAAGGAAGGAAGGATCCTTGTTGATGAATATGGAAGATGATGATAGTCAGCTTTACAAACAGATCTTCAAACCGGCCATCCATTATGATTTATTCACAAGATGAACAAAAGGCTTTGAAACAGCGTGGAACATGAATCTCTCAAATGAGAGAACTGTTTGTAACAAAGAAGGGAAAGGGGGTTGGGGCTTCCTTTGAACCACCAGCAGGTCATCTAACAGTCCTTCCCAAAATGTACCGTTTCTGACAGCAGGTGTTCCACCCTTCTTTCTCCCCCAAGAAAACTGTGGCACGAATGACATAAAGGTATTGTAAAGCAGGCGTTTTTAAGAGGATCCTTCCTGGGATTTAGATTTCAACTACTTGTGTGACCCGTGGGACCTTAGGTCACTGCCTACGCTTGCGGGAATGGAAATTTCAGTAGCCTATTTTATTTTATTCTACTGTATTATTTGTATCCTGCTAAGTGGGAGGAACTGGTCCAAAGTCAACCAGCCAGATTTCAGGCCTAAGGAGAAATTTCCTGACAATGAGAACAATTAAATCAGTGGAATGGTTTGCCTTCAGAAATTGTGGGTGCTCCAACGCTGGAGGGTTTTAAGAAGAGATTGGACAAGCATTGGTCTGGGGCAGTAGTGGCGAACCTGTGGCACGCGGGCCAGAGGTGGCACTCAGAGCCCTCTCTGTTGGCACGTGCACCACCGCCACCAGCATCAGGCCTCCACCACCAGTGGAGCAGGAGCCCCGCCCAGCACAAAGGAGGCGAAGCGGCCGACTAGTAAGCTCAAGTAGAGGTGGTAGAGCAGAGGTCACCAACCATTGTCGATGGGTGGACTGGAAGAAAAGGGAGGGGGAAGCATTTTACATGCGTGCATGCGCACACCGGGGCCGCGAGCATCAACACACTGCAAATGGGGTGGGGCTAGTGCCTGCATGATACTCACTAGTCCTGCCCCATTCTTATGTGGTGCAGCACCTTGTATCTGCACCCCGCAGCGCAGCGGTGGCCATTTTTGCACCTTGCAGCACGGTTGGCCCATTTTTGTGCCCCTGGTTTTTGCGTGACAGAGGCAGCATTCAAAGGAGCCTCCCTGCTCTCTCCCCCCAAGGGCACCACAATGTGGCCCTGGCACTTTATGATAAATAAGTGGGTTTTGGGTTGCGGTTTGGGCACTCGGTCTCTAAAAGGTTCACCATCACTGGTATAGGGTCTCCTGCTTAAGCAAAGGGTTGGACTAGAAGACCTCCAAGGGCCCTTTCAGTCCTATTATTCTGTATTCTGGTAATGAAAATACAATACAATGGAACCGCATCTACATGGAGGGAGGTGTGTAGTGGGGTGCCCCAGGGCTCTATTCTGGGCCCAGTGCTCTTCAACATCTTCATCAATGGTTTGGATGAGGGGATAGATGGGGGACATCAAATTTGCAGACGACACCAAGCTGGCAGGAATAGCCAACACTCCAGAAGACAGGCTTAAGATACAGGAGGATCTGGACAGACTTGAACACTGGGCGCTATCTAACAAAATGAAATTCAGTGGTGAAAAAAGCAAGGTTCTACATTTAGGCAAGAAAAACCAAATGTACAGGTATAGTATAGGGGATACCTTGCTCAATGGTAGTAACTGTGAGAGAGACCTCGGAGTCCTAGTAGACAATCACCTAAATAGGAGCCAGCCGTGTGCTGCAGCTGCCAAAAAGGCCAACACAGTGCTAGGCTGCATTGACAGAGGGATAGAATCACCACAATGTAAAAAAGATGTTGAGACTCTAGAAAGAGTACAGAGAAGAGCAACAAAGAGCAACAAAGCTGGAGGCTAAAGCATATAAGGAAAGGCTGCTGGAATTGGGTATGTCTAATTTAATGAAGAGAAGGATGAGGGGGGACATGCTAGCAGTCTTCCAATATCTCAGGGGCTGCCCCAGAGAAGAGGGAGTCAAGCTATTCTCCAAAGCGCTTGAAGGCAGGACAAGAAGCAACAGATGGAAACTCATCAAGGAGAGAAGCAACCTAGAACTAAGGAGAAACTTCCTGACAGTTAGAACAATTAACCAGTGGAACAACCTGCCTCCAGAAGCGGTGAATGCTCCAACACTGGAAGTTTTTAAGAAGAGACTGGACAGCCATTTGTCCGAAATGGTGTAGGGTTTCCTGCCTGAGCAGGGGTTGGACTAGAAGACCTCCAAGGTCCCTTCCAACTTTATTATTATTATTATTATTATTATTATTATTATTATTATTATTATTATTATTATTATTATTATTATTATTATTATTATTATAATAGATCATCGCACAGTCAGCCAGATGTTCAGACTGGATTTGGCATTTTGTCTACCTATCGAGTCCTTACCCAGGACCTGGGATAGGCAGATGTGGATGTTTGATGATATTACAGATATCGTCGCAGGATGGAAGCAGTTCCTAGTAAGGCCGCCTTTTGCAATTGACTAATGGCAAATTTGTCAATGCCAATGGTGTTCAAGTGGTGCTCCAGTTGTTTTGGGATTGCACCCAAGGCGCCTATTACTATTGGTACTACCCTTGCTTGCTTTTGCCACAGTCTTTCTATTTATATTTGTAGGTCTTTGTATTTTGTTATCTTCTCCAGTTCTTTCTCGTCTATTCTGCTGTCTCCAGGCACTGCCACGTCCACTATCCAGACTTTTTTGTCTTTCTTATCGACAATTGTTAAGTCCGGGGTGTTATGTTGCAGGTGCTTGTCTGTTTGAATTCTGAAGTGCCAGAGCAGTTTAATTTTATCATTTTCTATGACTTTCTCTATTTTATGATCCCACCAGTTCTTGCTTGCAGGCAAATGATATTTCTTGCAGATCTTCCAATGAACCATTGTTGCTACTCTGTCATGCCGCTGCTTGTAGTCAGTCTGTGCGATCTTCTTGCAGCAGCTTACCAGGTGGTCTACTATTTCTTCAGCTTCTTTGCATAGGCGGCACTTACTGTCTGTTGCTGTCTTCTCAATTTTGACTTTATATGCATTTGTCCTTAAGGCTTGGTCTTGTGCAGCCAGAATTAGTCCCTCGGTCTCTTTTTTCAATTTTCCTGCTCTTAGCCATTGCCAGGTCTTGTTATTATCTGCTTTCCCAGCTATTTTTTTAATGTAATGGCCATATAGTGCTTTGTCTTCCCATGCCTCTATTCTGTTCTTCATTTGGTCTTTCTTGTAGGCCAGTTTGGTCTCTCCAGTAGTCAGTAAGCCTTCCTGGTATACTAATATCAGTGCATCTTCGTCACTGTCCTTCAGATATTCTTCCAAAGCCATTTTTTCTTCTTCAACCATCTGATGTACTTGCAGCATTCCACGCCCACCTATTTGCCTTGGTAGATAAAGTCTGTCAATGTCACTTTGTGGATGAAGGACGTGATTCATTGTCATTATTTTTCTGGTCTTCCTATCCATTGCTTTTAGTTCTGCTTGAGTCCAGTCCACTATTCCAGCTGTGTATCTAATGACTGGAATTGCCCAGGTGTTGATTGCCTTTATGGTATTTCCTCCATTGAGTTTGGACTTTAAGATCTTCTTCACTCTCTTGATGTATTCACCTCTAATCTTTTTCTTGACTTCAGTGTGCTTGATGTTGTCAGCTTGAAGGATACCCAAGTATTTGTAGTAATCTTCCTCATCCAGACTCTTAATGTTATTTTCATGGGGCATCTTTATTATTATTATTATTATTATTATTATTATTATTATTACACACGAAAATATTTTGCTGCCTTTTCATGTCTTCCAGACTCTGCTGTCTGTGGCAGCTGATTCATCTTCTCAGTGAATAGGATGACGGTGGCCCCAGCAATATTTCACCTTGCTTTGGTTCCTATTGGCATATTTTATATAAGTCCCCAATTATTCACAGTGGCCTCCAGCCTCTTTTTTTCCCCCATGTTTCTTCTGTTGGTTTAATCTGGAAATTGTCTTAATTGCTTTATAGGCTAGGCTTCAACTCAAGAATAATTCAAGCTGGCTGTGTGGCTGTAACCGTAATGGTAAGTGTAAGAATCAAACATCTTTATGGGGAAGATTGATATAAAACCATAAAACTTCCCCATTTCAACCCACTAGGCCTAACAGCTTCCTAGATAAAGTAAATGAAAATTCATGGTTGCGTAGTGTGCCCAAGAGTCAGCTTAACTACCAGCAATATACAATTATTTATAGCTGGGAACCATCAAAGAGAATTGCTCACCCACCTCCTTGCTCTGCCTGATAATTGATGTGAAGTGAGGCATTACTTCCCTGGTGACCCTAGTAGAGCAAAAGTCAGATGGATTACATCTGACTCAATTATGATTGATATGATCAAAATCTGTGATGCATAACATGCCATAACAAGCTTTCTCAGGATAGCCATTGATTGACTCAGCTGGAGAGGGACAAGGGGTAGGAATAGCAGGAAGGAAAAAAGAATAGTAGGAATAGCAGGGGCCTTCCAGCGTATGACAGGGAAGCCATCTCCATAGGCAGAAGGAGCTCTGCTCTCACAGGAGCCCAGTGTCTGTGTTATATTCCCGATATGTATTCCAGAACATAAACGTTCTCCACTAAGTTGGTGGGCAGAGAAATGGGATGGAGAATTTCTCTGAAGTTCTCCAAGGGAGGAGAACCTTCTCCAGCCACTTCCCAATGGTGGGATTCCCTTCTTAGTGGTGGCAATCATCCCTCTGCAGACAGAACAGAATAACAGAGTTGGAAGGGACCTCGGAGGTCTTCTAGTCCAGCCCCCTGCTCGCCAGAAACCCTAGACCATTTCAGACAAATGGCTATCCAGTCTCTTCTTGAAAACTTCCAGTGTTGGAGCATTCACCACTTCTGGAGCTAAGCTGTTCCACTGGTTAATTGTTCTCCCTGTCAGGAAATTTCTCCTTAGTTCTAGGTTGCTTCTCTCCTTGATTACTTTCCATCCGTTGCTTCTTGTCAGGTTCTTCGGTGCTTTAGCGATTAAGTTGACCCCTACTTCAGAAGAAAAAGAAGACCTCTGGAAGCATTTTGCTTGGGATTTAATTAAGCATGAAAAACCAGGGATGCTGTTGCTGCTGGCTGAGGAATTCTGGGAGTTGAAGTCCACAAGTCTTAAAGTTGCCAGGTTTGGTAACCCCTGCTTCAGATCAAGGCAGAGAAGCTTATGGAATGAAAGACAAGGCATCCACGCATATCCTTTCATCATCTCTCCCTAAAAAAATGCAAGGATACCATCCTCCCCTATGAGATTTTTTATAAATCAGAAAGAAGTTCCAAACTGACTTATTTTTCACCAAATCGGGTGGTAACTGGTAGGGACAAAATACAGGATAATTTCCTGGAATGGCCCTAATATATGGGACTCTAATATATGCCTTGGTAAGGCCACACTTGGAATCCTGCATCCAGTTTTGCTCACCACGAGGTAAAAAAGATGCTGAGACTCTAGAAAGAGTGCAGAGAAAAGCAACAAAGATGATTAGGGGACTAGAGGCTAAAACTTATAAGGAACGGTTGCTGGAATTGGGTATGTCTAGTTTAATGAAGAGAAGGACGAGGGGGGACATGATAGCAATATTCCAATATCTCAGGGGCTGCCCCAAAGAAGAGGGAGTCAAGCTATTCTCCAAAGCGCCTGAAGGCAGGACAAGAAGCAACAGGTGGAAATTAATCAAGGAGAGAAGCAACCTGGAACTAAGGAGAAACTTCCTGACAGTTAGAACAATTAACCAGTGGAACAACCTGCCTCCAGAAGCGGTGAATGCTCCAACACTGGAAGTTTTTAAGAAGAGACTGGACAGGGCCGCCGCCACCGCCGCCGCGATGCCCTCGGAGAAGAGCTTCAAGCAGTGACGCACCTTTGAACAAAGAGTAGAAGATGTCAGACTTATTCGTGAACAGCATCCAACAAAGATACCGGTAATTATTGAAAGATACAAAGGAGAGAAGCAGCTTCCCATTCTGGACAAAACAAAGTTTCTGGTCCCAGATCATGTCAACATGAGTGAGCTTATCAAGATAATCAGACGGTGGCTGCAGCTGAATTCCAATCAAGCTTTCTTCTTACTGGTGAACGGACACAGCATGGTGAGCGTCTCCACACCCATTTCGGAGGCGTACAAAAGTGAAAAGGATGAAGACGGATTCTTGTATATGGTGTACACCTCTCAGGAAACGTTTGGCATGAAATCCTCCATGTAAACCTTTGCCCCCCCCCCGGCTTGTAGCCTAGCCTAGTTTTTATTCCCCCCCCTGCCCCTTTGCCCAGAAAAAAGAAAGGGATGTCACGCCACTGATCTGCTCAGAGTAGTTGTGCTTTGCGGGATGTTCTTAACGTCCCTTCCTTTTGTTTGTAAATATTTAAGAGATGAGTGCCAGTGTTGGACAAGCAGCCCAGCTTTGTAGACCCGCTATACATTTGCACAGGCATACCGGTACTTGCTTTCTAAAAGCCTCTGGAATTGGAGCAAGACCCTAACATGCATGTTGACAATAGTAATAATAATAAAAATGGTGTTACTGAAGTCATGGGAACTGGGGTAAATGTAAAATAGCCAACTGAAATACATCTGTGTGATATATCCTGTTGATTTATATTTTAGCTTCTAAAAACTGCTTCTCCTCAAAGGCAGGAGTTAAAAGTCTGCCTCTTTTCATTTTCTTGGTGTTTGGAAAATCAGTGCACGTGGGGGGGGGGAGAGAGAGAAAGGTTAATTCCCTGGTATTGCTACTTTAGACAATACCAGCAAAACACCAGATTGCTAATTATAACTATATACCTGTTGTGAGTGTCCCTAGACCAGCTTGGGAAGAGTCAGAGTATGAGGATGAGCAGCCAGGCTCCTCTGGGTGTTTTCCCCTCCCGGCAGCCGAGGAAGAGCAGCCAGGCCACTCTGGGTATTTTCCCCTCCCGGCAGCTGAGCCAGACAGGGAGGAGATTTACAGGCAGTCTGGATCAGATTCACAAAGTGAGGGGTCAGATTTGGATCAAGAAGATAGATGGCTTGATCCGAGATTCCGAAGGTTTGATAAGCGACGGTGTCAGTTAAGTGGAAAAAGGAAGTAATGAGGGGAAGTGACGTATCGGACACTATATTAGAAGGGGACAGAGAGACTACGCCTTTGTCATGAGCAACGTTAATCAAAGAGTAGCCTGATATCTGGAGCCGTGCGTTTGACTTCAGTCTTCTGATGTTTTGGAAATCTACAGGAGAATAATGAGGCCTTGGACAATGTGATAAAGAAAGAGTGAGTTAATTGGAAGGTGTGGAAGGAGCATGTGTTAATCTAAATGTAAATACATGAGACTTGGCTGTTTCTGCCAGCAAAATGCCAGCAGCGTGCTTTGAAGTGAATTCTTTTGAAATGTGTTAAATAAACCTCTTAAAGACATATTTATGTGGATTTTAATGAGCTGAGAGGGGCCAGTCAGAACAATACCAAGCATAGCTTTAGTTTAGGAAGTGTGTATTTTAAAAATTAGGTTATGTACTTAATAGTTACTCCAATATATTTGTATTCTGTCCTGCATCTTTTTTTCTTCTTTTAATCAAATCCGCCCATCTCGCCCTCCAAAAAGAGGGCTTCCCCATTATCCTTCAAATGGTAATAACAAGCAAGTGGTCAGATCAGGTGCATGCAAAGGCAAGCCTTTTAGCCATCACCTTTGGGTGTCTTCATCTTTTCACCCGCCTAGTTCTTGAACTGGAACAGGTGGAACAAAGATCGAAACTGTGTTGCATCCGTACTGAAAACCTTGGCTTCCTTCCTTTTTAATTTCACACTGAACATAATTTCACTTTATTAAAGTCTAGACTGTATCTAAAATGACAAGAGTGTGTGTGGATTCGATTGCTACAACTTTGTATCTGCTGCATGTTGACTGAATTTTCATTTTGTTGTGAGTCCTGTGCAGTAGTATTTCAGATATCCATTTGGATTCTTCAGAAATGTAAATTTACTGTTATTTATGAATGTGCAGGTAGGATGGTGTTGTAGAGAGCTCTCTTCCAGCAAGAGAAACTAGGCTGAATCTCAATCCGCTGCAAGAGCTCGGCGTGCTAGCCAACTTGTAGTTTGGGATTTCACCTGTTCAGGGTTTGCTTTCAAAATTGTCACTGTGAGATCTCATTGTAAAAATGTAATGTCTTCTGTGCAACTTCAAACCATCAACAAGGATAACTGGAAAGACAAAAAAAAAAAGAAGAAGAGACTGGACAGCCATTTATCCGAAATGGTATAGGGTTTCCTGCCTGACTAGATGACCTCCAAGGTCCCTTCCAACTTTATTATTATTATTATTATTATTATTATTATTGTTGTTGTTGTTGTTGTTATTTTTCCTGCCTACATTTTTCAAAATATTATTTCTCCACTATGATACCAACCCATGTTCGCAAAATGATATCATACGTAAGGCACTAAAAACCCTTTGATTACAATAGGTAAACATTCAATAGACAGATAAATATCCAGAATGTTTTCTTTTTCTTATTTATTGAATTTATATGCCATCATCGCCTTATCAGCTCAGGGCAGGTTATGATAAACTGAAAATATCCGCAGTATATGATAAATATATAAATAAGACTCGCACATTAAGTCTGAAACAAGAGCATCAATACCCCAGAATTAAAGCATCTTTATTAAGAACAAATAACGTCAACCCCATAACATCACAACACAATTAACTTATAATCAAACTCACTTTATTTGTCACACTTAAGCATAAAAGAAAAGTACACAATTAGAAATCAGCCAACTTCAACAAGCGAATGCCAACCACCAAAGAAAAGTGTTCATTTCTAATCCAGAAAAAGACTCACTTAGCTTCGTTTTGTCTTTGGCTCAGAATCCAAAACACACTGTGCATGAACTGTGAAGATACGGATGATACCATTCTAGATTTTTATCGCTTGAATTTTGGTCACCATGATGTAAAAAAGATGTTGAGACTCTAGAAAGAGTGCAGAGAAGAGCAACAAAGATGATTAGTGGACTGGAGGCTAAAACTTATAAGGAACGGTTGCTGAAATTGGGTATGTCTAGTTTAATGAAGAGAAGGACGAGGGGGGACATGATTGAAGTCTTCCAGTATCTCAGGGGCTGCCCCAAAGAAGAGGGAGTCAAGCTATTCTCCAAAGCACCTGAGGGCAGGACAAGAAGCAACGAATGGAAAGTAATCAAGGATAGAAACAACCTAGAACTAAGGAGAAATTTCCTGAAAGTGAGAACAATTAATCAATGGAACAACCTGCCTCCAGAAGCGGTGAATGCTCCAACACTGGAAGTTTTTAAGAACAGACTGGACAGCCATTTGTCTGAAATGGTATAGGGTTTCCTGCCTGAGCAGGAACCTCCAAGGTCCCATCCAATTTTTTATTATTATTATTATTATTATTATTATTATTATTGTTATTATTATTATTATTATTATTATTATTATTATTATTATTATTATTATTATTATTATTATTATTTCCCTTCGAAACAACCACATGGATGCACAGATCCCTCTGAAAAATGTACATCTGAATATGTTGTTCTTCAAGAGAGAAAAGACAGGGTTCAAATTATTAACCATGGATGGTAGGCTTCAGGCTGGAGTGCTCTTCAAAAATTGTTGTAGATCAGGGCTCTTCAAACTTGGCCCTTTTATGACTTGTGGACTTCAGCTCCCAGAATTCCTCAGCCAGTGTGTCTGGCTGAGGAATTCTGGGAGTCGAAATCCACAAGTCATAAAAGGGCCAAGTTTGAAGAGCCCTGTTGTAGATGCATGTTACATATGCTGATGCCAGCAAGATGACTTTATGCACAAAAATGGAAGGACGCTTTGATTCCCACAATGGATGAATGGCTGCAAAAGATGATGGAGTTAGCAGAGATGGCTAAATTGACTGCTTTGATTAAAGAAAAAAAAAACACAATTTTTTTTTTCTACTTGGAAACCCCTTCTGGGCTTTGTGCTCGAGGTAGAAAAAAAAATGAAACCTTGATTTTGGCTTTTTACCAATTAGATGGGTTTGTTGTTATAGAAATAGCTATTCTATATTACGATGTAAAAGTAAAAAAGCTGAGGTTTGATGCTATGATCTTACTTCTACTGCACCAAAAGGAGTCGAAGTCAATGCCTTTCCTTTCTTTTTCTTTTTTTTGTCCTACCCTTTCCCTTCCCTTCTCCCTCCCTTATTTTCCCACTATTTTCTTTTGTATTTTTGTATTTTATATTATAAACTAATAAATTTTTAAACACAAATATCAAAAGTTGTGGATGCCGCTGTATTAATTTTTACTGAGCAATTAAATAGAATCTCTCTTGCGTGATTTCCCTTAATGGTATGACCAGCAAAAAAAAAAAAAGCTGTTTTTAAAAAAGTAAAGTGGACATTTTCAAGAAATCTGGTGCATCCAATTAATTAATTAATTATTTTTCTCCTCCTCTTCTCATTGTATGAGATCTGAGTCAAAAGTTCTGAAAGGTGGATAAGTAAAGAGGCAAAGTTTCTTCCAAAATCACACCAGCTCATTTTTTTTTCAACCAACGTTGAAGTATCTTGATTCCACAAATGGTCTTTTTCTGGATTTATTTTACCCAACAGCCTCTGCTTTATCTTACCCCATGGAGATGTATCATAGGTAAGGTGACCAACCGTCCTCCTTTAGGGAGGACAGTCCTCCTTTTGTAAGTTCTCTCTCGAAAAATGTCCTCCTACATGTCCTCCTTTTCGATATTTGAAGACTAATCACTGTAAATCAGTGGTTCTCAACCTTTTTAATGCCGCGACCCCCAACTGGTCATAAGTCGAGGACTACCCAACCGGTCGTAAGTCGAGAACTTCCCAACCGGTCGTAAGTCGAGGACCCCCAACCGGTCGTACGTCGAGGACTATTTCCCTGCCCGGGAGCAGCGCGCATGCGTGGTGCCGCCCCCTGTGCCGGCCAAGGCGTAGCTGGCAAGGGGCAGCGACGGCGCAGGGCGACCACTGGCTGGGCCACCAGCTGGCCCAGCCCAAGGGAGGTAAGGCACCTGCCGAGTCCCACGCGCGGCAGCAACCCTCCCTGCGTCCGCCGGCCTCCCACCTCCCACCCCTGGCCCTCTTTTACTTACATTTTTAGTAGTTGCTAAGCAGGGAGGGGTGGAAACTTCCAGACAGCTCGCCTTCGCTGCAGACAACTTGCAGCACCGTTTGCATACTGGGACTTTTGGCGGTCTCAGCAGGGCAGAGAAAGCCTGGACAATTCCTATTGGCTTTTGAAAGCCAATAGAATTAGACTCTATTCAAGAGAGTCTATTCTATTGGCTTTCAAAAGCCAATAGAACAAGAGGGAGTAGCACAGCTAAGGAAAAGGGGGGGGGAATGGCAGACTGCGTTGTTTGGCAACTCCCGTGAAATGGTTGTTTGACCCCAAATGGGGTCGCGACCCACAGGTTGAGAACCGCTGCTGTAAATCTCCGTATTCTACCGATGCTGATCCGATCCGTTGCGTGTGTGATGTGACGTATTTGTATTTCACATGACAATTCGTCAAGGCTCGGTACAGTGCGGCGAGACACGGTTATGAGACGCATGCGCTCCGCGCAGGAGAATTGTTTTGAGAGAGTGTGCCATGCGCAAAATGCGCTGCACACAAGTGGCTTTGTTTACTTCTTACCGAAACACAACACGGCACAAACGCACACATTAGACTCACTTTTTTTTCTTCAATTTTTTGTGTCCTCCTTCTCATTGTAAAAAAGTTGGTCACCTTAATCCTAGGCCATGTTCCCATTATCCAATGAAGCATAATCCAGATACCTAACATTTTTTTGAGAACTCAATTCATCTACATGTTAACCTAATGTGTTATGCGAACACATCAACTCATCCATGCATTAAGTGGTAATGTGTTTTTCTGAATTCAGCTCGTGTGATTAATTCCCATTTCGGTCAGCTATGCAAACCCCCCAAGGTGGGTTAAGTAAGCAAACCATGGTTCAGCAAACTTGAGTTAAGCATGTCTCACATCTTTAGGAAGAGAACCTAAATATAAAAGAAATTGCAAGAGCCATTACTATCTTTCCCTCCCAAAAGACATACCTAACGTATTTTCCATTTTTCCCCTCCTTAGCTCTAATCTTAATTTGACAAGGCGGGTAGCAGAATGAGAAGGGATATATTGCTTGAAACCTTTATCTAATTTCACCTTGTTCAGATGATGAATTATTCTAAACCTTCAGGATTCCCTCAGAGTTAGATTTTCCAGCAAGTTGTGGCACACACAGCCCTCTACAAGCACAGGGGTCAGTGCCCGACCCCACTGTTGTAACACTGATGAAAACTGGTCTTTGAAATTCATAAATTCAGGGGGGAAACCTGTTCTACCTGGACTGATAGCACGGCATTAGTTGCGTGAAGTTAATGAGGTTCTGTGTTTGAGTAGGACCAGATTAAAATGAAAAACGAACTACATTACATTTTGTTTCAACAATTATTATCAGTTGGTTGTAATATAAATATGCAAATTTCCCCAGCTTGAACTTTCACATCCTCGGGGGAGACCATTCATCTCTTTAAAGTATTAATTTAAGTTGTAAAAGGATCCATACATCACCGCCGTGTCATTTTGAAAACAAATATTAATCAATTTTAGAATTCGGGATTGCCGGGGTGCAAATCCCACGTCCTCTTACGTTAGCAGCAAGGCAACAATGAGAAGGATTTACATATTCATCCTGAGCTTAAGAAGTCATATGATAAATACAAGTACAATCTCCCGAAACTGAGCAGACTTAAGACCTTATCATCCCGCAGGCTAAGTGGGGTGGGAGGGAGGGAAGCGGGCCTTGTGTCCTCGATGCAATAAACTCCTTCTTCCTATCTCTATAACCTTGAAAGCTTGTGACACTTGATGTCCAGGTATAGGATCTTCCTTCTCGCTCGAAAAGCAAAACACACAACGTACACAAAAGCGTGAAGAAGCCTTTAACTTTTTGTTTTAAGAGACAGAACAAGTTTCAAAGATGCCTTCCTGAACTGTTCTTTCTTCTGTTGCTTTTTTTATTGTCTCACGAGGTCTGCAAAGAATTGATAGCCCTTTTCTCTACAAAAAGTTGCAACTGCTTTTTTCGTTGTTCCTCCTCCTCCTCCTCCTCCTCCTCCTCCTCCTCCTCCTCCTCCTCCTCCTCTCCCTTTTTTCATCCTGAGGCTAGCTTCCTTCAGGCCTTAACCTGAAGACCTCCATTATGCACAAACCCATAGGTTCACATGATAACAGCAAAACTGCCGGAGCGAGCCAAGGGATTTTAGGGAAGTCCACTCCGCTAGTTTATTAAAATGCAACGCCTGATATTGGCAACTCAACGCGCCTGACAGATGGCAGAGGACAAAATGCTGGTTTACTCCTCATTCAGAAGCACTGCTGCCATCTGCTCTTGAAAAGTCTTCTTGGGGTGAGTTTGGGGGCAGCAGCAGAGATGGGGAAATAACACTCGTTCGTGGCCAGCAGTAACAGGACGAGGAAAGAAAAAGACTTTTAGCAATGCTTTCCATTGTTCAAGGAAGTTCTCACCGTTCCCAGAACCCTTGAGCAAGGATGAGGTTGACCGTGGAGATCAACAATCAAAATCCTGCCCTTTGCATACTCTTGTGTGCAACTGCGGTGAACTGGTCAGAAATTCCTGGACATCATCTTAAGAAAGCCGATGGAATGAGTTTCAGTTAAAGGACCCTCAATCTTTGAGCATTACAGATCTTGCTTCCAAGCTGAACCAAGACCTGGTTTGTACAGGCTCTTGTTTGCATTGAGATTTGGTTAAAGTATATTTTACGAAGCACGATGTTGATGTGTCCGAAGACATAGCAGTGGTACTGAACCAGTAGAAAGCAGCAAAAGAGAGGGAGGGAGGGAGGGAGGGAGAGGGAGAGAGAGAGGGAGAGAGAGAGGGAGAGAGAGAGAAGGCCTTTGATGAACACCCATGATTGCACTGCAGTGTTTTATCAAGGCATCATTGGCATTTGTGACAGAGAAGACAGGCCAATATTTTAAAGGGACTTAAAGCTGACCCAAGCTGTCTGCATTCCAAACACTCTGGAATTAATTTCAAAAATGCTCCTAATTAAACCGGGCCAATCAAATCTATACAAGAGAGGAAGGGAAGGAGAAAGAGATTGATCTATAGCTTTTGCAATGAACTCAGAGGCAGGAACACACCAAATCCCAGCGTTAACCTTATACGAGGTAAAGAGGATTCCATCTGATGTCTCCATTTACTTATCAAAATTATACTGTGGGATGGCAGAAAAGAAGCAACGGTGTCGTGGGCGGTGAGAAGGCCCTTGAGTGACGGAAGAAAAAGCTGCAACCTAGAAAACTGATAAGAGGAAGCCGGATCCAAATCAGGAATGGAAGTGGGAAAAGCAGCTGAAAACTGACCGTCCTTCCTTCTCTGGAGGAGGGCAGATGGAAACCATGTTCAGACTTGAAAGATTCTGTCATGGTAAACTTACCATAGGTCAGTGATGGCGAACCTTTTAGAGACCGAGTGCCCGAAAACTGCCCCCGCCCCAACTGTCCCGCCCAGTCTGCCCCTGCTCTGCCCGCCTCCATGACTCACCACAGATCGCCCAGGTGGCCCAGCAGTGCCATGGCGGCCATGCCCTCCACCCACACCCTGCACCATCATCTGTGCACAATGGAGTGGGAGGGCAGTCGTGTCCCCGCTGCCCGGCTCCATGTGCTTGGCTGCGCTGCTCCGCGTGGGCCGCATTCAGGAGCAGCTCCTCTCTGGGGCGGCTGCTGGTGAGGTCATGGGGGAGGCGGGGCTGGGGCGACAGCACGTGTGCCCACAGAGAGGGCTCTGAGTGCCGCCTCTGGCACGCATGCCATAGGTTTGCCACTGGTGGTCCTTGACTTGCAACCACATTGTGGTCTCCATACCCCCAACACTGAGTCCAACTTTTCTATTGCTAAGCAAGACCCCCCATTGCTAAGTGGGTTTTGCCCCGTTTTATACCTTTTCTCGTCACAGTGAACGACTGCAGTGGTTAAGTGAGGAACGCGGTCATTAGGCCAATTTGGCTTCTCTGTTGACTTTGCTGGTCGCAAGAAGGTCAGCAAAGGGGATCACAGGATCTTGAGAACACTGCAACCGTCCTAAATCTGAGTAAGTGGCCGAGTGTCAATTTTGATCACGTGACCGTGGGGGATGCCACAACAGTTGTAAGGGTGAAATATGGTCGTAGGTCACTTTTTTCAGTCCCGTTGTAACTTCAAAGAGTCACTAAACAAGCTGTGGTAATTCTAGGACTAGCTGCACTAGCATTCTGGGTTTGCTTTCCTATCCTGGAGGACTGATGAATGGAGAACAAGGAGAAGAGGGGCTTCATTATTGTCACTCCAAGAGTTTGCTCAACAATCTTCCTTTTTCCTGCCCAGGCTAGTCTGAGTAACCAACATGATTAAGAACCTGGAGACTAAAATGTATGAAGAACGGTTGCAGGATTTGGGTATGGCCAGTCTAGTGAAAAGAAGGACGAGAGGGGACATGATAGCAGTATTCCAGTATCTCAGGAGTTGCCACAAAGAAGAGGGGGTCAAGCTATTCTCCAAAGCACCAGAAGGCAGGACAAGAAGCAACGGGTGGAAACTAATCAAGGAGAGGACCAAACAAGGCCAGACTTGGAATGCTGCATCCAGTTTTGGTCACCATGATGTAAAAAAGATGCTGAGACTCTAGAAAGAGTACAGAGAAGAGCAACAAAGATGATCAGGGGACTGGAGGCTAAAACATAAGGAACGGTTGCTGGAATTGGGGATGTCTAGTTTAACGAAGAGAAGGACGAGAGGGGACATGATAGCAGTCTTCCAGTATCTCAGGGGCTGCCCCAAAGAAGAGGGAGTCAAGCTATTCTCCAAAGCACCAGAAGGCAGGACAAGAAGCAACGGATGGAAACTAATCAAGGAGAGGACCAAACTAGAACTAAGGAGAAACTTCTTGACAGTTAGAACAATTAACCAGTGGAACAACCTGCTCCAGAAGTTGTGAATGCTCCAACATGGTGAGTTTTTAAGAAGAGACTGGACAGCCATTTGTTTGAAATGGTATAGGGTTTCCTGCCTGAGCAGGGGGTTGGACTAGAAGACCTCCAAGGCCCCTTCCATCTCTGTTATTCTATACTTCTGCAAATCCTCTTTGGCCCCACATGCATATTTGACAGCCAACCTTGAGACACAAGAGCTCCTATCCATCTCTTCTTTCCCATGTCAACAGCTTTTTTTTTTCTGCACGGCATAACAAATATTAAAAACAAACAGAGTCTATTAGGCAATTACTGAGGGGGCCGGGAAACGGGATTCGCCCCTATAAAGCCAATGAAGTTATGACAGCCACAGCCCAGGAGGAATTGAGGCAGCATCAAAGACGGTCTCTGCGCCAGACAAATGATGATAAAGTGAGCCTTTTAGTCAGCAGTCAATGGAAATTGACAATGCCAAACCCTGGAAGCAATGAACAGGCGGAATCTTTGCCGCAACGCCAGCCGAGTTGGGCTGCAAAGTTTTCTCTGAAGGAAAAAGATCAAGATGGAGTTTAAGTAATCCTGCAAGTTATTTGCCCTGGCTTTCTTCACATCCTTCCGTTTCTTCTTTTATTTTATTTATTAAGCGGAGCGTACGTTCTGTGGTACCCATTTGGATCAGAAAATTGGGGAGAAAGAAAAAGACATTGACAAGTCCAAATTCTAGCAACATAAAACCAACCAGCTACTGAACAGAGTGCCATTGAAAAGTTTAACAGGAAAGCCAAAGGGTTCAGTTTCAGCTCAAACAACTGTTGGAGTGGAATTTCCTTCCTTCCTTCCTCCCTTCCTTCCTTCTTTCCTTCCTTCCTTCCTTCCTTCCTTCCTTCCTTCCTCCCTCCCTCCCTGCTTTATTCTTCCTCCCTCCCTTCCTTTCTCTTATCCTTCCTTCCTTCTTTCCTTCCTTCCTTCCTTCCTTCCTTCCTCCCTCCCTGCTCTATTCTCCCTCCCTCCCTTCCTCTTATCCTTCCTTCCTTTCCTTCCTCTCTCCCTTCCTCTTATCTTCCTTCTTTCCTTCTTCTCTCCCTGCCTTCCTGCCTCTTATCCTTCCTTCCTTCCTTCTTTCCTTCCTCTCTCCCTCCTTCCCTCTTCTATTCTTTCTTTCTTCCTCCCTCCATTCCTTCCTCCCTTCCTCTTATCCTCCCTTCCTCCCTTCCTTCTTCCCTTCCTTCCTTCCTCTCTCCCTCCCTCCTCTATTATCCCTCCCTCCCTTCCTTCCTTCCTTCCTTCCTTCCTCTCTTTCTATTTTTCCTCCCTCCCTCCCTCCCTCCGTCCCTCCCTCCCTCTCTCCCCTAAAGGCTGGCTGCATCTCCATTTGTGCCCATCTGGAGTAGAAATAAGGGCTGGAGAAATGACAAGCCAGGCCCCACTAGAAGACAGCTGAATCCTGGCTAATAAAGCCCCCCTGTGCCTGAATATTTATCTGAATGAAAAGACAGAGATTCAATTGACGGGCAAGACTGGAGGAGTGGGGGGGGGAGGTATAGATTGACTCCTGCAGCAGCAAATGCCTTTGAAAACTGGATCACCTTCCAGCAGCATAAGGAGGTGGTGTAGTTTTAATCAAATCACCGTGAGGCTCGTGTCTCCTCCCCTACTGAAAGCTCGGGTTTTGCTCCTTCTTCCGTTCTTCGAGATTCATCCCAACTCCAGGAGACCCTCCCCCTCCCCCCCCAATGGACAGTGTGTGTGATATCCAACAGGCATGGAGGGTGTAGCAATCACGCGCAACAAAAGGACAGCTGCACATTAATAAATATGTAATGTTTGATTTAAAAATATGGATTGTACTTTCTCTCATTTCTCCCCACCCACCCCCCAAAAAACTCCCCACCACCAGCCCCCAAAAACCAACTCAGTTGCCAACTATCCCACCCCCCCCCAAGGCAGGAGATGCAAGCTGGCACACGCACTTCTTGCTGCCTTTGGAAATCCAAGCCCTCAAATGTTTCCCTGTCCCAGCTGTTTCCCATTGTTTCTGTTTATCAGCTCAAAGGGCAAAAAGAGGAACAAAGACACACACACGCACGCGCACACACACACACACACACACACACAAAATCCGCTTGCATTTCAAATGTGCCAGTCAGTCAGTCCATTGTTAAAAGAAGAACGCTGAATTGTCTTTCCTGCCAAACTACTTTTTGGTGAATGTCCAGTTTTTAAGAAAAGCTATTCAGCTGTGCCATTTGTTTAATACATGCAGGGAAAAGGGTGTGTGTGTGTGGGGGGGGGAAGTGCATGAGATCACATGTTGTGTGGAAGGGTGGGGAGAGGGTGGAGAAAGCCAAAACCGTATCTATACATTGCAGATTTTGTAAGTTTTTGGCTGCCACGCGATAAATCGGGGCCTTGGATTATTATTATTAATTGGGGACTTTCAGGAAGAGTTCAACCAACGGTAAAACATCCACATTACCAGTTTGGTCAAGTGGATAAGGCACCAGGCTAGAAACCAGGAGATTGTGAGTTCTAGTCTGCCTTAGCTATCAAAGCTGGCTGGGTGGCCAACCACCAGGAGACTGGGAGTTCTAGTCCCGTCTTAGGCATGAAAGCCAGCTGGGTGACTTTAGGCCAAGCACCAGAAGA
Organism: Bothrops alternatus; assembly: GCA_034064705.1. Taxonomy (NCBI): domain Eukaryota; kingdom Metazoa; phylum Chordata; class Lepidosauria; order Squamata; family Viperidae; genus Bothrops; species Bothrops alternatus. Next base: position 1,461,593 of record JARGCV010000065.1, read on the forward strand.
TTGTGAGTTCTAGTCCTGCCTTAGCATGAAAGCCGGCTGGGTGACTTTGGGCCAAGCACCAGGAGACGGTGAGTTCTAGTCCCGCCTTAGGCATGAAAGCAGGCTGGGTGACTTTGGGCCAAGCACCAGGAGATGGTGAGTTCTAGTCCCACCTTAGGCATGAAAGCAGGCTGGGTGACTTTGGGCCAAGCACCAGGAGACGGTGAGTTCTAGTCCCACCTTAGGCATGAAAGCCAACAGGGTGATGTTGACGTGTCATACTCTCTCAGCCCAGCTCACCTCACAAAGCAACCCTTTGTTGCGGGGGGGGCGGGGGGGGGAAATAGGAGGAAGGAATAAAATAAATAAATAACCTTGCCCCAAAGAAATTACAATCAGTGGCGGGGGGGGGAAAGGGCACAACACAGCATCTCTTCAGCTTACCTGCCTTCCCAATTGTTAGAGATCTCCCTCCCGTTTTGTTTTGTTTTTTTTCCTCAACAATAACTTTTTAAGCCTTGAAAAGGAAAATTCAAAGTTTCTTTTTATCTGAAGCAGCCCTAAAGGAGAGCAGATTCCACAAAGCCTTTGGTGCCTTCTTTTTGTAAACAGAGATGAGTCGTTTTTTGTTTGTTTGTTTGTTTGTTTGTTTGTTTGTTTGAGGAGAAAGCAGAGGACATATTTTGCTGGATATAAGAGCAGAGGTTTCTTTTCATTCCCCTGCCCCCTCCCCCACGTGGACTTTTTTGGGGGGGAGGGGGCAGGCCTTTGTCTCCTGAGCCATAAAGAATAATTGGCAGATCTTGGCAAAGCCAATGATCTTATTGAACCTGTAATTGTCTCGTCCCTTTGTTTACAAGTTGGGGAGTCAATACGATATGATTGACACCCGGCTCCAGCTGCATTAATGTCATATGCTAAAACTGGGGAGGGGGGTGGAATTAACGGCCTCTTTTGAAAGACCTGGAAACTTCAGCTTGGGGCTAATTAAGCAAGGAAGCAAGCAAGCCCGGCGAAGACTCCGCCACCCCCAGTTTCTATGATAAGAAACGTCTCGCTCTTGTGATCTGTCTCCTCTTTTCTGCCCTGCTTGGATCAGTGGGAATTGGTTAACATTTTGCTCCATTAACATAGAACCTGGTTTGTTTTTTTGTTTTTTGCAGATCACACACTGGGAAATTTACAATTTAAAATTCCTTGAGTCCAGTGTTCCAAAGATGCAAAAAGCTGAATGACTAAGAACAGTAGAAGTCTCTCAAGTACTTCCCAAGGGGCCCTTTGGGATTTGGGGACGGAAGGCTAAGTGGTGAAGCTGAAAAACAAACCAGAGAATGGGACACAGGAGCTGGGGAATAGATTCAAGGTTCTTGGAAAAGTAGGATGTACGTCTTTTTTTTTTTCGCGACATAGCATAAGAGAGGGAGGAAAGAAAGCACTGAAGCAAAATCAGGGGCAGAATAACAGAATTGGAAGGGGCCTTAGAGGTCATCGAGTCCAGCCCCCTGCTCAGGCAGGAAATCCTATACCATTTCGGACAGATGGCTGTCCAGTCTCTTCTTTAAAACTTCCAGTGTTGGAGCATTCACCGCTTCTGGAGGCAGGTTGTCCCACTGGTTAATTGTTCTAACTGTCAGGAAGTTTCTCCTTAGTTCCAGGTTGCTTCTCTCCTTGATTAGTTTCCATCCGTTGCTTCTTGTCCTGCCTTCAGGCGCTTTGGAGAATAGCTTGACTCCCTCTTCTTTGAGGCAGCCCCTGAGATATTGGAAGGGTGCTATCATGTCACCCCTCATCTTCTCTTCATTAGACTAGACATACCCATTTCCAGCAACTATTCTTTGCATGTTTTAGCCTTCAGTTCCCTTAATCATCTTTGTTGCTCTTCTCTGCACTTTTTCCTAGAGTCTCAACATCTTCCATTGCAGGTCAATATAATAAACAGTGATTATTAATTGTCATAACTAGCTTAACCCATCCCCCAAAATCTGGAGCAAGAACACCAAAACAAATAGACCAAGTACAACCTATGATAGCAATCAAAGAGAACTGCTAGTCAAACGTTGCTATTTGATGTTATAAACATAGCCGTAGGCTGAACATGTTCAGCTGACACCCCAGATAATCATCAGTGTAGAGTGCTAGGCAATAAAATAGTTTCTGCTATCTTCAATTGAGGATAAGAGGAATTTGAAGTGGACCAAACATTGCAATGATTTGGTTTCAAGGGCCCAAGGCATGTATGCGAATGTCTTGCTTGGCATTCTGCAATTCTCTCTCCAGCAGTTCCCTCCGGCCTCTTATGCAAAGATAAAATCCACAGAGAAGGCATATAGAACACAGGACACTATCACAGTTGGAAGGGACTTTGGAGGTCTTCTAGTCCAATCCTCTGATCAAGCAGAAGATTTTATACCATTTCAGGCAAATGGCTGTCCAGTGTCTTCTTCAAAGCCTCCAGTGTTGGAGCACCCCCAATTTCTGGAGGCAAGTGGTTCCAGTGATTAATTGTTCTCACTGTTAGGAAGTTGCTTCTTAATTCCAAGTTGCTTCTCTCCTCAGAATAGTTTCTATCCATTGTTTCTTGTTCTGCCTTCAGGTGCTTTGGAGAATGGCTTGACCCACCCTCTTCTTTGTGGCAACCCCTGAGACATTGGAACACTGCTATCATGTCCCCCCTCGTCCTTCTCTTCATTAGACTAGACATACCCAATTCCTGCAACCATTCCTCATATGTTTTAGACTGCAGCCCCCTGATCATCTTTGTTGCTCTTCTCTGTACTTACTCTTTTCAGAGTCCCAACATCTTTTCTACATCATGGTGACCAAAACTGGATGCCGTATTCCAAGTGTGGCCTTACCAAGGCATTGTAAAGCGGTATTAACACTTCGTGTGATCTTGATTCTATCCTTCTGTTAATGCAGCCAGGGATTCCATTGGTTTCTTTGTGGTTGCAGCACATTGCTGGCTCATGTTTATATGAGCTACTAGGACTCCAAGATTGCTCTCACAGTTACTACTATCAAGACACATTTCACCTAATGTGCACCTGTACATTTGATTTTTTTTCCCCTCTCTTGTGGGGGCCTTTTTCAAATTGGGGAATGTGGACAAATAGGGAAGCAGCAGAGCAATAAAAATACGGCCCACAGAAGCAAACCTTGGCATCTCCACCAACTCCGGTGCAGTATTGCAGACAAACTCTGCCCACAGTCTGAAGCTGGATCCTGATGGGGCTCAAGGTTGACTCAGCCTTCCATCCTTCCCAGGTTGGAAAAATGAAGGTCCCAATTGTTGGGGGCAATATACAAATGATGCTTCTACCTTGTAACCTGCTGAGAGGGTGCTCTAAAGTGCAATTGGGGGGGTGTATTTAAGCCTAAATGCTATTGCTAACGTATTATTACAATTGGATGTTCTTTTCCGCTCTTCCAATCTCTTTGAGAATTGCTCAAGTTCTCTTGATCATTAAGCCCATTCATACTCTTCTTCGAGAAACTGGAGTATTCTTACATGCATCAAATCCCTCTCTTTTTGCAGATCCCAGAGGCCATGTTGTCCCCGTAGATTCCTACACAACAGTCCTGCATGTCAAGCCAGCCTCCTCCTCTTCCTCTTTCTCCTCTTTCTCTTCTCTTCCTCCTCCTCCTCTCTTCCACTTCTTCCACCTCTTCCTCTTCTCTCCTCTTCTTCTTCCTCCTCCTCTCTTCCTCCACCTTCTCCTCTCCTTCTTCCCTCCTCCTCCTCTTCCTCCACCTTCTTCTTCTCTCCTCCTCCTCCTCTCTTCCACTTCTTCCACCTCTTCCTCTTCTCTCCTCCTTCTCTTCTTCCTCCTCCTCCTCTCTTCCTCCACCTTCTCCTCTCCTTCTTCCCTCCTCCTCTTCCTCCACCTTCTTCTTCTCTCCTCCTCCTCTTCTTCTTCCTCTCTTCCACTTTCTCCACCTTTTCCTCTTCTTCTTCCCTCCTCCTCCTCCACCTTCTCCTTCCCTCCTCCTCTTACTCTACCTTCTCCTTCTCTCCTCCTCCTCCTTTTCTCCTCCTCCTCTCTTCCACTTCTTCCACCTTTTCCTCTCCTTCTTCCTTCTTCCTTCCTCCTCTTCCTCCACCTTCTCCTTCTTCCCTCCTCCTCCTTCTCCTCTTCCTCCATCTTCTCCTTCTCTCCTCCTCCTCCTCCTCCTCCTCCTCCTCTCAAAAAGCAGTCTTTGTCTTAATTATAGCCACTCCACTCTGTTCGATTCTCAAACATATTCTTATTTATTTTAGGCCTCGGGTTTCTCCCTCCACCCCACCCAGGTAATGAAATGTCAGACGCCTACTTTTTCTGGTTTTGTAGTATGTTGATCAAAGTGACCTTTGAGTGCAAGCAGACACAAATCAATATCGTGCGCAGCCGACGTTTGACAGATAAAGGTGCAACATATAATAAATGGCAATCACTGACAAGCAGAGGCCAAGAACACCTGCCAACTTCGGTTCATGCTGGCAATTTTCAGACAATGCCGCGCGTTATGTTCAAAGCGAAATTCATTTGTCCGTCTAATAACAGAGATGGGCGAAGATATTAAAGGACTGGTTTGGTTAAAGAAATGTTCTGTCCCACAGTAATAATTCAGAGGCCAAACAGGGGCTGAGCTGTTGCTGGTAAAATTATTAAGTTTTGAGAAGCAGCCGAAAGGAGGCATTGCACAGGTAAATTCGGTCCTCTTTTACCTGTCTCCAGCCCAATAAAAATCCTAACAAATATAGCTAATCAAGCCAGAGGAGCGAGCCATGGGACATTAGGGCAATTTACAACAGCTTGTCAATTGGCCATTCAAAGTTACAACGATGACCCTTGGAGCATCCCCGGGGTCACGTGATCAAAATTCAAACTCTTTGGCAACTGGCATGTATGTATGTCTGTGGCAGTGCTCCAGGATCAGGTGATCCCCGTTGGTGACCTTCTGACAAGCCAAGCCAATGGGGAAGGCAGATTCACTTCACAACCGTCTGACTAAATCAGGGGTCTTCAAACTTGGCCCTTTTATGACTTGTGGACTTCAACTCCCAGAATTCCTCAGCCAGGCACATGTGCCTGGCTGAGGAATTCTGGGAGTTGAAGTCCACAAGTCATAAAAGGGCCAAGTTTGAAGACCCCTGGATTAACTTAACAACTACAGCGATTCACTTAGAAACTGGGGCAAGAAAAGTTGTCAAATGGGGCAAAACTCACTTAACAACATCAATTTTGGATTCCAATTGTGGCTGTAAGTCGAGGACCACCTGTATTCTAGTGTGGGTCCAGGATGGGCTTTGGGACTTTTCTCCAGTTGGAGGGCTTGGGATCCTAAGGCTGGCATCTTAACCTGTTTGCATGGATCTCTTCTTTAATGTGTTGCCATTGGCTCCGCTGTCTTTCATCTCTCAGGGTTGGACTAGAAGACCTCCAAGGTCCCTTCCAACCTGATTATTCCATGTTCTCTTCCTTCAACACCTTTTCCACATCCCAGATGGCAAAGTAAGCACAATCGGAAGGCAGAGATCAAGTTATTACAAGTTTGCATGCACCATTCGTTTATTTATTAGTTTTATATGCTGCTCACCTCGCTGTCTAGAGAGGGGATGAGAACGTTCTTTGGGATACTTTTTCTTGCTCACTATCTAGGAAAAGGCTTGCTATCCAGCAAGGCTCTATACTGTCACCCTGCCTATTTAACTTAGCCAAGAAATTAAAAGACGCTTGCTCCTGGGGAGGAAAGCTATGGCAAATCTAGACAGCATACTAAAAAGCAGAGACGTCACCCTGCCAACAAAAGTGCGTATAGTCAGGGCCATGGTTTTCCCAGTTGCAATGTATGGCTGTGAAAGTTGGACCATAAGAAAGGCTGAGCGACAAAGAATGGAGGCCTTTGAACTATGGTGCTAGAGAAGACTCCTGCGAGTCCCCTGGACTGCAAGGCGATCAAACCGGTCGGTCCTAGAGAAGATCAACCCTGACTGCTCTTTAGAAGGCCAGATCCTGAAGTTGAAGTATTTTGGCTAGCTAATGAGAAGGAAGGACTCCCTGGAGAAGAGCCTGATGCTGGGAAAGACGGAGGGCAAGAGAAGAAGGGGACGACAGAGAATGAGGTGGCTGGATGGAGTCACTGAAGCAGCAGGCGTGAACTTAAATGGACTCCAGAAGATGATAGAGGACAGGAAGGCCTGGAGGAACGTTGTCCATGGAGTCGCAATGGGTCGGACATGACTTCGCAACTGACAACAACAGACTTTGAATGGTCACTAGTCAAGGCCATGGTTTTCCCTGTTGCAATGTATGGCTGTGAAAGTTGGACCATAAGAAAGGCTGGGCACCAAAGATTTGAGGCCTTTGAATTCTGGTGCTGGAGAAGACTCCTGCGAGTCCCCTGGACTGCAAGGTGATCAAACCGGTCAGTCCTAGAGGAGATCAACCCCAACTGCTCTTTAGAAGGCCAGATCCTGAAGTTGAAACTCAAGTACTTTGTCCACCGAATGAGAAGGAAGGGCTCACTGGAGAAGAGCCTGATGCTGGGAAAGATGGAGGGCAAGAGAAGAAGGAGACGACAGAGAATGAGGTGGCTGGATGGAGTCACTGAAGCAGTAGGTGTGAGCTTAAATGGACTCAAGAAGATGGTAGAGGACAGGAAGGCCTGGAGGAACGTGGTCCATGGGGTCGCGATGAGTCAGACACAACTTCGCAACCAACAACAACAACATCTAGGAAAAATACCCTTTTTAACCCAAAACAAAAGTTTAACTCCTAGATTCCCCCCTCCCTTTTTTAACTTTATACGTTAAAATACGTTAGGCTCTCCCTTAGCCAAAACTTCAGAGAAATGGACGGGACTTTTTTTAAAACATATCCAGCGCATTTGCTTTTTAGGTTGTCAAAGTCTCCCAATTGGCAAACGGTGAATGGTAAACAAGAGATTTATAACCTGACGTAATTAATTGCCGAGATAGTGACATTTCCCATATTATAGACAATCATGAATTATGAGGCCGGCTGGTAGCCCTCTCATTCACTGAAATCGGTTGATAAATATGTTTATTCGAGGTCAGCCCAGCCTCATCCATTAGAAATATTGTTTTCTCTAAACATTACATTGATTTAATTTAGCTCTAATCAATTTAAAATGGTTCTGACAATTAACAAAAGCTTCAAATATGACCTTAAAGTAATAGGATTCATTAGCTATGTTTAGGATTAAAGTTATCCTAATAGGGCCATTTTTCTTCCCGAGACTGACCGGTGGTCAGTCAAAATGAAATCAATTATTATAAATTATACAGTTTAAGTTGATTATGTAGTGCTTGCTAATTTGTATAAATAAGGACATCAAACAATAGAAGCCATTTATTAATAATTTTCCATCACAGAGCGTTGGTGTCATACTTCCTGCTAAAGCTTCAGAGTCATCTGTTAACTATGAAATGTTATATTCTCTGCTGCCAGGCATGTATGCTAATTAAACCTATAATTAATTGTAACAGTTATAGTTAAAGTCAAAATGCTGATAGCATTCCTTGCCCTATTATTCACGGTAATCAACTGAATCAAAGGGAATCTAATCAACAATTCATATGGTAGCCAGGGGATCAGAATACATGAAAGTGAGGACTGCAGCTGGAACTCATAAGTCTTAGGATGTAATAAAATAATGATTGTAACAACTCGCGTTGCAACATACCAGCGTGAACTTGGTGCTGTCATATTGCAAAAACAGCAAGCACTAAGTCATATTTAAGAATTCAAAGCTTTGGCAATAATAACATGCTTTTTTAACATGCCAATAATGCAAATATAAGAAAGTCAAACCATGCCGGACTGAGATGCAACGTTAAGAAAACCCCCAGACTTTTTTTTTAAATGAAGAATTGAAAACTTTATTTTTAATTGAAACAGTTGGGCACTTTACCATTTTAAGATCACCTTGGAAGTGGGAGCTATATACCGGAGTTAAAACCCTGGAATTGAACAGGAGAACTGTTATCTAATCTACTTAATTAATTAATTAATTAATTAATTAATTAATTAATCAGCTTAATTGCCCACATTCAAAAGAAAGCTGTAGCATCTTTAGAAATTCGTCGTTCAGTTTTCAACTAAATGTCACCGTATAATGAAGCACGTTGCGGGTCCCATCAATTAGGAACGCACATCTGATGGGACCACACAAAATGTCTTCTCGGTGGTGGCCCCTTCTCTACAGTTGACTCCCACCTTGTTGCTTTTCTGAAAACATGGCTTTGTCAGCGGCCCTGGGGACTACAAATACTCCTAGATTTACAACCACAACGGAGCTCAAAATTTCCACTGCTAAGCAAGACAGCGGTTAATTGAGATCTGATCCATTTTGCGGCTTTTCTTTCCGCAGTTAAGTGAATCGCTTTGATTGTTAAGTTAGTAAGCTGGTTGTTAAGTGAACCTGGCTTTGACTCTGCTTGTCAGAAGGTAGCAAAAGGGGATCATGCGACCCCCCCTCCCCGGGATGCTGCAACCGTCATAAATACGAGTCGTTCGCTAAGTGTGTGAATTTTGATCACGTGACCGTAGGGATGCTGCCATGGGTCGTGTGAAAATGATCACTGACTCACTTTTTCAGTGCTGTTGTAACTTTGAATGGTCAGTAAATGAAAGATTGTAAGTCAAGGACTACTGTACAAGCCCTGGATTGTTGGTTAGAGGCGATTTTAAATTAAAGTTGGAGTCGTAAGTTCAGGACCGCCTGTACAGTTTCTATTAAGCACCGATGTACCTGGTAGTGTGACAGTGTCAATTCCAGATTTTGGATACAGCCTAAACAACAGGCAGGGTGGGGTAAAAAAAAAAAATATTTGCCTGCCTCTGGCAATTCTGAGAAATAACCTCCAACTTCCTTCGTGTCTCCTACACCTTTGCCTTCCTGGTTCTTGAAGTTAATGACTGGCTGGCAACGATGTCAACACACCAGCTGGAGAACAACACTTCCACGTAGCTTTATGTGACAGCATATGCCAGCCACTCAGAACCTGTGATAATTCAAATGGGGGGGGGGTTGATTGTAGGAAAAGCAGATGGGCTGAAGCATTATTATTCTCTCTCCGCCTCCCACCCCAGCCCTTGAGGGATTCCCTAAGTAAAATCAAAGCAGATGGACCATTACAGGCTCATCTGTGTTCAACAAGCACCACCACCACCACCAGCTCCCAGAGGTGATATACGGCACCTTGGTTGAAAATGACACCGGTGGTGTGGGAAGATGACCTAATGAAAGCAGCATCCCCACTTGCTTGGAGGATGAGGAATGGGGCTGGAGGAAATACACGGAGGTCTATTTATCACAAAGCCACGTTTGCCTCCCGGCCAGGGAAGATCTCAGCTGATGGCCTGGGGCGGGGAGGGGGGGAGCTTCTGGTTCTCTCTCTTCGCTCACCTGATGCACGCTTGGTGCAAATGCCGTCACAACTGGAGGCATCCATGCAACGGAATGAGAAGAACCACGATTGCAGAGACTGGAGGGTGGGTGGGATTTTTTTGGGGGGGATTGTAACACATACAGGTAAGTCCTCGGCTTACAAAAGTGTGTTTAGTGACTGCTCAAAATTACAACAGCACTTACCAAACCAGACGATTATAAAGATTAATACTTAGTGATGTATATCAGGTGCTATGATGATTGATGCATACTATGATTTTATGTTCAATGCTGATTGTTTTAATAAAAGAATTTTTTCATTTAAAAAAAAAAATTACAACAGCACTGAAAAAAAGTGACTTATGGCTGTTTTCACACGACCGTTGCAGCCTCCCCATGCAGCGTCACATGATCCAAATTCAGGTGACCCCCTTTTGTGACCTTTTGACAGGCAAAGTCAATGGAGAGGCCAGATTCACTTAACAACTAGATTTATCTTATCACCTGCAGTGATCCATTTAACATGTGTGGCAAGGACTCTGGGACACTGCAGCCGTCACAAACACACACCAGTTGCCAAGCATCTGATTTTTTTTTTTTATCATGCAACCATAAGGAGATACTGCAGGGGTCGTAGGTGTGAAAAACAATCATAAATCGCTTTTTTTTCAGTGCCGTTGTAACTTCAAACGGTTGCTAAGCGAATAGGTGTCAATCAAGGACTACCTGTATACCCATCTGAAGCTGTAATATAGTACATTAAATGGTGTGTGTGTGAACCAGGACACAGTGGTTTGCAGTCATTCAGTCCTGATTTAGTTCCTGTAACATTTCTCATAGATAGATAGATAGATAGATAGATAGATAGATAGATAGATAGATAGATAGATAGATAGATAGATAGATAGATAGATAGATAGATAGATAGATAGATAGATAGATAGATAGATAGATAGATAGATAGATAGATAGATAGATACAGGAGGATCTGGACAGACTTGAACACTGGGCACTATCTAACAAAATGAAATTCAATTGTGAAAAAAGCAAGGTTCTACATTTAGGCAAGAAAAATCAAATGTACAGGTATAGTATAGGGTGTACCTTGCTCAATAGTAGTAACTGTGAGAGGGACTTCGGAGTCCTAGTGGACAATCATTTAAATATGAGCCAGCAGTATGCTGCAGCTGCCAAAAAGGCCAACACAGTGCTATGCTGCATTAACAGAGGGATAGAATCAAGATCCTGTGAAGTGTTAATACCACTTTACAATGCCTTGGTAAGGCCACACTTGGAATACTGCATCCAGTTTTGGTCACCATGATGTAAAAAAAAGATGTTGAGACTCTAGAAAGAGTACAGAGAAGAGCAACAAAGATGATTAGGAGACTGGAGGCTAAAACATATAAGGAACAGTTGCTGGAATTGGGTATGTCTAGTTTAACAAAGAGAAGGACGAGGGGGGACAGGATAGCAGTGTTCCAATATCTCAGGGGCTGCCCGAAAGAAGAGGGAGTCAAGCTATTCTCCAAAGCGCCTGAAGGCAGAACGAGAAGCAACGGATGGAAACTCATCAAGGAGAGAAGCAACCTAGAACTAATGAGAAACTTCCTGACAGTTAGAACAATTAACCAGTGGAACCACCTGCCTCCAGAAGCGGTGAATGTTCCTACACTGGAAGTTTTTAAGAAGAGACTGGACAGCCATTTGTCCGAAATGATATAGGGTTACCTGCCTGAGCAGGGAGTTGGACTTGATAAAGTCCCTTCCAACTTTATTATTATTATTATTATTATTATTATTATTATTATTATTATTATTATCATTATTATCATTATTATCATTATTGTTGTTGTTGTTGTTGTTAAACCCACAGCAATGTTTAATAAGAGAGGCTATTAACTGAATCTGGGAATCTGAATCTTGTAATTCAACCAGTCACAAGACCAATCCACCACTCAGGACAGAATAAGACACTTCACTCACAACCCCTGCTGAAGATGTTACCTAGTTTGGCAACGAAACATCTGGGAGCCCAGCAGCAAACCGCTGCCTCAAAATCTACAATCTGAGCTACGAATATTCTCTACAATTTCTAACTTCCAAAGCTACATGCTCTCTACATGGGGCAGCCTTTGAAGAATGTCCGGAGACTGCAAGTAGTCCAGAATGCGGCCGCGCGAGCCGTCTTGGGTCTCCCAAGACATGCTCATATTAACCCAGCCCTCCGTGAGCTGCACTGGCTACCTATTGGTCTCTGAACACAATTCAAAGTGTTGGTTATGACCTATAAAGCCCTTTATGGCAATGGACCAGGATACTTGCGGGACCGTCTTCTGCCCCATGTATCCCAGTGACCGGTTAGGGCACACAGGGTTGGCCTCCTACGGGTCCCGTCTGTTAGACAATGTCGTCTGGCGGGGCCCAGGGCAAGGGCCTTCTCCGTTGCTGCCCCAGCCCTCTGGAACCAGCTTCCCTCAGAGGTTCGTACTGCTCCCTCCCTCCTAGCTTTCCGGAAAGCGCTGAAGGCACATCTATGCCGACAGGCTTGGGGCATATGAGCTGTGCTCTGCCCCTCGGCCCTAAGAGTGTCCTGCCATCAGCGGCTGTGAGCTGAATGTGCCTGTATGTTGTGTGAATAAAATTAATTTAAAAATTTTTTAAATTAATTGTGTTTTTGAATTGTTTTGTTGTTGTGAGCCGCCCTGAGTCTTGGGAGAGGGGCGGCATATAAAATAAATAAACAAACAAACAAACAAACAAATAAATAAATAAATAAATAAATACTGATATGAGGCCTTTCCCGGCAGCCTCATCTCCAAAACATCATTCACCCACATCTTCCTGCAAAATTTGCATTCCTCCAAATTCACATCAATCCCCCCCCTCCACAACACAGTCCACAGCGCAGCATCAAACAGAAATCTCGGGAGGGCTAACTTGTTCCTGAGGACCTGTCTTTCAAGAGATAATCAGTTACACATGGCGACCTCTTTAGATATTCCGGGAGAAAAACAATTAGGGAAGAGCCCATATGATTGCAATAACGTGGCCCACAGGTAAGCATTTATGAGTAGAATTCCACACGATATTGGGGTTTGCTTACATGTGTAACAGCTGTTTTCCCATTTTCATGATCTGAGATCATTATCTGGCTTGAAAAAGGCAACAGAGGGATGGGGGAGGAAGAAGCAGTTCATCTTTCGGCATTTATTAATAATTACGATTGCCCAACTCATTATACATTTAAATGCTCTATAATGCTTATTTAGTGATTTATTGTAATTGAGCCCTGGGAATAGGATTTTTTTTTCCAAATTGCTTCCATGGTCTTGAGATCAAAACAGGCAACAGCTTAGATATATAATCTTTATTTTCTTTTTAATACAATGTGCAATGAGAGAAACAGAGAAAAAGACTGGAGCTCAGGTTTCCATTTTGATGGAACTCTTTGCAGGGCTGAGAAAGGTCCACTTAATCTGAAATTTAAACAGATACCGTAGTTTAAATTTGTTTAAACAGAACTACAACATAAGACTGCTCTTTGGCCCATATCTAAGTTCACCCATCACTTGAAATCATGATGGAATTGGGGGCTGGGTGGCGGTGAAGAGGAAGATGGAACCCAACTTTCTCTCAGGTGGAAACCACCAATTGGGATTTATTAACCACGATGCACATCTTAGCCCACTGAGGGAACCCATCACTGTGTACTAAATCAGAGTTTATGTCTTAATATTGTGTGTGCATCCAGCTAATGATGATTTCTTTCATCAATCGTTGTAAATCAGCCATGGATAGGCAAAATATGAACCCAGCTAGCCTCAACCCCTTGTTCTGTCTCTATAAAAGAGAGAAGCTAAGAACCAGAGGGATGTACTGGAGAAGCTATGGTGTAAGACTAAGTCGGGGAAGACACAAGTTCGTGTCGACCATCAGCTACGTCATAATTTCTTAGCCCGGCTGACCTGAGCTGATTTTTTCTTTTTAACTCAGCTGATTTCACAGGGTTATTTTTGCATGGGAAATTCGAAAGAGGGAGTGCTAAATAGTCAGTTTGGCATTCCTGGAGGAAAAGCCAAATATAAATCTCCACGAAGAAGAAAACGAGAACTAAGCTTACAGATGACTGACTTGAGATCTACTGACTTTTTATTGTCTGAGAAAAGATGCCAAAGCAACGGTGGAACACTGCAGAGGGACCTTTAAATTGGTTCACCCTGAAGAAGACATCACCCCAAAAGAACCAACCAATGTCTAACTTGCCATATAGGTCATTATAGCATCGATGTTTGTATCGATGTATAAGCAGAGTCTAAGATAAAAATTGTGGCTCAGGGGCTAAAGATGAACCTCAGGCTCTGTCAACAGTTGAATGAACTCAGCCGGTGGGTCCTTTCCAAAATTGGTCCTTCAAATGTCTCCCCTCTGGCTAATTATGTTCAATTTTTGTTGCAGGAGGGACTTTGGCCAACTGGCTTTGCTCCGGATGCTCCTGCCTGCCAGATGTTTGGATGGCAAGCCAATGGCTTTATCGAAAGTCCATTTTCCCCCTTTCAATCAAGAGCCAAATTCACTCAAGGTGACTTGTTTGGGTGGGAACTTTTAATGCAAAGAAGGACCAGGGGTGACACGATGCAGTGTTCCAATATTTGAGGGGCTGCCCCAAAGAAGAGGGAGTCAAGCTATTCTCCAAAGCGCCTGAAGGCAGGACGAGAAGCGACAGATGGAAACTTATCAAGAAGAGAAGCAACCTAGAACTAAGGAGAAATTTCCTGACAGTGAGAACAATTAATCAGTGGAACAATTTGCCTCCAGAAGTTGTGGGTGCTCCGACACTGGGAGTTTTTTAAGAAGAGACTGGACAGCCATTTGTCTGAAATGGTAGAGGGTTTCCTGTCTGAGCAGGGGGTTGGACTAGACCTCCAAGGTCCCCTTCCAACTCTGTTATTCTGTACTCTCTATTCAGAGCTGCACCAAACCATAGTGAGATCTGTCGGAAGCAAAAGAGGATTCTGCTCAAGGAGCAAATAACTGTCAAGAAAGCTTATTCTTGGTCGCTCAAAGAGAGCTTGTGATATTATCTTGCAAAAGGTAGAAAACTGAGTTTGCTGTGGTCTTGAAATCTTAGTGACCAACTAAGGTGGGTTCTGATTTAAAGTGGGAAGTCCTCTTAGAATAAATTCATTTGAAAAAAGGGGGGGGGAAATGTTGCTTTTGCAGGAAAGAACCTTTCCAACTCCTGTAGAGGCAACACACAGTAAATCTGGAAGCATATTCCATGGAAAATTTTCAAGGAAATTATTTGGTATTGTTTGCCTCCTACTGGTCATGGGGAAAGACTAACTGTAGTTAACACGACTGAGAGTGCAACTGTTACTTTCAAGCATAAAGTATTCTATATCCTTCAGTTGCAGTATTTTTGTTGCTGTCTTCCTTCCCCTATGCCAATCTGTGATGAAGGATAAGGGGCATCTACACGTAGCCTTCGGCTTATGACAGTTGAGCCCAACACTTTTATTGCTAAGTGAGACAGTTGTTAAGTCAATTTTGCCCCATTCTATGACCTTCCTTGCCACAGATGATAAGTGAATGACAGCAGTTGTTAAGTTAGAAAAAAATGGTTGTGACTTCCCAATTGACTTTGCTCCTCAGGTCACAAAAGGTGAATCCATGACCCCAGGAGACGGTGACCGTCATTAATAATAATAATAATAATAATAATAATAATAATAATAAAGTTGGAAGAGACCTTGGAGGTCATCAAGTCTAACCCCCCTGCTCAAGCAGAAAATCCTATAACATTTCGGACAAATGGCTGTCCAGTCTCTTCTTAAAAACCTCCAGTGTTGGAGCATTCACTGCTTCTGGAGGCAGGTTGTTCCACTGGTGAATTGTTCTTACTGTCAGGAAGTTTCTCCTTAGTTCTAGGTTGCTTCTCTCCTTGATGAGTTTCCATCCGTTGCTTCTTGTCCTGCCTTCAGGTGCTTTGGAGAATAGCTTGACTCCCTCTTCTCTGGGGCAGCCCCTGAGATATTGGAAGACTGTTATCATGTCCCCCCTCATCCTTCTCTTCATTAAACTAAACATACCCAATTCCAGCAACCGTTCCTTATATGCTTTAGCCTCCAGTCCACTGATCATCTTTGTTGCTCTTCTCTGTACTCTCTAGAGTCTCAGCATCTTTTTTACATCGCAGTGACCAAGTATTCCAAGTGTGGCCTTACCAAGGCATTGTAAAGTGGTATTAATACTTCATGTGATCTTTATTCTATCCCTGTTAATGCAGCCTACCACCATGTTGGCCTTTTTGGCAGCTGCAGCACATGGCTAGCTCATATTTAAGTGATTGTCTACTAGGACTCCGAGATCCCTCTCAGTTACTACTATTGAGCAAGGTCCCCCCTATAGTATACCTGTACATATGTAAATATGAGTCAGTTGCCAAGTCTCTGAATTTTGATCACGTGAAGATGCTGCCAAGGTCTTAAGTATGAAAAGCTGTCATAAGTCACTCTTTGTAACTTTGAATGGTCACTAAAGGAACTGTTTTAAGTCGAGAACTACCTTTATATAGTTACGTGCATAATTTCTGGACGTCTCTACAGAAGTGATCTAACATATTCAATGAGCTGAGCCACAGTGAGAAGTACGAATTTCATGAATTTCAGATTCACAAAAATTCCTATTTTTCTGTCTACTATGAACTCATAACAGCTGGCCTAAAAAAAGTCTCAGGTTTCTAAGAACCCTAAGTAGAGCTATATTTCAGCAAGAGCAGTTCTAGTCTTCATTTGCACAGATAGCAAGAGAGGCAATGTGCTTTCCATGCTTTACAACACTGTACAGAAATGTTGGAGCTGGTGGGTTATTCACTTTATCATAAAGACACTAGCACTCACGATTTCACCAGTGAAGCCAGGGTGTAAAATATTTTAATCAGCTAATGGTTATTTCCTTCTGCTAACCTTATTGAAAAAGCATGAAATACAGATGCAATTGTCTCGCGCACTAAAACCTTTGGATACATTTAAAACAAAACAAAACAAAAAAGAATAATTATACTGTCTCAGTATGTACATCTGAGTATATGAGAACAAATTAAATGGCACCTAGAAAAATTAATGTGGTGCAATTGCATTCCAAAGGCTACTACAAAGCATTCGTGTTCACCCCCCTTTTTTAAGGAGGGGGTGTTAATAATCAACCAGCAATTGTGTATTAATTCCACAAGGGGGCATCTGAAGCATTTTTTTTTTAACCTAAAGCAACTGCGAACAAAATTGAATAGTGTCTTTCAAACATCAAGATAATTAAAGGAATTAAAAAATTGGTTTGCTATAAACGCACCTATGCTTAGAAGCCTTCAGTTGAAATTTGGGTTGAGTGCACAATGAGGGCATTAAAAATTGTCAGGGGGTGAGGATACATGCAGCTTTAGGCTTCTGTGGTAGTTTGGATGACCAGAAGCCTATATAACAAGCATGAGATCAGAGAGAAATGTCTCCGCTGACGGATTTTGGATTATCTTTACTATACCTGTCAAGCAATGAAGCCATCAATTGGTCCATCTAAAATAAGATAACTAAAAACAAAGTTTGTCCCTCTTCTGTTCTTCCTGGGATGGGGCATGCCGGTGCCTTGCTTAAGACGACATTTGGAATAATGCATCCAGTTTTGGTCACCATGATGTAAAAAAAAAAAAAAATGTTGAGACTCTAGAAAGAGTGCAGAGAAGATTAACAAAGATGATTAGGGGACTGGAGGCTAAAGCATATAAGGAAAGGCTGCTGGAATTGGGTATGTCTAGTTTAATGGAAAGAAGGACTAGGGGAGAGATGATAGTAAATGTTCCAATATCTCAGGGGCTGCCCCAAAGAAGAGGGAGTCAAGCTATTCTCCAAAGCACCTGAAGGCAGGACAAGAAGCAACGGGTGGAAACTAATCAAGCAGAAAAGCAACCTAGAACTAAGGAGAAATTTCCAGGGAGAACAATTAATCAGTGGAATGACTTGCCTCCAGAGGTTGTGGGTGCTCCATCACTGGAAGTTTTTAAGAAGAAATTGGACAAACATTTGTCTGAAATGTTATAAGGTTTCCTGCTTGAGCAGGGGGGTTAGACTTGATGACCTCCAAGGTCCCTTCCAACTCTGTTATCCAGTTATTCTGTTATGATTTATGAAAGGCACCGAAGCTGCAAACAGCAACTTTAAATGTAATAGTGTACTAGGCCATTCTGTTCCAATAAAGAGATTTTCAACATTTGGAACAATTCTTACATTCTCTCTAAAGTTCCTTTGGAGGATCCCTTTTGGAATCATATCAAAGGGTTCCAGTCATTTTTCAAAATGCCGAATTCAATGCACATGTACATAACAGGATAACCTATGACAGCATAAATAAACTTTTAGGCTGTAATTGTCTGGTCTGCATGCTTAAGTCTAAAAAGGTTCTTCAATTATATAATCACTTCTTTTCTTACACCATATACAAAAGATCTTCCATCACCAAATGTAAGGAGTAAAGCACACATTTTTTTGTGTGTGTGGTTATTTTTCCTCAAACCTTGGATGCCTTTGTATTGTTCCAAATAAATGACACAGCGATGAAAATAATGAGTTTAATAAATATTAGTACAGAAATAATATAGGGTATAATTTCTTCTCTCATCTGAAGGAATTAAGGCTTCACACGTACAATCTGAAAAATTTCCTAAGCTCTCAGCTGAGACAGTCTACTGAGGAGACAACTGCACTCAACCACAAAACCTTTATTTTGTTGTTTTTTTTAAAAAAATTGTGCAAGCCAATGCAGAACACAGTTTGTTACAATGGCAGAATAAATAATACCCCAAAGAGGCGGTTTAGGTCAAGATGAAAATCCAATTCAGCTTTCATATTGATTCAAGCTCTATTCTTCGTGACAATCTCAGCCCTGGGAAGCCAAAAGACAACACTGTAATTTCTTGCTTACACACCGAAGTCTGTGTGGACATATAAACATGATCTCAAATGGAATTATTTCACTTCTCTTGAGTTCCTTCTGCAGGGCCATGGCTTAAAGTTCACTTTTCATAGTAACGTAGGAGACCTTTTAGAGCAGACATGTCAAACACGAGGCCCGGGGGCCGGATGCGGCCCGCGAAGTGGTTTCATGTGGCCCACGAAGCCATCCTGGAAACAGTGAGGGAACGGTCCCCTCTGCCTTGGCCATGGCCCAGGTCGGCCGGGAGACAATGTACAATTTTGTGGTGGCCATCTATGCTGAAATGCATTCAGTCTTAGCTCCATAAGCCCGCCCCCCCCGCATGGCCTGAGAGGAACAGTGAGGCTCCTCCAGTGGACCATGCCTTGGCGCTTGCCCCGGTCCCACCCCCTTCTGCCAGAGACCCTCCGATCTGTCCCACTCCTGTCCAGGCCCCCACAGGCCCCCTTGACGCGAACAATGTAGAGCTGGCCACACCCACCCAGTAGGCCACACCCACCCAGTAGGCCACACCCACCCGACCCCCTGAGGGCAACCACAATACTGATGCGGCCCTCAACAAAATTGAGTTTGACACCCCTGTTTTAGAGCATAGTATCAAAATGCCAAAATCACAACGGATGAAACAGAAAAGGAAGTTGAAAAGGCAACAAGGAAAAGGACGGAGAGCGATTCCATGCATGTTTTATTGCACTACATATTCAAAAGGGAGAGTCTACCACTTGCGAAGACGCTGCCTCAGACGGGAGTATCAAGAAAACAGCTGGAAAGAACCATTATATATCAAAACCACGAAAATCTCTCTCATACGCCCACTTCAAATGTGACTATTTTAAAATGGAGATCATTCCCAAGATTCAGCTGGCCACCATCCTGTTGTTTTATTCTAATCTCACCTCCACATAAACACTTGTTCAAGGATTGGAGCCACATCCTCACGTGACCTGAGAATGACTCTGGATGATGCATGAATGTGTTCCTATCCTTATTCGCCACAACCCTGCAACCAGACAAAACTGTGGGGCTTGTTCTCTTTCCATGAGTTCTTTCAATTGCTGCTCCTTACCTGCCCGCATTCCTTCATCCTACTGTTCCATCAAGATCACCATTTTCTGATCAGTCCAGCCAACTGCAGCTCTCAAACCACAACTTCCCAACCTTTTTCTGAGGTGTGGAGTTCCCACGAGTGTTCAAAGAAAAAGCAGGGTAAGTAGGAACAAGGACGTCCAGGCATGAGTCACACAAATGAGAATTAATGCAACGAGCTGGCAGTCTTGCTGTGCAATTAGAAGCCATTGAAAAAAGCTTTAGATGCCTAATTACTCTCTCCATCAGTTTCTCTACAGCAAGCTGATCTTAAAGAGTCATTCAGCACCCACCATCCATCCTGAAGTTTGTTTGTTTTTTTGAAAAAAGATCTACTTCATAATGTACAATCCATTTCTACATCATTCACAGGTTTGGTTTTGTTTTTCTCAAGTTACACAGTAGCCTTTAGCTACTGTCTTCAAAATGTACCTAAGGCAACGATAGCAGGTTTTACTCCATACTGCAGAAAAGCTATTACACCTACAGTTCGTAAAAATACTCAATACGACACCGAATACTTCAAAACAAGGTAGTGATGTTCTTTGCATGTACTGAACAGCAAGTCAAATGATTTAACTACACGCTGGCTCAATATCATCCTTTGAGAAGATAAATGTGTGAGCAAGGTTCTAAAGCGCAAAACTGAAAAAATACAATGATCGCCTTCCATTTAATAGACAACAGATTTCATTTCCGTGACATTCCCTGAGACAAAAAACAAACAAACCGTTAAGTGCGTAATAACAACCAACAACTGAGGTCTTAAACATGCTATTACATATGGTGTCTATGGGTACATTTATCCCAAATGTACAATATGCTGACTATTGCCCTCACAATCCTACTTTGCAGACACCAGAATGGGACAATTTGACACAACCAACATGGCCAACACACTGTGGGACGGTTCAACAATTCAATTTAATTATTTAAAATAATTTTTAAAAATATTTTAATTGTTGTCATTCACATTTCAATTTGTCCCTCCATTTTGGCTTCCTTTCTTTAATGATTCTATTCCACTATTTCTTTGATGTTAGTCTAACTCTTGTCCCTTGGTGAGTTGGCCGTGGCAAGTGGTCGTAGAGCTGAAGACACTGTCAAATCCACCCAATCAACATCCCATGCCGGCGAATAAGCTATGACCATAAAAGGCAGCCTATACTGATAGTGAAACGGCAAAGAATATCTTGATGAAATTAAACTTGACTCATATTCCCTCGTCAGAACTGTGGAACAAATGCATTAGAAGACTGGATTTCTTGTGCAATCCAGATTTGCCCTTTAGATGCAGAAGCATGCGAACACATAAACTATTACCTAACGGAACACAGGAAGATAACTTAATGGCGTGATTTTGAATGATCTCTACGACGGCTCTTGAACCGATATGAATTAATCTCATCCCCATTTACCACGTGAATTGCAAGCTGTCAGAGGGTCTTTTCACGTGACACCTTCCAAGTTAGGTAACTGGGTACTTTCTGAAAAATGGACCAAGATCCCTAAGGCATGCAGAACACATGCTGAAAAGTTTCCAAAACTCATTGATAAAAAGCAGGTTTTTTTCAGGATTCTTCCATTATGGAAATCAAGCTTGAGGACAGCAGTGGAATGCCTTTCAGAATTAGCTTCGAAGACGGGCGGGTCCACTGAAAGACATCACACTGGTTCATCCACACATTCTCAGAAATAACCTTACAAACGGCATCAAGGGGCTGGAACAGAACTTAGGAAGTTGTGCAAGGGAGGCCGTCTTGCGAGGGAGGCCACTTCCGGAGTTCATTCCGAGTACCACGACTACAAGGTTGCAGGATCATTATTCTTTCTTTTCTTGGAAGGTACCCATTTGCTACAAAGAAAGCAAGGAGCATTCTTGGTCCAGGGCGACAATGTGGACGGATCATGTACGTATATCTGCATTTATACCCTCACTCAGTGCACTAGAGATGGTTTTGGTTGTTTTTTTTTTGTGATTTAACTTATTCCAGGTCAAAATAAGAAGCAAAAGCCTTGATGCCAAGGTCAAAGGCCTGTCTTACAGACACGATGGATACAACGCTGGGGAACTTACAAAATGTAGTCTTCTTCCTTTAGGCTGTGCGAGGTCAGAAAAATCAGCAGAACATTCCAGAGGGGATGTCATCTTCAGTCTAGGTAACGAGTTTCTCTGAAACACACCCTAATCGTTTCATTTAGACTTTTTTTTTATTTAAAAAACACACACACGCGCACACACACACACGCACGCACGCACGCACACTTCCAAGGGTGAAAACACTCAAGTATTTTAGCAACGTAACACCGCATTGTAGAATGGTTCCATTCCTTCTTTTCGTTAAAATAGTTGCTTCTTCTTCCTGGCTATCTGATTTCCGTACCTTTCGAAGCATCCGTTGCCAGCAACAGATGCCCAAGCTGAGAAGCCGACAGCTCCGTTGAGCTTTCTTGGGCCGCAGTCATCATGCTAACGAGTCATCAACTTCTACTTGTACAAACTCATCGTGGGGCTCTGATACATGCACATGTAAGCATCGCAAAGTAGTCTTCGTGCACAGCCTTGGATTCTCCTCGCGTCCAGAGAGTGCAATTCCTCAAGAGACATTTTCAGATACTCGCCAACTTCTGGGCACGGAGTCACTTGAGGGATGTTAAAACCATTTTGACCTCCTTGGGAGAGAAAAGACAGGAACACGGATTACCTCAGCAGGACAATGGTGACATCTACATGTTAATGGCAGTGTCAGAATCCAATTATATTTCATTTCTAGTTATCGACTATGGAAAACCCCATTTCTGCCCTCTCTGGATTTTGTCATACTACGAAGGGGAAGGGGGATGAGCAAAGGGGTTTTATGGTTCTCACTTCTTTCATTAAAACTTCAAAGGGACTGAATGTGGATCTCACCACGAGGACTGACCATAACAATATGGCCATCAGCTTTCATCTACTACTCTCTGAAGTCTCCCTTCTGCCAGTCGAGAGGAAAAGGGGGTGGAAATGTAACGCCTGGGATTGTCGCTGGAAGGACGGTGGGGTGGGGGCTGCTTGGGAACACTTAAAACCTTGAATGGTAGGGGTTGGCCCCTCAGGTCCTGTCTAGAATGCCTGCAACCATCTTCTCTTAATAAAGATGCCTGTTGGAAGAGATATTCCAAGAGTTCTGTCTTCTTAAGATGTAAAGTGGGATGGGTCCTTACAGGCATTCTACTTCACGCCAACTTAAATCTCCCAGCTTGTGACTG
This sequence comes from Bothrops alternatus, assembly GCA_034064705.1. Lineage (NCBI taxonomy): Eukaryota > Metazoa > Chordata > Lepidosauria > Squamata > Viperidae > Bothrops > Bothrops alternatus. The sequence continues at coordinate 1,484,285 of JARGCV010000065.1, forward strand.
AAATTATCCATTTTGGAATAAACCAAATGAGTGTCACAAAAAAAAAGAGTGCAAAGAACGATGATTAAGGGACTGGAGACTAAAACACGAAGAACACTTTGCAGGAACCAGGTTTGTCTACTTTAATGAAAACAAGGGCTGGGCAGTGTTCCAATATTTGAGGGGCTGCCACAAAGAAAAGGGGTCAACCTAGGAGAAGGAGAAGGAGAAGGAGAAGGAGAAGGAGAAGGAGAAGGAGAAGGAGGAGAAGAAGAAGAAGAAGAAGAAGAAGAAGAAGAAGAAGAAGAAGAAGAAGAAGAAGAAGAAGAAGAAGAAGAAGAAGAAGAAGAAGAAGAAGAAGAAGAAGAAGAAGAAGAAGAAGAAGAAGAAGAAGAAGAAGAAGTGGATAGAAGCTAACCATGGAGAGAACCAACCTAGAACTAAAGAGAAATATAGAAGCTAACCATGGAGAGAACCAACCTAGAACTAAAGAGAAATTTCCTGACAGTGAGAACAATTAGTCACTGGAAGGACTTGCTTCCGGAAGTTGTGGGTGCTCCAACACTGGAGGTTTTTAAGAAGAGATTGGATAATCATTTGTCTGAAACGGTATAGGCTTTCCTGCTTGAGTAGGAGGTTGGACTAGATGAGCTCCAAGACCCTTTCCAATTCTGTTATTTTATAATATTGTCTTTTTCAACTTTCCGTACCCTGCCACCATCCACATTCGTTTTGTACATAATTCCTGGAATTCTCAGAGCTGAGCAGAGATTTATTTTTTTTTTAATCTCCCTGGCCTTACCCTACATCAGGGGTAGTCAACCTTGGCTCTTTTATGACTCATGGACTTCAACTCCCAGAATTCCTGAGCCAGAATTCTGGGAGTTGAAGTCCATGAGTCATAAAAGAGCCAAGGTTGACTACCCCTGCCCTACATCATTCACCTAGCTTTTTCTAGATTAACCTAGCATTAACAAGGCGCCCTACAATCCGGGGAATGTTGACAGGATTTGAAAAGTGGATGCCATGGTTCAAAGACTGGGGAACGCGGCTTTAACAGTCGTGCCACGAGGCATCTCATGACAGATGTTGTGGTAAGAAGTGCATTAATTTAAGTGCCAGGCTAGCAGCTGAATGTTCACAAAAGAGAAAACATACCATCCCGATCAGCCATGCTATCAAAAAAGAGCCAAGAGGAATCTTCCTTGCCATATTTAACAAAAGCCACATAGTGGCTCGTCTCTATACAAAGAACAGCAAAGAGCTCCATCTTCTGACAAGGTATGCAGCTGTGCCTCCAGTCCCAGTCTGGTAAGTCTTTTGGAAGGGACACTGGATTGAACTTGTGACTCTGCCTTTTGGGGTGAAGATGAACCTAGAAGGGAGGGAGAGAAGAAACTATTATTAGCAAAGGGAACTTCATTCTTGCCCCTCTCTGAAAGAATCCCGTTCCCACATAAGAACAGCAATGTCAAAAGCAAAATCCTAGGTCCTAGGACCTTTGGGAAAGAACAAACGTACCTGCGTATTGCAAGTTTTGCAAAACTGCTTGATTTTACCAGAGGAAATGTCTGAATCGTCGTAACATTCCCGACATTCATACATTGCAAGTCCTCCACAGATACGGCACTGCCTGGGAGCTGCATTTTACAAAAGGAAAAACACCCATTGTGCTGGAGGCTACTATTCTGTATAAACCGAAGCCACATCTACGTTGTTTTTTTTAAATAAGATTTTTTAAAATAGAAAATTAAACTTTTGAGTAAAAGAAAATTAGCTCACTCCATTCCTGCACAGATGTTACTAATTTAAAGGATGTGACTGTCATATTTGGAATTCTTCTAGATCAGGGGTGTCAAACTGCCGGCCCATGGGCCGGATGCGCCATCGCGAAACTGCACCTACCTCATTGCCGGCAATGGAAAAAAAGTTGGAATACGTCACGACACGTCATGTGACGTTGCGAGTTTGACTCCCCTGTTCTAGATTTTCTATTGAGAACTGAACAGGTGTGGCAGATAGGAACAGATGAAAACAAGAACTGAATGGGAGGGGGGGAACCTCACAATTTCTCCAGGGATTGTTGGAAAAATAAAGTCTTGTTCATTCTGCGCTGATACCATGGACACGCAACTTAAAACATGTTCCATCTAAATTCTAACAGAATATATTAGCCAGCAGACTGGCTAGTAAAAGATTCTTTATTTCCTAAAGACAGTTAGGATATCCGTTTTCTTTATTTCCCAATGGCAGTAGAACTCATTTATTTTAGAAAACTGAGAAACTGGAGCAGCCTGGAGGTCAACCATTGATATGGTTCTGCTAAAGTTCGCAATGAAGGTTTCAGACCCTGATTCTATTTGTGTATCTGCATTGAAACAAGATTTTTTAATGGTCCACAGCAACTCCATTCTGCATTATTTTGAAAGTGATTCATTTTATTGATAAAGGTATCCAGCTTCGTCCAATGCCATGGAATTCATTTGATCAGCTGAAGACTCAGCCTTATTGCACCATCATGAAGCACATTTAAACTCACTGTCTTCCAGCAGGTCTGTGATATTCAGTTCCAGAGAGGGGAAAATTTTGTTGAACATTTTGAAGTCCTTGCCAAATCGAGGCATCTGAATTATCAGACATGATGGGGCCTAGTAAAACCCAACAGAAAAAGGATAGGTGTTTTAGTCAAAGAGACTTCATTTGCTCTTTTCAGTTTATTACATCCTGATGGCCCCTAGTGTAAAGTTAAAAAATATAATCAGTTGCACAGGTTAGTCCAACCTTTGACTACAGCAGGGATGTCAACTAAACCATTTTAAGACTTGTGGACTTCAACTCCCAGAATACCCCGCCTCTGGGAGTTGAAGTCCACTGGTCTTAAAGTTGCCAAGGTTTGACGCCCTGATCTAAAGCAAGAAGGAAACTAATGGGCCTCCAGGTGATGTTGAACTAGAACTCCCAGAATCCCTTGCCACTGGTCATTCACACAAGGCAGCTGTGAAACATCTGGATGCCTTGAATTCCCCACCTGTACTTTAACTAATAAATCATTTGCACAAATAGCTCAAGCAAAGCTTCAAGGAAGTTCTTTTGGTATCTACTGAAGACGTAAATCCCTCACTCAACATGATGAAGAGTCACCTCCTAATCAATAAGAATTTATTGAACTACTGTAGAGACAGTTGCATGCTGATCAACTCAGTCAGCAGAATGTGCATTGATTGGTAAAACTATAAAAAGAGGAATCTTCTCCAAACCTCTGCAAATTTCAAATTGCTGTTGATGAAAGACCATTCCAGTAACTGCTGTATGGTAGGCACTCCAACTTTCTCATTCTTGTCCATAAAAATCTGATAGAAATAGCAGTCTTGGACTTTTTGTCCTGCTGATCTAAGAAGAGAGATACAAGTCTATTTGACAATGAACACTCTTAAAGTTAATTTTAAAAAGAATTTACTACTACTGCGACCAGATTTGTCTTCGGGGCTACAGCAGAATCCTGTAGCAATAGATTCCTGCATCTGGAATGAAACCAGATGACTTGGATTTTAAGAGCTTTTCCAAACGTTTAGTTACAAATATAAGAATAAATTATTATTGATTCATCTACTTATAACAAATAAATAACACATTCTGCTAGAGAAAAGTTCCCTGAAATGGCTCCAGCATGAGTCCAAAAGTTCGGAAGACTAAACTTCCGGTTCCAGTGACCGACCCAGATTTGATCCTGGAATAAATTATTCCCTAAACTGATGAAGGGATTATTTCTAAAGTTAAATAGCCGATACCTATCAGTTTGTGAACTATGAAATTGTTGAAATTACAGACTTCTGTAACCTTCAGACAATTTCCTAACCTATATGTAATTTAGCAATACGATGCTGGCCACAAGTTCTCCACATCTGATGCTATTATAGCAGATACAAGGTTGAGACATAACTGACATTTATGTGTTAAGTAAGCAAGATAAGGCAGCAGTAAGTGCCTCTGAAATATCCCCAAGACAAAGGCATAGCTAAATGTTCACTAAACACAATTGAAAGTAATGGAGATGTTTGCAGGGTGTTCCCAGCTATAACTGTCTCAACATTATACACTATAGATAATAAAATAACATTATCCTCAACATTATACATTATAGATAATAAAATAACTCTTGTGACTTTACAATTTCTCTTGTGTGAGCCAAGGATTATCTTTACCTTATTTTTAGGAGTGGTTCTACTCTTAAAATATGATGAAACAAAATATTCAAAAATTCTTCTGGATCTGGAAAAAAAAAGTTTCATTAGAGTATCAAAGCCCAGATAATTTTTTAAAAATATAGTAAAAATGCAAGCTGCCTAACACTGCCGAAAATCAAGTCTCAAAACTGGGGAGCCGACATTTTCTAGATCAGGGGTTCTCAACCTTGGCAACTTTAAGACTTGTGGACTTCAACTCCCAGAATTCCTCAGCCAGCAAAGCTGGCTGAGGAATTCTGGGAGTTGAAGTCCACAAGTCTTAAAGTTGCCAAGGTTGAGAACCCCTGATCTAGATTATTTGGGGATGATCTGACACTTGTCTTTAATCATTTTAAGAATCTGCAGATGCAGAACTTCATTAATCTGTTATTTTAAGCAGAGTCTTTAAACTAAGGATGGGCTACCAAACGAACGTAAAGGGGTTTATGGTGGTGATGAAAATCTTTTTCTAGACTTCTGTTTAATAACATGAAATAACATCCTTTCAGTTCTTCCTCATTATCAATACCACAGAATGAACTTACCTTTTTCTTCAGATGTGAATCCTGATGCTGCTTCAACTTTTTCCAGAATCTTTCTCAGCTTCATTATTTTGGTGGCACACACATATCCATATCTAGAAGATAAAAGATGCAAGTCTGAAAAGGCAGACTGAACCCCCAAGAGGCAGAATCTGGAGAAGCAACATTGCCAAGAATATTATCTTGATCCAAAAGTAAAAAGAGGTAAACAAAAAAATTGTACAGGGGCCAGAGATAGTCAAGCAAAGCAGAGGTTTTCATGCTTCTTGTTCTACCTTCCAGAAACCATTTCAAACATCTTCCTGTTTGTAGAAGAAGCTTTCAATATTTCCCACCGAAGCTGGAATGTACTTACATTCGAAGAGGATTTACTATCTCTGTCCGTAGCAGTTCTTGAGTTTCACTGTAATATTCTACATCGTTCTTCTCTTTGGGTCGGAGCAAGACTGTATCCAAAACAGAACTGAATGCAAACAGGCTGAAAGAGCAGAAAACAAATAGTTTCAAACTGGAAAGGGGAGGGGGAAAAAAACACATCTTCAGATCGAGACCGTCCCAAAATCTATTGCAGAAAGAGATGCTTTTAACAGATTCTGTGAGATTCTGACCAATATCTGTTTCCAGAAACGGTATTTACATTTTGGAACAGTGCAATCTGAACTTTACCAGCAGCTAAGCTCACCGTGCATGCCACCTTACATAATAAAAATCAAGTTTGAGAAAAATTTGCCTTAAAAAAGAGAATGTGAGCCATATCAAATACCAAAGGCTCAATCAGAAGAGAAAGAAAGAGAAAGGAACACTTGAACGGAAAAAAAAATCCAGGAGAAGTAGTAGTATTAAGTTTGATTCTGTGTCTTAAAACATAATGCCTTTCCCAGACTGTAAACTAAGCTCTGGCCAACTTACAAGGTTAAAAGAAATCCCTAATATACATAATAGTCCTCACTTAATGACTACCCTACTTAATGACCATTCAAAATTACGAAGACATTGAAAAACTTTACAACTAGACCTCGCATCTATGACCGTTAACAGCATCCCCACAGTAAGCGATCGTGTTTTGGGGATTTCATAATCAGCAGGCATTTTCATGTGACTGCCATTTGTGCATGTCACAGCTGGCTTCCAAAAAGCAGGATCCAAGGCGAAGCCAGCAGTAAAATCAGAAGTAAAATCAGAAATCAGATGCCTGCCAATCCTAATTCTGGTCATTAAGCAAGATTACCTATCTTCATTAACATTTCAAAAGCACCTAGAAATTTCTAATTGCTGTGTGTAGATTAAGAAACACCATGTGCAAGCTATTAGATTAATGTTCACTTCACTGGATTTTTAAAAAATGCCTATCGTGTGTTTTTGTCATCTCAGGTTTGAAACAGTTTTTTCTTTATTTACCAGAATAATGTGGAATCTAAGTAGCAGGAGTTATAATGACCCTGGATGCCCTTTTTCTTTCCAATCATTGTTTCTAAACCTTCTTTTTCCATTTTTGGAGGAGTGTTTTCTTCAACCACTTCACTGAGATAGCCTCCAAATGCTGAAAAACAAATCAGGAAATTAAAGCTACGTCTGCTCTCGTTCGTAATTCCACATTAGCAACACGTACAATAGAAATATTACCATCAAAAGCCCAATGCAAAGTCCAGCATAGTCACAGGCCCACCTGCTTCTCCATTCTTGGGACCAACACTGCTTTTACAGAAACATGTACATGCACTTATTCCTCACAAATGTGCACATATATACACGCTTTCAGGCAGAAACACACACAGAAAGATAATTAGAAATGTTTTATTCCAATTCAGAATAAAGCCAGAACTTGTTATCAGCAAAGCTGTACAGAGAGACAAAGGTAGACCATACCTAAGGAATTGCAACGTTCAATCTGATTGGACACAGGCTGCAAGGAAGCAAATCTGGAATCAGGTCGACAGCTCTTCAGTTTGACAAAAAGAGCTTTCTTTGGGGCGCAGGTAAAGTAACGAGTTCCTTTAAAAGTCCCATCAGTGCAACCTGCACATTCATCTTCCTGGAAAAAAAAAGAGAACTCTGAACTTCTCAGTCAATACTCACACATACAGAAATTGTAGTGCTACGAGACACACACACCCTACGTATAACCTGGCTAAATGGCTGTCACAACGCTGTTGCTTCCTCACCCAGCCCTCAAACAGCAATCACATCATCCACACAATTTCTGACAAAAGTACAAGGCTTAAAGGTGGCTCTTGATGAAATCACAGTCTCCTTTGATGTAGTGTCCCTATTTACATCCCTCCCTCTCCACTTAGCACCATGTGTCATAGCACAGGTCGTCCTTGACTTACGAGGCATTCGATGACTATTCAGAATTACAACAGACCCAAATGGGACTTATGACTCGGTTTTAAAGTTCCAAAGTCCAGACCCCCCCTAATCATGTGACATTTTGAGCCCTTGGCAACTGGCCTGCACAACTGACCACAACTTAAAGACATTTTTAAAGACCATAATAAAAAGGTACTGCAGGGTAGAGATGGACAAGAGTTGCCCATCGGTTCTCAAATCTGACGGTCATTACCAGTTCAAGCCCAGCTAAGACTTCGTTGACCCCTGGCGGCTGTCCGATCCAACGGATTACCCCATAGAAGGGAGGGTTCTCTTTCACTTCGGCTAAAGAACCAACTTCAAGGCCATGCAGGTTGATGGGTGCTACAGTGGCCGGTGGACTCTCCTGGATTGCCCCGGAAGTCCCCTCTCCAATAACCGACTGAACAGATAAGGAGAGTGGGCTGTGTGATATAGAACTGTTGGTGGTGCTTGACATCTTGGTTAGACTGAAAGGCAGGGAATGAAATCTGTTTTCGGAAGATAGACTATTTGTCGGGGCCGGCTGCAGTGGTGGGGAAGCGTTTCCAAATCCAGAAGAGGAGTCATTGAGTGATTTTGCAGAATCTTCAGCCACTGTTGAATTTGGAGGAATACAAAGCAAGAGGCACAGAGAAAAGGAACACAAATTATATTAAGGCACCTGAACTGACGTTATGCGCGCTTTTCGTATAAAAATGAGTAAAACATGCATGGAATCTCTCTCTCTTTTTGACTAGATTCTACCATGTAAGAATGAATTACTTTAAAATGGTTTATTGGCACTTGCTAAGTACAATGAGCTAACAAGGAGATTTTACTAAAATCACAATCAAGGACTATCATCAAGACTATAATTATAACCAGTAATATTTCACAAATGATTGCAAAGTTTTTTAGTGATAGATTACAGCGGGTGACGGTCAGTTCACAGCAATTCCAAACTTGGGTGGAAGAAACTGGGATCCTGGATTCCTTCCAAGTTCATACAGAATTTCATGTGAGCTTGGTACATGCTCGAAATAAATTAGATATTGTCCCTCAAGTTTTCCCAGACTCCTACACTCTATGGCAGCTGGGCACAGCAGAAAAGCTGACGTGACCCAAAAAAATCTCGAGCACAAAACCCTTTGAAGCCACAATTCTATCTTATTCAACATTTAAGGACTATTTAATATTGAAGAGGTATTGTGTATTTTGTGTCAGCTATTTAGAAAGTGAGGCTTATTGGTCAACTTCAAGCTATTTGCTTAAAACTGCTATTCCAGATCATGCTGGCTGAGGAATTCTGGGAGCTGAAATTGTATCGTTGCTGAGAGTGAGAAACACTGCTCTAGATCTTAGTAATCTGGAAGCCAAGATTTACTGGGAAACAAAAAATGAAATCTACACCTCACGTGAATTCGTACCATCAGTTGCAAAGAGGCCCTAAAGGACATATTCACCAACTTGTTGTCTCCCGAAGACACATAAATAAACCATGAGTCAAAGCTCAGAGCATGAGGTCACAAGCTGGTATAATAGCACATTACTATTTATAAGCCTCTTGCATGCTCTGCCTGCAACCCAACAGGTTTAATACAGAGAATAAGAGCAAGCTGTCATGCAATGTTGGGTATATTTTCTACCACGACTGAGAAATTACCCTAAAACCTGGGCCGAAGAAAAAGTTTTCAGTTATCTGACAAACTACAGCCATGAACTAAGGAACTGGGAGTTAACCAAAAGAGTGTTACATTTTCCCCACCCTCTTAAAGCCATGCAACTGCTACTACAAGCAATTGCTTTAAAAACAAAAAAAAGTCAAGGGCAAATTTCAAAAGCTGTTTTGTGATAACATGCTGGATCAAATGAGACTGTAAAATAATTCCACTGAGGCTGTGGAAGTAAGTAGCGGATGCTGGACCATGCTCATCTTGACTCAAAGCAGCACTACAAGGAAAGCTACAGTTTGAAAAAAAAAAAAGGATGCATCAAAGCATTATCCAAAAATCTAGGTCAATACAGTTGTCAGAATTCTCTATATCATTACAGTCGTATTTTGCGACATCTGTGATCAAAATCCAGTTTTGTTACCTTCGTCAATATACCATGTATTTTTTGATTTTGGCTGTGCTTGAGAATCTACTGAGGAGCCATTTAAAGCGTAGAAAAATTCTGTTCTGTTTCTGTTTCCAGGATCAGAGAGCGCACCTGAAAAACAGGTCATGTCAGAAGGGAAGAAGATATACAAGTAAGCTTTTATGTTCTTAGAAAAATATATAGAAGTGCTTCAGAACTGTATGATTCTTATGGAAGAAATATAACTGTAGGTCGTCTGGTCCAAACACTACAATATGGCATGATCTCGTACGGTCCCAACCCTTTAACACAACAGCTGTGTTCTCAGCTTACATTTCAAGCCACACACATAGTACCTTTTAGAAAGCAAAGCTACATCAAATAACAATTCTGTTTAAGCTTAATGAAGTTGTTTTTTCAATAATATCCCTAAGATTAATACCACTGATTTCAGACTTAATATTTTAAAAGGAATGAACATGGGTATGTTATTTAAAATTATATGCCACCGAATCCCAATAACTCTTGACTTATACATCATAACCAACACTATGAATGGGTGACATATGGACTGTTTAACTGCAGTCATTGTAATATTAATATGCAAGGCAGAAACTGCCTCTATCCAGTCTTGTTCAGTAGACTGAAAAGATCAGCAGGTTAAGAATGGAGGAACCAAACTTTCTTCATAGGTTGCTTTACGTAAGTGTGATGCAGGACCTTGGGATAATCCTAGAAATATGCAGCTATTGCAAAGGTTCTCATGATTCCTCTTGAAATTTGGTTATCCTTTTGCAATATAGTCAATCCTTTGAAGTAAACTCCCCTTCTTCCTATTTTACAGATGATGTTTGCAATTTGGCCTGAAGGATCAAGCACAGGAAATTCAAGTAGCGAATCTAGAGCAGGGCTTTTCAACCTTTTCACCCATTGTACCACTGTTAGAATATGGCAACATCTGAGTACCACCAGCAAGGTGTGAAAAACTTTATGACCAGAAAAAAAAAAGTGAATCAGTTCCCAAGCATTTGAATGTAAATTACAAGACCCTGGAGATGCTGCAACATTCCAACTGATCGGCTCTTCTTCTTCTGGGCTCAGCAGAAGCACAAGGATCAGTGCTGCTTTCCAGCTGATTGGTGCTTCTTCAGGGCTCAACAGAAGCGCCAGGATCAGCGCCGAGCCCCAGCTGGAGACTGGCGCTGATCCTGGTGCTTCCACTGAGCCCTGACAGCCCTACAGCTCCAGCCATCTCTCACTCAGGCTTGTGTGGTGCTGCCATCCCTTCCCCGCTACCCCTTTTCTAGGATGGTCACGTACCACCTGCCAGGTGCCAATGTACCACAGGTGGTACCCGTACCACTGGTTGAAAAGCCCTGATCTAGAGGGTTCAATGGAAAATGAATCTATCCATTTCCATTTCTCTACATCAACATCAGTTTAATGTGTAGTGTACTGTGTTCCTTATAAAGGTTTAACCAATATATGTGTGTGTGTGTGTGTGTGTGTGTGTGTGTGTGTTCAAACCTGCATAAGGAACGCAGTATACTACACATTAAACATCTTCACGGATGTTGATATAGAGACTGAGTAGTCACTTGCCTTTAAATAGCAACATAAGAAGATTGCACATGGCAATCCTCATTTAAGAAACAACACTGTAAGTTTCGCTAAAATGTTGAGTCAAAGTACCTGTAGACTTTGGCTTGCTATGACCAAAAGCTTTGTCACCACCACCTCTGGAAGTATAAGCAAGTTTGGGAGGTCTCCTGTCCTGAGACACAGCCTCTAAAACAGAACAGAGTTTAGCTATTTCACAAAGTATAAAAGCACATTATATCGCAATTTAATGTATTAGTTTCAAAACATTAATCAACAATAGGAAACACCTTACACATTCCTCAGGAGGGATGAAAGTCCTGACATATAAAATTTTACACACAGAGATAAGCCAAACTAATATGAAACCTCAATTATAATACCTGTCATAACAGAACTATAATATACACTATCATGCTTTAGGAACAATATGAAAGTTTGTTTAAAAAAAACTGGTAATGATTAAATATTAAATAAATAAGGAATTTCTCAGATGGCCAATGCTGGAACAGGTTGTCAGACTAAATAAACCTTTATATTAATCCAGCACAGCAATTCCAATGTTTTCTTACACCTATCTGCTTCTCATCTCTCAAATTCAGCCAATGAAACCTTAGCGTCAGTTTACACCTACAAACTTTCCATCTTTGTCCTTACCCAGCCAAAAAGTAAGTATCCTAATCCAGCTGTCCATTACCTAGAAATATATGATCTGCTGGTTCCAAAGACTGCTCACATATTTCAGTTTCCTTGGCAATGCCAAGTAAATAGTTTCATTGCCAACTTCAAGTCTGAAAACCATGAAAGGGCTGTCTAAATTCTACAGTTTCTTGCTAAGCAAATCAACTAATTTCAGTAGATCCTGTTCAAGTCACTATATTCCTCCAGTGCAAAGCAGCTGACTCATGCATGCAGCATAAAGGTTACAGTATTATTAAAGCTTTGTGAATAGAAAAACTGGCACTCTAATAATATGGAGAAAAGAACAGATTTCCTGTGGTTCTGAGCCCTTCTCACAAATACCCATTCTTTTATCAGAGCATATGTGGGTATCATTTGAACATATTCCTTTTAAAGAAGGTGTAAGAAAATAATCCCATAACCCAATACACAAATGCCGTACGGGAAAAATAGAATCACCTGGAGAGACCTTATGCGTTATTTTTTACCATGTACAGGTTTTTAAGTGTTCTTAATTAGCCTTTAAATCATTATGCATAATTATTCACAAATGTGAACTGCAATCACATCATTTCCATTCAACACTGTTCCAGTTCTCTAGCCCACACACTATCCTACTAAACAAAGACAATTTCTCAAGTAGAAAATTCACTGCCAGATAATGAGGACTTTCAACCATCAGTCCTCAAGCTTTATCATCTGGAAATCGTTGAGAAGACCAGCATCCGATTAAGACGAAGACATCTGACTTACAACAGTTCAGTGACTGTTCAAAAGTTACAACGGCACTGAAAGAATGACTTATGAACATTTTTCACACTCAATAACTGTTGCAGCATTCCTGTGGTCACGTGATCAAAATTCAGATGCTTGGCAACTGACTCATATTATTTGACAGCTGCACTGTCCAGGGGTCATATGATCACCTTTAATAATAGGTAATATAGTAGATACTGAAATATCTACTTTAAATTTGAACTGCAAAAGAGCCAAATTCTAAGCAAAACTAAAACTAGAATCAGACATTAATCAACATGCTAAAATCTGGAAACTCTCCTAGAAATCAAAATAAAATATTACCTGGGATAACATCATTGATATGCAAAAGAAGTGTGCTTTCAACACTTGCAAAACTACAGAGCTGTTGTCCATTGTATCTTCCATCCCAATTTCCAATTGGATTATCCTAAAAAGCATTTTATAACATGTTTATCCGTATTGCTCAAGAGAACAGCCGAATGCATTCAAGAAAACCAAGATGTTACTAAAATTTGCGAAGTTTATGCAAAGCTAAGATGGAAAGCACAAACCATCACAAAGAAGCAGTTTCTTGTAATGCTGGCAACCCACCTGTCACATACAGAAAGATTAGTCCACTAATAATCACATGCCACAATTAAGAAAAAAACACCTCCCAATCACTGAGGTAGAAAACCCGGTTTGTCAGCAATTTTAGAAGTTTTACAAATGCAGCCATTCTCACTGGTTACTGAGAAAATGGAAAAGTTGATGAGTAAGGTAACTTTTTGATCTTTCATAGTTCTAAGTGGAACTAACTGAGATTATGCAAGTACATCCCATTATACTCAATGTGCAAACAGCCTTTTGCTACATCAAATACCTATGGATATTTTGCCAAGTAGAACATTTGATTTCAGCATTTTTACTTGAAAGCTGTTGTATGTTTTCCAAGTATAGAAACAAACGTCGAGAGAAAAGTGAGGAACTATTACTGAGGTGTTCTTGAGCGTTACAAATGATGAGGTGAAATTCAAATTCATACTGGGGAGTCATTTTATGTCTCTTCAAGAGGCCAAAATACATGGCTACTTTTTTCAGAAGAGAACTGAGTTCAACACACATGCTTCCCATTAGAATCACAGACAAGATTTTGTTTTTAACCTGACAAGCTTCAAGTCATTTTGAACAGTTAAGTAAAGCCTGTTAAACTCTCGGCTCATATGTAATCTTGTTTGTTGTTTGTTGTCCAACAAAGTAATACTGTACCATAAAATTCATATCCCCTAGAGAACACTCTTTGTTGCTGTTCTGTAATCCAAGAGGCATGATTATCCGCCAAAGCAAATTAATATACATTTTATCTCAGGGGTCTTCAAACTTGGCCCTTTTATGACTTGTGGACTTCAACTCCCAGAATTCCTCAGCCAGCGTGCCTGGCTGAGGAATTCTGGGAGTTGAAGTCCACAAGTCATAAAAGGGCCAAGTCTGAAGACCCGTTTTATCTGATACTAAATAATATAGTAGAATGATTACACATGGTGACAATTGTCATAAGTAGCTTTCAAGGATGCCACCCACCAGCAATATTGCATGTACTATTTTAAACACACATGCAAAAAATCATAAAAATCTTGATTTCTTACCATGTCCACTCCAACAACGTATCCTAAACTCTCGTTTCCTGGTATGACATCACAGAATATAACTGTCCCATACTCTATATTCTTCCCTATCTTCACAGAAACCCTGGAGTTGAGCTCCAAAGGAGGAAGGTCTACCTGCATTGAGTCAACTGGAGCTGCATAGTCATTCTCCAGTTCATTGTCATCATCTTCCATCAGTTCTAGTTTGTCTAGTGCAACAAACACCCCACAGTCTTCATCACATCTGAACAGCTGTTTGCCTTGGTACTGTCCATCAGTAAAGCCCTGACCACGACCTTCTTCCTGCATTTACAAAAGGAAGGAAAAGAAAATGAATTGTGAAATTCAGCCCAATGTGGAGCTGAGGAAGGTCCCAAGTCTCACAACCTTCATGGAAATTAAAACTCCCTGGAAAACCTTAGATTAGGGAGGCCTGTTTCACACAATATGCTAAACCACAATAGAATCCATTTCTTTTTAGCTCAACAAATGGCAGGAATCCCGCAAATGAGAAAATTTATGTAAAGATACTCCTAATAAAGCAACTCGTGACTGAACTCAAGGGCAGCGTCTGGTAGGAGACATTCTCTCAACTCAGCCCACTTCAGCTATGTCGCAAGGATAAAATGACGTGGAGAACCATCCACACCATCCTTCAATCCTAAAAGGAGGACAGGAATATGAATGTGATAAACAAATTAAACCTAACACTTTGCAGGTTTTCAGAAGGCGTGCTCAACAATACAGAGAGTATGCTTCCTTAATGTATATGGAGATTCTCAGCCATCCAGGTCATAGTTATCCTAAAGATGCTTGTTTTTCTTTGAAGACCTTATCCAAGATGCTCCTTCAGCCCTCTCTCAACAGAAGGGGAGGGATACAACATCATCTATCTCCAGTCTACAATACAGTCCTTTCAACAGTTCCAAGAAGGCTCTACACCCATTTGCACCACTTGGGTGACCCTGAGGACACAGACAAACCTCCAAGTGGCCTCAACGACTCTCTAAAAGGATGCAAATGACCAGCTGTCTGCAAGGAGTATAAATCCTTCCATTTCCCCCACCAGCCAGTCAGAACCTGAGGAAGCTTCTGGGATGAGAAGCGAAGGGTCTTCAAAGAAAAACAAGAAGGTCCAGTTTGCCTCGTGAAAAAAAAAAGCGTCTTTAGGTTTCATTAATGTACATTAGAAGAGCAGAGGCCCCTAAACTTTTGGGCACCAGGGACCAGTTACGTGGAGACAGGTTTTTCCAGGGGTGTGGTTTTGTGTGCTGCCTGCATCCTGTGGATAGGGCTTTCCTTCTTTGTACGGACCTGTTGCTGGCATGCAGACCGGGGGGTTAGGGACCCCCTGCATTAGAGGATTCTTTAAGAAAGAAAGAGAATCCTTACCAGAAGCTCCACTCCGAAAAATATGCCAGACAGGGATCTCTCTTGTATTAAGGGTCCTCTGAAGCGAACTACTCCGGGGTATTTCTCTTCTCCCGACCTCAGCTGCACTTTCACTGGGGAGCCGATATCGATGTGGAGGCCCTTCCGCAGTCTGCCTCTGCTTTTAAATATGCTGTATCTCTCCTCGCAATTGGTAATCGCCAACAGCAGCTCTGCTCGTTTTTCCTCTATGTCGACGATTTCTTTCTCGTCGACGTACAGGACCACGTGGGGCTGTTCCAGAATCTTTATTCCTATTTGCAACTTCTTGCTTTTGGATGAAGGATTGTTCCGGATGTGCCCGCCGGAAGACCTGTCTTGAATAAACTGGCCAATGCTACCTTTAGGTATTTTTAGTAGCTTTTGAGTCTGCTTGTCTATAATGCTGCATTCCTGGAGAAGCAAATAAAAGATACGTTCTTCCCAATAGGGAGAGCTCGCTTTCTCTTGACTCCACAAACCCGAAGTCATTGTGGTTCAAGCTTTGTATAAAGATGAAAAAAGGAAAAACCTTCAGAAGAAGCTAAGTTGGCAACATAACTGTAAAGGAGGGTTTGTTTGTTTTTGTTTTTGTTTTTTGTTTAAAAAAAAAAGGAAGTTCCAGCTCCAATAATGCCTTAATATTCTTCATCCATGTTCTATGGAGCTAAATCCAGAATAGATGACCTGAAGCATAAAAATAAAGGAAAGCATCATTAGAGGCTAAAGGATACCATAGTAAGAGTAAAGGACAGGAAAACAAGACACTTTTGAAAGCAGGCATCATCACTGATTTTTATAGACCGATGACAACATCCAGCTGGCAAGAATGAGAATATGTTTAGATAGCTACAAAGGTCATGCTGAAGAATTTCTCAGCACAATAAATTTGACTGGCTAATAGATGCCCTATTTATCATCATCATCACCACCACCACCACCACCACAAGATGGACCATGTAGATTTTGCAATCCTCATTAATATCTTGAAGTGAGTGGACAGCTGCTCTCACAAATAAAAGCTTTTTTTCCCTTTTTTAGTAATCAAAATAGTTTTGAATTTTTTGGAAAAACAAAGATAAGCACAAGTTTTTTTAATTCCACCATCTGACTGTAGGGGAAAAAAAATTACAAAAGTGTATGTTTTAAGTAGTACTTAAAGTAACACATGCTTTGTAAATATGGATATTTCTAGAAATATCTGAGTGGTAGCAAACTCCATGTCTATACCCTGGTTCAATCAGAATAATCTCTTAAGGAGGGTAGGCTTCCAAATAAAAATCATGCAAAATAAGATTAGAGAAAGAAATTTGTAAAGCTATTAGCAATTGGAAAAGTCATCAATGTACTCCATAGGTTTTTTTTACCGATAGAAGCCAAGATACAAAAGAAGACTCACATCTGTAATCATTTAGAATTGAGAGGCTTGTTCATTATCTAAAATAAACTCTACAAATCACTTGTTGTCTTTCAGTCTAAGTAGAACTACCGATAATACTTTACATCAATATTTCACAAAAGCAATATTTTTTTCTTAAATAGGCATGCATATGAAAGCATCCACTCAATCTTGGGAATAGGAATAGGTAGAAAGAGGTAATTGAGAAAGGAAGCCCTTTTCAAAGGAAAGCTAGTGTTACTTTCTGAAAGCCTAGGCCAGGCTATGCTGGCTCAGGAATTCTGGTAGTTGAAGTCCACGAGTCATAAAAGAGCCAAGGTTGCCTACCTCTGGCCTAGGAGGATACTTAGACTTAAAATATCAGTAATTAACGGCTGCAACAAACAGCCAACCTCAAAATTTCATTAAAAGAACTAACCTTAGGATATAATTTTTGAACCAAAGATCAATATAGGAATTGAAACAAAGAATTCAGCTATGAGCCTGGGAGGCAAAGGAATGGTTTTTTAAAAAAAGTTGTTCTTTGCCTTCATGTCAAGCACAACTGTCTAAGCCAGGGATTCTCAACCTTGGCCACTTTAAGACTTGTGGACTTCAACTCCCAGAATTCCTCAGCCAGCAAAGCTGGCTGAGGAATTCTGGGAGTTGAAGTCCACAAGTCTTAAAGTGGCCAAGGTTGAGAACCCCTGGTCTAAGCGATCCAACCCCATCGGAGGAATGTAGCAGTCACTCTGACGCCAAGGTTTGTTTGGAATGGTTGTTTTCATAAAACTGTACGAATTTTATAGAGTTGCAGCCATCCAGAATCTGTACAAAGTTGACAGTCTAGGAATGCTGTAAACAAATAAGTGCCAACAAGTAACCACTGAGGTACAGTGCAGCTTTCAGGACTGGTCTATGGTGAAAAACGATCAGTATCACAAAAGCGTCCAGGTGACTGCTGATAGTATGCAGGCTCTCAGTTCTGATCCAACCAAGCAAGGTAGTTCTTGTGTCCTTGAGTGAACAGAACCCAGCAGAAGGCACGTACAGTATTATTCATCCTTATATTACTCACCACTAAGATCTAAGACAGTGATGGCAAACCTTTTAGAGACCGAGTGCCCAAAACGCAACCCAAAACCCACTTATTAATCGCAAAGTGCCAGGACTGTACCAGCATTGTGGTGCCCACGAGGGGGGGGCAGGGAGGCGCCTCTGAGTGCCATCTCTGACACACAAAAACTGGTGGCGCAAAAATGGGCCACCGCGCTGCAAGGCGCAAAAACGGCCGCCACCACACCACGGGGTGCAGATACAAGGCGCTGCACCACGTAAGAACGGGACAGGGCTAGTGAGTATCATGCTGGCACTAACCCCGCCCCATTTGTAGCGTGTGCATGCTCGCGGCCCCGGTGTGTGCATGCACGCATGTAAAATGCTTCCCCCTCCCTTTTCTTCCAGTCCACCAATCGACAGTGGTTGGTGACCTCTGCTCTACCACCTCTACTCGAGCTTGGTAGTCGGCTGCTTCGCCTCCTTTGTGCTGGGTGGGGCTCCTGCTCCGGATGGTGGTGGCGGCCTGATGGATCTGCTGCTGGCGGTGGTGGCATGCGTGCCAACAGAGAGGGCTCTGGGTTCACCACCACTGATCTAAGACATGACTGAACCAAAATCTTTTAAAAAGAAAGCACCAACAGTGGCCCACCTCCTCTATGGCTCCCTCAGTTAACCACTGTAGCATCTTAAAGTCGAATAATTTAGCAGCTATAATCTTATATAATTCTGCTAAGCCACACCAAAGTTGTGCCTAACACTAAATCATGGGAGTGGATTTCATGATCATGCTAAAACAAATAAATCACATTACGGTTTAGCGTTATCCATACATTACTAGCATCAGCTTTCATTAGCTCTCTCTCTCTCTCTATTAAATTCATATGTAATACATTTCAAAGGAACCAATGGCAACCTGCTCATCACATTGTATATTCACGATTCTGTGACTGTTTTAGTTGGAGATCTAACAAGGGATTGGAATTGAACCACTGAGTTTTGTGAATGGGGTGACTGTCTGATATCCTCAAGACTGCAAGTAATATTCCAGCCTCCACATAATACTGGCATTCTAGAAGTCCGTTCATCAGATACATGGTGTTATCAATGAGTATAGCGATAATATGTAAGAAGGATAAGAAATTCTGAGAATCAAACAGGTTGACAATAGTGAGGTAAACCAGCCTTTAAACTCAAAAGTTAAAAAGTACCATGACAAAGTATGATAATGTTAATTCACCACCATAGCAAAGCTACAAAGGACTGGTATTTACCTTGCAGAAATTGAATTCTGTCAAGAAATATTACAGACATTCTGTGCTTGATGTCATGAACTTTTGTCTCACCGTTTATATCTGATTCCCAGTAATTGATAAAATGGATTATGACCTTGATATGTTGTGCATTCATCAATGTCTTAGTCTTTAGGGTATCACAAAACACTTGGGTTTGGTACCAAAGATCAACAAATAACAATTATTAATATGTATTAAATTTGTACATTGCCCAACCTCCCAACAAACCTTCTCTAAATCTGTATCTCTCTAAAGTTACATTTATTGATTAAATAAGACACATATATTATTTCATAGCAAGACACAATTAAACATATCCTGCTACACTTAAACCAGAAAACAATGATTTAGAAAAGACAAAATAACAAATAAAAAACCTCTGGTTTCTTCCCAAAGAACTATTAACCTAAGTTTTATCCTTAGATTAGTGTGGGAAACTTCAGCTCACTGCTAACTTTGTGGTTCAGTATAACTTCTGCAAAGAGACTCCATGTGATCATAAGACTTGCATCACTAAATTAAGTCATGAACCACTTCAGTTTGAAGTTTCAGCCTGAGCAAATGAATGGCCCCATCTTGGCTTATGTTGCAGAAACAGACTCTAGTCCACAAAACCTTCTGCCACAGCTGCCCTTTTGTGCAGGCTTACTCACAATGAAGCACAACTGAACTTAATAGGCTTTATTCCAGAATAGGCAGGATTGTAATTCCCCTATAAATCTCTTTCTGTTATGTGATATTGTGGTCTCAGTATTTGTTTTCTGACTGCAAAAGACAAATCCAAGACCTTCTGAATTAAAGTACTATACTGTAAGGAGAACCTGCTGAAGTAACGTAAGCACTGTAAGAAGAAATATTTTTATAATATAGACATGCACACAAAAACCACACTATTCTCCAGAGTAAAAATTTTAAAAGGACGAAACCACAGAATCTTAGTCTATTTTTAAGTATAAGATATCCATAGGAAACATAACAGACAACTTGCTGAGCGAAAAGTCTTAAGATCCTACCTAGAAGGAAGCAAGGCACCTTTTTTATTTCATCACCATGAAAAAAAAAAACAAATCAAATGAAAAATGATGTTTATGTTTGGCTGGCATATATAGATACATATACTCAGAAAAACATATATATATATATCCACACATATATATGTATTCCTTATATATGTACGCATACAGGCAGATACACGCACACAGGCACATATACACATATACTCTCCTATACACAAACAAACTTTAGGCAGTTTTGTCACACTGCCCAGCACAAAAGAAGCCTCCCCAAATGAGAAAGTGAAACAAAAAAGGGAAAAAAGGGGCAGGAAGGAGAAAACTTTCTCTGAAATTGTACACAAAGCATATCCAAAACATTTTAAGGTGCTCCCTCTATGTTTCAAGCACAGAAAGGTGTGTGTGTTGTGTGTGTTTGTACAATGGGGAAGCCAACCTACTCAATGAAGAGGGGGAGCAGCTGCCAGCACCATCATAACCATGCGAAGAACTTTGCCAACTAAGGCGAAAATTCAACATGGAACAAACAACAGCAAACAGTCGCCTTTGTACAGTAGTGAAAAGGATGAAACAATTGACTGTTTGATCAGGGGCTGCAGCAAAATTTCACCAACTAACCTCAAGCAGCCTCATGACTGAGTTGCAGAATTATTCACTGGAAACTTTGCCAGAGGTTTGATAGTGAATGTAGTTAAAAAAACAACTTCCAGGGACCATCAAGGTTTTGGGAAAACAGCAGGTTAAGATCTTATGGGACTTCAAGATCCAACAGGCATCTTGCTCATGACATGCCTGATAGAATAGTTACTGAAAATAAGAAAGTTTGGTTCACTTCACCTTGCTATTCTGGGTCATGTTAGGACTGAGGAAAAACAATTTGAAAAAAAATTAGAAAATATTGGGACATGCAGATCAAAGCTGAGTGCTTATGGAAAAAGAAATTTGTTGTTATATCAATCATAACTGGTATATCTAAAAGACTTTCTAGGATGGCTGGATGATTGCGAGAGAAAGGGAGAGATGAGAATGATAGGTAGGTAGGTAGGTAGGTAGGTAGGTAGGTAGGTAGGTAGGTGGATGGATGAATGGATGGATGGACGGACAGACAGACAGACAGACAGATGGATATAGAGACATAGAGACAGACAGAGAGAGAGAGATGTAGATAGGTAGGTGGATGGATAGATAGATGATAGATATAGAGATATAGAAATAGATAAATGGATATAGAAATAGAGATATAGAGAGATAGATATAGAGATACAGAAATAGATAAATGGAGATAGAGATAGAGATAGATAGATAGATAGATAGATAGATAGATAGATAGATAGATAGATAGAAATAGATATAGAGAGATAGATTAGATAGATAAGATAGATATAGAGATATAGAAATGGATAAATGGATAAATATAGATATATAGATAATGGATATAGAAATAGATATAGAGATATAGAAATATAGATAGATATAGAGATATAGAAATAGATTGGATATAGAGATAGATAGATGATAAATAATGACAGACAGATACAGACAGACAGACAGCGATAAGTGAGATAGATGAGAGATGAATATAGACATACACAGATGATAGATCTAATCTATTCATTTATTAAGTATCCTGCCTTTATTGCTTTTATAAATAATTCAAAGTGAGGAGCATACCCAATCAGTCCTTTCCCCTATAACAACAACCCTGTGAGGTGGGTTGGATGAGACAGGGAAGGACTGGCTGAAGGTCACACATGGATTCATCAGACATAAACATCTTAATTTTACAAAAATAGAACAAAAACCCACCCACCCACCCCCTCCCCTCCCCTCCCCTCCCCTGCCCTGCTTGGAACTGCCCCTATTCTTAGACCTTAATCATTCTTAAGTCCTTGGTTAGAACCTGAAGGATTAAATTTCCACCAGTCTCAGACGGTGAATCTAACTGCAGATGATGATGATGATGATGATGATGATGATGACATAATAAAAATAGCAGTTTTAATAAGAGCGCCCCAAAGGCCCGGTGTGAGCCCACCCACCCACCCCCCGCGAGTCTGGGCCGGCCGCTTTCCTTCAGGCCAGCCTACCTCGCAGGGCTGTTGTGCAGCGACCTCGAAGGAGCGCTCCGCCGGCCGCCGCGGTCTTGTCGGGTGGGGGGGTGGGGAACGGGACCCAGGGACGACCCCGAAGGAAGGAGGGCGAGAGGACCGAGCCGCCGCGACGCCTCAGCGCAATGGCCGGCGCATCCCGCTCCCGACCGGCTGCGATTCCGGCCGCTTCCCGCCATTACCATTCTCTCCTCTGTTCGCAGGCGGCCGCAACAGGAACTCGCCTCCCAGCGCCCCGAGTGGAAGGAGGGGAGCGACGGCGACGACCGCGACGCTGCCCGCCGCCCGCCACCATCCTCGTCCCCTCAGCAGCTTCGGCGAGCCGCTTCGCGGAGCGCACCCTAGCCCGCTGCTGGAGGCCAGCGCCCGCTTCGTCCCGCCCCGTCCCCGCCTTTAGCCAATCAGAACACGCGGGAGCTGGCGTTGCTCCTTGTGACTGGTTCCCTCTCCCTTTCTTTCTCTCTCTGTCAGACGGAGGGAATTTCCATCTTTTTCCCTCACCAGCATGCTAGGTTGAACGGTAGCGATAAATCGTTGGATTGGCTGGCCGGACTCGTTCCTGTTGGATTAGTGGCTAAAAAGAGAAGAAAGCTCCTCCCAATTGCTTCCCGTCCGCGCTGATTTGATTGGGCGGGTTTTCCCAGGACTCGCCTACCTCGCTTTCTATTGGATAAAAAAACGAAAGAGCGGAGGGAAAAGTGGGCGGGGGCTTTAAAAGGCAAAACGTTACCAAGTCCTCCTCCTCCTCCTGCCCCCGCCTCCAGATTGATGACATCTTTCGGAGGAGGGCGGGGCCATGCGCTTGTGCTGCTATTGCATATTAATCCGAAATCGGCGCTTATAATTATACTGTAAAATCTTTGTTGGGGCATTTTTTGATTTCTATTTTTTCTCCTAAAATAATAATAATAAAGATAAGATACAATTGCAAAGCAAAGAATAAAAAGGAAGGAACACTTGTTGAGAGGGTGCGTGCAAATGTCATGAATGCATAAGGGGAGAAAAATGCGTTTAAAATAGGTAGTTTCTTTTTAAATCTATGCAGCTCTTTAGAATGATTTTCATATAGATCCTTCAAAAATGTATTAAAACCTCTGCATAGAATATGTGCCCCCGTGTACGTTGACAGACAAAAATAAAGGGAACCTAAACTATATGTAATTATACTGTATAATAAAATGGGGATGTAAAATTATGGATGGATGGAGAGATAGATAATGAAAATAGATGTAATTCATGTTTTATTTATGTTTCTAATGTGATTTTTTTTAACCAACTGTTTATTGATTTATTTATTTGATAGATTGAGATGGCTAGTTATCCACATGACACTGGGTGGCTAATGATTTAAATTAAGAATAAAGTTAAATACAACCAGTACTGACAGCCTGGGGGATTCTGGCAGTTGAAGTCCACATAGGTCTTCAAGGTGGAGAAAGACTGAGTCAGAGCAAGGGTCTCCAACCCGCGGGCTGCGGCCCTTGGGAACTGACCCACTGAAGCAACGGGCAAGCACACAAAGCTTCATTTGTGCATGTGTGGGATTTAGCTTGAGTGCGAAACCATTCCCTCCCATCACTGAAACCACCGCCACTGGTCCGTGGACCCAAAAAGGTTGTGGACCCCTGATTCTAGAATTCAGACAGATCACTCTGGGCTTGCCCTTCCTTCAGTGAAATTGACCTATGGCAGAAGACCCAAGAACTGTCAGCTAATCACGGTTCACTTGTTCCGACTTCAAACTGATCAATCAATGACTGTCTCAACTTAAGCAAGGCAAGGTATTCTTGTGTCCCACGCTCTGTGCATTTTTGTGTATGTAGTCGTAACCCTGAGTCTGTTGGATCTTCTTTCCCAAAACATCCCAGAATCTGAAGAGAAGATCTTGGAAGGAGAGTTGAGTGTTTGTTTTTTTAAAAAAAAGCAAAACCAAGAAATAAGCAAAACAACACTGAAAGGTTGCTAAGTTGCCCTCTGTTGTACTCTAAATCTCTGCATAGCTCAACAACAATCATAGTTCTGTCATCTTGCCCAAATAGTATGGCAGTACCAACAAGTTGCTATGCTGAGAAAATGGAGAACAGGAAATGACGGAAACATCGGGATGAGGAACAAGAAGCCAGATCTTGGGGAAACGAAGCTGGCTGCATCTGCAGGAGGTCAAGATATGGAAAAAGAGAGGGAGATAACTCTGTCCTTCCACAGGAATTTAGAATAAATCTCTGGAAGCAGAGATGTCTCAAGAAGGCAGCAAAGCAAAGCTGGTTCTGGGCTGGCATTCATTGGACCCTGTTGGTCATCATCCCCAGAAGGCAATGCTTCCAGCACACAGAGTTGACTCAACTACAAGCCTCTTCTTACAAGATTGAGTAATCATGGTGGAGTTAAGGGGATTCCGTCATCTCAGAGCTCCTTCATTGGACAAGCTTCACCTTTTCAATCCTTTTTTTTTAACTATTTTGCTAGCACTTCTGCACCAATGTGATGCCAGTATGCAAATTATTCGGAACAATGCACAGAAAGCATGAGCTGAAAGGTGTCACAAAGGCAACACAAGGTAGGCTAGGGTCATAGAGGTGGGGCATTCAGTCAGGTACCTCCATCCAAGGCAAGAGGGAGCTTTGGGTGTCTAGTGTTAGGACTTAGTAGACTTGACTGCAAAGTGTAGAAGTCTTGTTCTCAGGTGACTTTTCCAAGAGGTCTTGGGGCCACCTCCAAAGCTCAAAACAAATGAGGACAACAAAGTGCTGGAGATGCTTTCATGGGACCATTTTATGTTGCCTTTGCTGTTTTAGGACAAGGAGAAGGTACCCATTATTTTTTTTATTCTTGTGTGACAAGTAGAAACAATTTGGAGAAGCTTCTAGTTGAAAAAATCAGAGTATCTAACCCAAAAGAGGGTTTTAGACCAACCTATATGACATTGTTCAAACTGTTATTATCTGATTTCCAAACAGTCCATCAAAGTTGAATATCAAGCAATGATACACCAGTAAAAGAAATAATACTGTAAAGCGTTATCAGATGAAATGGGTTTTCTTTGTTTTATTCCCAGAGTATAAATGTGGGAGCTTCCTTAAAAGTTATGCAAAAAAAAAATATCAAAATATAAAATTCCAAAAATGTGTCCAGACTTTTCAAAATACTGAGAAGCACCCAGGGCCATCTTTTATTGAAATGATAAAATGAAAATATTTCTTGGTTGTTGGTTTTTTTTGTTTAGAGAAGCAACTGATGATGCTATTCCCCATAGCCTACAAAAACAGTTCAGAATACCTTTTATTCTACTTCAGAATATTTTCAGGGGTGTATCCCATCCCCTGTGGGCCACTGAGCAATCTATGTTGGGCAGTCTGAAATTCAGCTCTCTCCTCTGATGAAATGATGTGCTTTTCTTGCAGCTCAGTGGAAAAAATCCTGGCGTTTTCTGGAGCCAAGTGGTACACCCCAGGTTTGGAACCAGTGATAGTCCACGATATTTTATCAGACAGCATTCCAGATATCAGGGACGATGATAGTATGGAAATTACTGCGATGATGCATGAGGGGAAAGAGGACGGTGATCTACTGAACAGCACTTCAGATCTAAATCTAGAAGATGACCCAGATCAGAGCAACATGCCGGTTGATCTACAAGACTACCTGGATGAATGGAAGGGATGTAGTTCATTTCCAGGCCGTGACTTCAAAGCCTATGAGACAATAGCGAACCCAATGGATCAGATTATGCAAAACAAACCAAAAGAGATAGGACAAGAAACTAGAAATCATTCTGGACCTTCTGGAGAAGAATAAGAAATTAGGGGAGAAGGACAAATCAGCACGAAATATTGGGCCTTAAAGGAGCATTAACAAGAAGATTCTTATGCAAGCTATAACTTTTAGCTCTGTGAAGAAGGGATCTCAGTTTATAAATGGGTGTTACTTCAGGCTTTGAAGCCCAGTTGGTTAAGATCCAGAAAGTCTTCAGATTTTTAAGCTTAGAGTGAATCCCAACAAACTATTTATTTGATTATATCTGCAATGCATTTTCATGTCTTTTTTAACACTGAAGCTAGAACAGGGATGAGGGACTTTTTCTGCAGAAAGTCCGGTGTGGGTAGATCTTAAGCAGTAGGTGGAGTTAGCTATGCTCTCTTTGTATTTCCTTATCTTTCCGATATTCTTTTTTTTTTTTTTCCCTTTCCTTCACAGCCGACTAGTATGGTTCATGCTCTTCAGAAGTCTAAACTGACTTCCGGGAGCTTTGGAAATAGGCACCGCTGAGGGCGCAGGTTGTGCACCCTTGAAGTATGTGTACCCGTTGCAGATTCTGGATTTCTTCAGTTTCACGGAAACTTGTTGGCTGATTGTTGTGTTGTACTGTTTTTCTACCCTGCCCTTCCTGTTTTTAAATAAACGTTTTAAAAACATTTGAGTCTGTCTAATTCTTCAAAATGCAAGGAAGGTAAGTAAACACAGACATGCTAAAGAATTCCACAAGAAAAGAAAGGGGAAATAAGATGCGCCCTTGTCCTCGTATAAAATATTGATAAGGACAATAGGCGTCTATTCTGTCAGAAGATTTGAAACAGTATTCTTTATACCTGAATGGAAACAAACGGACAGACAGACAGACAGACAGACAGACATAGATAAACAGCTCTCTGTCTGTTAACAGTGATACAAAATGGAAGAATATATCCTGGTTCATACATAATGATAAGATTATCATTTTTAAAAGCTCAGTTTGTTGAATAAGGGGTGTGGGCATGCAGGATCTAAGCCATATTGTTCAGCTGACAAATCACAACATCTGAAGTCACATAACAACACACTAAACCAAAAGGATAATTGCTTAACATCTGTGACCCACCCTACTGTTATTTGTGATCTTCAGACCCTTTTCTTTGAAAAGTTTCTCACTACCATTTGAAGAAATGATCCGCTCACTCCATGTTTAATAGTGTCAACAATTCTGAATTCCACAAAATTAAGAACGTCTCCCACAATCGTATTTGCGGGGGGGGGGTGAATCCTTTAGTGCCCCAAATCTCTTTTTTTTTTTTCAAAAATAAATACCTCACCACAACATCAAGCAACCTATTTCAAGGTCCTGTAGGTACAACAGCTGAAAAAGAATTGTGTTGGAATAGAAATTACCAGCCAGAATTCTCAGAAATTTAAACAGCAGTGAGACATTTATGCTAGCACAATTCTATTCTTAGATGGTAGCAGCTATTTTAAGCCATTTTATCTTTTGCTGATAGATTGGATTAGAGACTGGTAAATCAGAAAGTTCTTGGCTACTGGTTTTTTTTATTAGTTTTGACAGGAAGCAGTTTGAATGTTATATTTATAGCTAAAAAGCTGGCTGCTCACATATTAGAAGAGCTTATTTCAACCATGACCTGCTTCACAGGCAATAACTGATAAATATTAATCCTTTAAAATGCAGACACTGGATGGAGATTCTTTCCTTCATTTCCATTTACTTTAACAAACTCAAGGGGACCTGATGCATCTGGGTAAATTGTAGCCTAGAAATATCTCTCATTGGTGACATCTTCATGGGGATATATTTAGGAGAAGTCTGACTTGGGGAGCCCTCGGCAAAAGGCAGATGATCAAACAAAAGAAAAATGCAGAAAAAAAAACAAAATGCAGAATAACAGAATAACACAGTTGGAAGGGACCTTGGAGGTCATCTAGTCCAACCCCCTGCTCAAGCAGGAAACCCTATACCATTTCAGACCAATGGTAGTCCAGTTTCTTCTTAAAAACTTCCAGTGATGAGGCACCCACAACTTCAAGCAAGTCATTTCACATAAAACCCACAGTGAGTTGTCCTTACTTGGATAGGTCCTCTAAGACTGTACTTATCTGACATGTTCCTAGAACCAAATGAACTCTCTTTGAAATAAACATGTGATGTAAAAGCTTGAAATATGCTTCAGATTCTATCATCATCATCAATTAAACATGATGAATATAAAGTATTTCCATTCTGTCCACTTGTTGTGTTTTGGAGCTGCTTACACAGTATTTTTTTTCAAAGATCAGTAGACACAATCCCTAAGAACAAAGAAGCCTAAACAGTACAATACAGGTGAGACAAAATAATAGCAATCCACCGATCTTCAAAGTTTTCAAAAATCCATGTGTCCTTCATCAGTTTCTGGAGTTCTTAGCTCCATAAATCCAGACATTTCTGGCTGAAATTTTCCATGGAAAAGTAGGAAAATAGGTGACTGGGGCAATCAATACATAGACCAGCTTCACTATTACATTTTAAGATTACTATTCTCAATGTTGACCAGAACAAGGAACCAGGTATCCTATTTCAGAAATTCAGACTCCTTGTGTATTTTTGTAGTAACCATCTTCTTAAAACAGCACAGATGAGATTAAGAATGAGGAAGCTCAGCTAAACTTCCGTTATAATAAAATAGAGAAGTTGACCAAGATATCTAAAGTGAAACTCAATGTTTATTGTCTCTTGAGATCTCAAAAGGAAGGCAGAAGTGTTGCTATCGTCGCGTTTTAGAGGCAAGAGCTTCAGAACATATCAAATAATTTCCAGAATTCTACCAGGTCAGGATTTTGTCTGTCTTAATTAAGAGTAGGCAAGTTTAAAATTTATGGGATATGCTTGCTTGTCATTTTTCTTTAGGACTTAGGACTGTTCCTAACTGTTTTGTTTTGTCTGTTAGAGTCTGTTAGAGAGCCAGTAGGCTAGATGGCTGTGAGAGAGTTCCATCCACTGTGTGTTTTGTGTGAACTGAATCCACTGCAACTTATTCAACTTATGCTGGAAAACATGTCTGAAAAGCTTTGTGTGATATACTGACAGCTTTCTCAGGTAGACCAAACAGGAAACATGACCAGATGAAATAATTCTACTTTATTGTAAGACTACATTGACTAAATCTTGCAAGTTTGATAGGATAAATCTCCTGGCTGATCTTTTATAGCCTGAGGAGGATTTTTTTCTCTGCCTGTTATGGATCTGTTAGCTATGTCCTCTCTCATCTGATCATTCCCTAGACAGCAAGTAGAGTAGAGTAGAACAGAACAGAACAGAACAGAATAGAATAACAGTGTTGGAAGGGACCTTGGAGGTCATCTAGTCCAACCCCCAGGCAGGAAACCCTATACAAGACAAATGGCTGTCCAGTCTCTTCTTTAAAACTTCCAGTGTTGGAGCATTGACCATTTCTGGAGGCAGGTTGTTCCCTTGATTAATTGTTCTAACTGTCAGGAAGTTTCTCCTTAGTTCTAGGTTGCTTCTCTCCTTGATTAGTTTCCATCCGTTGCTTCTTGTCCTGTCCTCAAGTGCTTTGGAGAATAGCTTGACTCCCTCTTCTTTGTGGCAACCCCTGAGATATTGGAACACTACTGTCATGTCAGTTTTTCTTCTTTTCTTTCTTCCTTCCCATCTCCCAAGGTCACTAGCCATCACCCACCACTATACCTACTGATTATATTTGTCTCTGGAAGCTTTACGATGGATGAAAAGCAGGGCTGCTCAGGAGCAGAAGAAGGACATCAAGATTTAGCGGAGTCCTCCAAACCTCCTATGGTCATCCCTTCAGGTGAAGAGGATGATCATGAAGACATGAATTCATTCCAAGCACCCCAGGAAGCAAAAGAGACCACCAGCCAACCAGGTAAGCAATTTTACAAGATAGGCAACCTGCTGTCCTCCAGAAGTTTTGCATTCCAAATTCCATTAGCCCCCCCCCACTGGAAAGGTACTGCAAGAATTGTAATCCAACACAACAGCCTACCTGTGGTTCTGAATTCTGAATCGCCCTTATTGGTTTGTTCTGGTTTGGCTCAATACTGAATTTGAATGGACCGGCCTTTTTACAGAGATTGAAGTCCAATTTATATACTCCAGAAAGCTTGGATTTAATGAATGGGGATTTGACAAAACCAAGTGAAATCCAGAAAGGAACAAGACAGGGGTGTCATTTATCCCTTTTCTTCTTTATCTTGGTGATGGAACTGCTAAACAGGGACATTAGACAAGAGAACAGAATAAAAAGATTATAAATTAAAGCACATAAGTATAAACTTCATGCTTTTGTTGATGACTTGGTTTTGATTTTGCAAGACCCGCTAGAGAATATTGAATATGCTATGTGGAAAAGTAAAATATTTGGAGAAATGGCGGGCTTGAAAATAAAGATAAAAGGATGGTTCTGCTCAATATACTGCATGCATCCAGCAGTTATGGTTTGTAAGCTGTGGTTTATAGCTTAACTCAGTGTAGCCTATACAAGCTTCCCTTAGCATTCCAAGTTAAAACTATTTCAGTGCTGTAAAGATAATATCAAAGATATTTATTACAATCTTTGACCCTCCTTTACAATAAGAGTACAGTAAAAAGGAGAAATAGTTTAATACAGCAGTTAGTTATTAGGGAAAAGGGGAAATGGTCATAGGATAATAAAACAGCATGTCTAATAAAAACTTTAAATATGGGGGGAAATATTTGATTACCTGATATGTGAGTATAAGGTTAGGGTCCCTTCAAAAATAATAAGCGTAAAATTTATCTGCATCACCCTTGTATTTGGAAATGATTGAGGTGATCAGACATGTCCTGGAGCATCATAGAAACAGATGGGAATATAAATTAGAATTTCTACTTCCTTGGTGCCACATGGGCCGTTTCTGTAAATAAGGGTCTTATGAAATCTTTCCTCCAGTAAAGCTGATGATAGGGGATCGAATCAAAATCCAGAAAATGCCCGTCTATATTGGCTTGGGGTTAAACCGCATGGGTATCCTGCATGATCTAAAGATAATAGAAAGTTTACAATCCATGCCATAATTCTAAATCAGCACATTGACTCTAATTTTAGGTGAGACAAGTCCCAACTCTTCCATGACAACTAAAGAACTTCAGGAATACTGGCGGAATGAGAAACGGAGCTGCCGAGAAGTCAAGGTGCTTTTTGAAATCCCATCAGCCAAAATTGTAGAGAAGCCTTTCTCTAAATATGTGGTAAGCTAATATAACAAAAGAGTGATGATGATGATGATGATGATGATAACAAGGAGGAGAAGGAGGAGGAGGAGAAGGAGGAGGAAGATGAACCAGCCTAGGGTTTGAAGCAACCTCTGTTGACCTAAGGTTGCTCAGATCTCTAGCTAAATAATTCCCTTTCATTGGTTGAGTCAATCACAACTCTGATAACTTCACTAAGACTGGATAGTTTTATTTGTTGTACTAAATCATGGTGAAGAATACAATGGTTAGGTTAACACCACATTATAAGCCACAAATATAATGATTATAGCAATTACTGGATTAAGCTACATTACATCTTAGCACAAGCATTGTGGTTTTGAATAGGGTGGTACCTCAGCTGTAAACCATAGATTACAGTACAGCATTATGTGTGACCCAGTAATTCACACAAAGTACTAAGCCATGAGTACTTTGATCATGGATTGTTGAATAAACCACAGGACATAAGTTAACACCTAAGATTAAACCATCTGCCACGGTGAAAAGCCAGCATATTGTGCAAAACTAAAACTGCAAATATTACAAGTCATACAACCCATATTCAGGGTAACTTCCAGATGACTCGCTCCTCTTTTCCATCTGACATTCCTAAAATATTTTGCTTGTGTATCCCTTCTAGAAGTACCAAATCATCATAATCCAGACTGGCAGCTTTGACAGCAACATATCAATGATTGAACGCCGGTATTCTGATTTTGAAAAGCTGCACACGAGCCTGTTTAAAGAGTTTTATGATGAAATGGAAGACCTTGTCTTTCCCAAAAAGATCCTAACTGGCAATTTCATGGAGGAAGTCATCCTGGAGAGAAAACTCGCTTTCCAGGATTATTTGCGAATTCTATATTCCATGGAATTCATCAGGACATCTCGAATGTTTATTGACTTCTTAACGAGGCCTGAGCTGGAAGAGGCCTACAGCTGCCTTCGGGGAGGACAATACACCAAAGCTTTGGAAGGTCTTCTGGAGGCTGTCGCTTTGCTAGAGAAGCTGACAAGGCACCGGCCCATTCTGTTGGTTCCCACCCTCTGCGCCATCCTTGTATGTCACAAAGATCTGGAGAACTTCAAAAGCGCCTTCGAATTTGGAGAGAAGGCCCTACAGCGCTTAGAAAAACAAACTGGTCACCGGTACTACCTGCCACTGCTGGAAACGATGATCTCCTTAGCATATGAACTTGAGAAAGACTTCCTGTTCTTCCAAAAAAAGATGGAAGAGAGGAAGGCCAAAAAGCTTCCGCAGAAAATGTTGACACTGAAGGAACTGACAGTACAGGAATACGTATAATGAGGAGAAGAGAGGGAGAGAAATATAATGCAGATTTTGATGAGACAGGAACATTTTCCCAATAGAGAGACTGAAAGATATTGGGAACTTAGAAGGGGGAAAAATATGAGGGAACAGCTTAATACATGATTTGTTGTGTGCAGAAAGCAGAATCTTTTGCTGGTTCTTCTTATGATAAAATTCAGATATCACCCAGTGGAGACATTTCAGAGAGATCCAGAATTATTTTGTAAAAGTGTTCCCTTGGACCTAATAAACGTGCGACACTTCCATTCAAAACCAAGGTTGACACTGACATATTTCCAAAATTTAAGTTTTCTTTCTTCCAGGGACAAGTTATGTTTGGACAGTAAAGTTGAAATGAAAGGCATCCAACTCTGCAGTTGAGACCTATTGTCTGTATGTCTGTACCCTTATGGCAGGGGTACCCCACCCAAAAGTCCAGGAATCTAAGTGGCCACTGGAAACTTGGGGTACAACTCCCAGAGTCCTTGCAAAAATTGTCTTCAAATTCTATTTTTAATCCAACTGAGGGAGGAACAATTAAAGACACTAGGGGCAATCTTGTGAACTAGATTGAATTGA
Organism: Bothrops alternatus; assembly: GCA_034064705.1. Taxonomy (NCBI): domain Eukaryota; kingdom Metazoa; phylum Chordata; class Lepidosauria; order Squamata; family Viperidae; genus Bothrops; species Bothrops alternatus. Next base: position 1,517,255 of record JARGCV010000065.1, read on the forward strand.
TCTAATATAATTCTAATCCCATTTTAAGGGATAAGTCAAATTAAATCATGTCTAGGTTTGAGTCTCAGCTTGGAGCATGCTGCTTAAAGACCAAGGACAGAGATGTGTAAAGAAATTGTGGGGGCCTCAGACATCATGATGGTGTACCTCCTTTGTACCCAGTCACAGGTACAGACATAAAAACTGTATGATGGACTTGTTTAACATTTGATGGATGGGTAGGAGGCATTTTCATGTGCCCTACAGTAATCCATGTGGCTAATTTATGATTCACCAATTGTGCAAATCCAGAAAATGTCCCATATCAGCAACTGCGTTAACTGTGTTGTGTGAATGCATACACACCCTTGGTTGTATCGTGATAAGCAGTAAAGGACCAAGTATACTAATATAGAGGTAAACTGTTTGCTTTGATTCAATTTTTAGGTTTTTTTTTGTGTGTCAACACTTCAGAAGCTTCCGTGAGCCCTCGTTGAGGGCGTCAGACAAAATGCAAATCCTATGCTATTTCATCTCAAAAGAGACAGGAGATGGCTAGCATCTGCCTGATGTTTTATAGAAACCTCCAATGACACATTCATGAGCATGTAACATCTGGGTGGAACAGTTTGAACATCTTCTGGGATCTGTGTTACAAGTTATTAATGTTGGAGCTCATTTTCACATCCATTAAAATTACTGGGAATAGAGATTCCCTACCTTTGATGGTAAAGATGTCGAAAACATACTGTGAATATTGTTAGATAGATGCCCGCTAAACCAGAAATCAAGGCCAAGAAGTCTGGAATAACCCAAGACTATCTACGTCGATATTTCTTCACCTTGGCAACTTTAAGGCGTGTGGGCCCCAACTCCCAGAATTCCCCAGCCAGCATAAATATATTTTCTAAATATAATTTTAAAAGATGCCCATCCTTTCTAAAATGAAGGCACCGTTGGATTATCTGTTCTGAAAGTCAGGGTAGCAATAGCACTTAGACTTATATACTGCTTCACAGTGCTTTACAACCCTCTCTAAGTGGTTCACAGAGTCAGTGTATTGCTTGAACTGAGATACTTATTATATTAATTAATTAAATTAATCATGGAAAACCATCTCAATCCACCAAGTGTCCGAAATCAGTTGGGTAAGGCAAATAGTATCTACAGGTCGGAATGGCAAGAAGTCCATCTTCAAGGGCCTTGGTGAACCCGCACAATGGGCCCCACAAGAAAACAGAAACACCGTCTCAGCAGCAATCAACACCCAGATGAGCAGAGATTAACACCAAGTTGAACACTAGACCAGCGGTTCTCAACCTTTTCCAGTCTGCGACCCCGACCTGCACCGCGCATGCGCGGCGCGACCACGACCTGCACCGCGTATGCGCGGCGTGACGGCCCACGTCATGCATGTGTGCGCTCGCGCAACGGCCCATACCGCATATGCATGGCGCAACGGCCCGTACCGCGCATGCGCAGCGCACGTGATGGCCTGTGCCATGCATTCGCGGCACAATGACCCGCACCGCGCATGCACGGCACGCACGTGACGGCCCATACCGCGCATGCACAGTGCGATGGCCCACATCGCGCATGTGTGGCGCGCGACAGCCTGCATCGCGCATGCGTGGTGCTATCCCGCGCATGCACGGTGCTGCCCCCTTCGCCGGGCGAGGGGAAAAGGAGAAAAAAATGGCGGACTGCGGTGTTTGGCGACCCCCATGAAGTGGTCGTTCGACCCCAAATGGGGTCGCGACCCACAGGTTGAGAACCGCTGCACTAGGCCAACGATCAAGAAGTAAACAATACCCCAGTCAAGCAACTACCCAACCCAAAGGATCAAACAGTGAATGACAGCCTAATCAAGGAGCCACCAACAACACTGACAGGGAAAATCACTAGGAGATAAACAGAGAACAGACCCCACACTCCCTTCTAGCACTGATGACGTTACCTAGTTAGGTAATGAAACATCTGCAACTCGGTGAGCACCAAGGATCCCCCAGTTCAGCCCTAAGCAACAAATATTCTTTTATTACCAAAACAATAACAGCCAAGAAATTTAGCTGAGGTACTATCTTGTCCCACCTCTGCTCTTCTCTCAGCTAAAAAGTTTTCATCAACCATCATCTGTAATACAAGAAGAATTAATGGAGAATAAATGGTATTATTTCTCCATTGATCTAATATTAACAAGGACTGTTTCCCCTTAATTAATTACCCTTTGTCTTCAGGACACTGGTGGTGAACCTATGGCACTCGTGCCAGAGGCGGCACTCAGAGCCCTCTCTGTGGGCACCCGCACCAGGCCCCGGAGATGGCAACTGTCCTCTTCAACCAGCTGCCCGCTAACTCACCAAGGTCCCATGTGGCTGGATGCATCCCAGCACCTATGTGCTTGCTGGCCTCTGTGTGCGGGGGCCGATGGTGCCAAGCCCCTGCCTCGCCCTGTGATAATGGCACCCCTGCCCTGCCTCATCTTGCCTCACCTCACCCCACAGGACCAGCCTCCTGCCTACTGCCCCACCCCTGGATCTCCCCCAACCCTGCCCGGCCCCCACAGGTGTCCCTCCCCAGGGGCAACATCGAGTTGGCCATGCCCACCCATCTGCCATGACCCCTGTAGCCACGCCCACCTGGCAGGCCACACCTACCCAATGCCCACACCCACCTGGCACCCAGCAATACATAAGTGGGGTTTGGGTTGAGGTTTGGGCACTCGGTCTCTAAAAGGTTCGCCATCACTGTCTTCAGGACATCAGGTATCCAAGATCTCCACACGGTTTCAGTGGAACTCAACCCCTGCTGTTCCCAGTTAGTCCGTTGTTGGTTTCTGCATCATCCATGAGAGCCTTATGCCAAAGGATCCACACCTCAAGCATTAGTTCACCCTGAAAGACCAAGGGCAGAAGACTTCTCAACCTTGATTTTACAAGAAAGCATTTCTTGAATTCTGGAATCTGAAACTAACCAGAGGAAAGAAGCAACCTAAAAATATCAACTATAACGATCAACCAATGGAATAGCTTATCTTCAGAAGTTGTGGGTGCTCCATGACTGGAGGCTTTCAAAAAGAGATTTGGACAACCATTTGTCTGAAGTGGCATAGGCTCTCCTCAAAAAGAGATTTGGACAACCATTTGTCTGAAGTGGCATAGGGTCTCCTACTCAAGCAGAGGGTTGGACTAGAACAGCGGTTCTCAACCTGTGGGTCGCGACCCCATTTGGGCTCGAATGACCGTTTCACGGGGGTCGCCAAACACCGCAGTCCGCCATTTTTTCCCCATTTCCCCTTGGCCATCACACGATTCGTCCCGTCGTGCCGCGCATGCGCGGTTCGGCCCATCGCGCCGCGCATGTGCGGTTCGGGTCGTTGCGCGCATGCCACGCATGCACGGTTTGCCCGTCGCGCCGTGCATGCGTGGTTCGGGCCGTTGCGCACGTCGTGCATGCGCGATTTGGCCCGTTGCACCGCGCATGTGCGATTCGGCCCATTGCACCGCACATGCGCAGTTCGGCCCATTGCACGTGCGCCACGCATGCGCAGTTCGGCCCATCGTGCACACGCCACGCATGCGCGGTTCGGTCCGTCGCACCGCAAATGTGCAGTTCGGCCTGTCATGCGCGCCACACATGCGCGGTTCAGCCCATCGCGCGCACGTCACGCATGTGCGATGCGGGCCGTTGCGCGGTGCATGCGCAGTTCGGCCGTTGCGTGCATGCGCGATTTGGCCTGTTGCACCGCGCATGTGCGATTCGGCCCGTCACACCGCACATGCACGGTTCGGCCCATCGTGCGCACGTCGTGCATGTGCGATGCGGGCCGTCGCGCCGCGCATGCGCGGCGCAGGTGGGGTCACGCCGCGCATGGGCGGCGCAGGTGGGGTCTCAGCCTGAAAAAGGTTGAGAACCGCTGGACTAGAAGATCTTCTAGGTCCCTTCCAACTCTATTATTCTATGTTCTATTCTGTGTTCTGTGAATTCAGGAGTACATGTTTCTCTGGATAATGAATTTATGGTGCCACTAGATGGTGCTGCCACATTGAATGCCATCTGTAGTTCTAGGAGCCTGTCATAAATCCAGCCTCTTTCTTCCTCTTTTAGAAAAAAAGCTAAACTTGTTATTATTATTATTTTTTTAAAAAAATGAAACAATTGGAATTGAGGCTTACAATTCAAAAAACAGGCCATTTACATTATTAAGGATTTAAATTTGGAAAAAAAATACACACCCCACACAATTCCACTGTGCTCTTTGGATTGAAGAATTTACCTTTCTAGTTATCCTTGAGGACAATTTAATATCTCCCTTTATCACGAGGCTGTATGAGCCCGGCTGGAGAGAGCTGAAAGGGAAAATATCCTTGCAGACTTTTAAACCTGGTGAGTTCAAAGCCAAAGGCACAGCTGTGCTTCCTTCCCTGTACTGCCATTTCCTCCTGATCAAAAGGAAGCAAAGGTAAAACTTGAAACTCTTTAAAGAACTATTGATAATGAGGGGAGGAGAAAGAACAAAAGTAAACTCTTTCTCTTTCTCTTGGCAAGATCCAGAGGACAGTTGAAATTCAGTGTATTTCCTAGCTGACTTTTTGCTGGAATCAGAAGTTGCCTGAGATCGTTAACTTCACTGAATGCTGAGAATCCAGAAAGTCTAGATCAGGGGTGTCCGTCCTTGGCAAATTTAAGACTTGTGGACTTCAACTCCCATAATTCCCCACTATGATAGGCTGGGGGATTTTGGGAGTAGAAGCCTGCAAGTCTTAAAGTTGCCAAGTTTGGACACCCTGGATCCAGATAAAAGCAATATCAATCTGTCACAGTAAGGAGGGTCTATCTGCAGTAGACTGACCTTGATTAGTTTCCATCCGTTGCTTCTTGTCCTGCCTTCAGGGGCTTTGGAGAATGGCTTGACTCCCTCTTCTTTGGGGCAGCCCCTGAGATATTGGAACACGGCTATCATGTCCCCCCTCGTCCTTCTCTTCATTAGACTAGACATACCCAATTCCTGCAAGCGTTCTCCATATGTTTTAGACTGCAGCCTCCTGATTATCTTTGTTGCTCTTCTCTGCACTCTTTCCAGAGTCTCAACATCCTTTTTACATCGTGGTGACCGAAACTGGATGCAGGATTCCAAGTGTGGCCTTACCAAGGCCTTGTAAAGTGGTATTAACACTTCACGTGATCTTGATTATATCCCTCTGTTTATACAACCAAGGATTGTATTAGCTTTTTTGGCTGCCACTGCACACTACTGGCTCATGTTTAAGTGATCGTCCACTAGGACTCCAAGGTCCCTCTCACAGTTACTGTTTCTGAGCCAGGTTTCGCCTAAGCTGTACTCGTGCCTTTGATTTTTCCATCTTAGGTGTAATCAGGGCTTTTTTTGTCATAGAACGCCCAGAACGGAGCTCCGGCACCCTTTTTGGATGGAACCTTGTAGGGTAGGCAAGGCGGGTTGTATGACATGTGTGAGTTCCGGCACCTTTTTCGTTTATAAAAAAAGCACTGGGTGTAACACCTTGCTTTTCTCCACATTAAAATTTCTCCACATTGGATAGGGCCCATTGTTCAAGTCTGTCAAGATCTTTTTGGATCTGGAGCTTGTCTTCTGGGGCGTTGGCTATTCCTGCCAGATTAGTGTTGCTTTTCCACCTCTTCCTCAAGGTTATTCCTTCTACCCATTACAACGGCAGTCCCTAGTGGGTGACACCCAGAGCTGGCTTCTCCTGATGGGCCTGAAAGGCACAGATAAGGATGGGTAGATGTAGGAAGAAAAGGAGAGAACATCCATCAAGTCGCCCGGCCGCATACCGTGATTAATTTTGCAAAACAAAGCAAAACAAAATCCTCAGCTTTTTCTCAAAGGAAGAACACTAGGGAGATTTTGTCTCCCTGGAGCCCAATCTCACCTGCCAATCTCGTTCTCCTTCTTTTTGTTTCTCAGCCATTTCCCCGCTTGCATCTTCCAATTCCCCTGAAACTGCCCACCTTCCAAGTTTTCTACCCCCCTCCTTCCCCCATTGATCACCTGCCCTTCCCATGGATGAATTCTTGTTTGCCTGTTTCAAAAATAAATAAATTAAAATAAATTAAAAGCAAAAGAGGAGAGGGAAGGAGAAGCCAGCAAGGCTGCAGCAGTAGGAGATGTTGCTTTGTGTACGGTTCTTTAATATGTACAAGCAAACCTGGCAACTTTCAATCCCTGTTCCTTTCTTTGAAACATGCCTCAGTCTGTCTTTCCCGGTTCCTACTTAGCAGATCTTCATAGGGTTTTTAATACTCTTTCTCCTTTTGCCGTGATCAAAGGAATCAGCTCTCGGTTTGCTTGTTCCTCTGATAAGTGATAAAAGGTGGCACTGAGACTAATGAGAACTGTCTCCAGCCTTCTTAATAAAACCCCTGTAGGAAAAAAAGGGGGGGTGGGCGGTTGGGAAAAATCACAATGCATCATCAAATCTTTCAGGGGAGGAAGGGGGGAAAGAAAGAAAATGCTAGGTCAGTGATGGCGAACTTTTTAGAGACCGAGTGCCCAAACTGCAACCCAAAACCCACTTATTTATTGCCGGGTGCCAGGTGGGTGTGGCCCACTAGGTGGGCGTGGCTGTGGTGGTCATGGCAGATTGGGTGGGTGTGGCCAAGGTGGGCATGGTCACTACAATGTTGCTCGTGGGGAGGGACGCCTGTGGGGACTGGGCAGGGTTAGGGAAGATCCAGGGGGTCTCTGGCAGGTGGGGCAGTGGGCAGAAGGCTCATCCTGCAGGGTGAGATGAGGCAGGGCTGGGGTGCCATTGTTGCAGGGTGAGGCAGGGGCCGGGGCGGCTGCTGCCTGACACCATCGGCCCCCACACACAGAGGCCAGCGAGCACATGGGGACCGACGGTGTCCGTCAGCAGCCACAGCCTGGTGGCCCCTCAACTGGCGCACTCTGGGGCTCCGCAGCCCACTGTCAGCAGTTGAAAGAAGCCGCCTCTGAGCTGGATGGCTGGCTGACAGCTGAGGAGACGATGCAGTGGGTCGTGCCCAGGAAAAGGAGAGCATGCGAGGCCAGGAGGGACGGGATGGGAGGGAGGGAAACCAGCCATGCCGGGATGCATCCGGCCATGTGGGACCTCAGCGAGTTAGTAGGTGGCTGGTTGAAGAGGGACAGTTGCCATCTCCGGGGCATGGTGCGCGTGCCCACAGAGAGGGCTCTGAGTGCCGCCTCTGGCACGCGTGCCATACATTCGCCACCACTGTGCTAGGTACAAAGGCCCTTGGGAAGCCACGTACTGGAGGGTGGGGGTGGTTTTTGCAGGAGAAATGAAAGCAGTGGGGTAACTGCAGAAAGGAGACATTACTCCAGTCCAGAAGTCCCATCAGGAGGTCCCCAAACCTTTCAGCTCCTTTAGATGCCGCCGGCATGAAGTTGCGGATTGCTCCTCAGGACATTATGAAAATAATTTAAGAAATGTGACTTGAATAGCGCCATGAATAACACGAACAGTATTGACTCCTTGGATAATCTCATCAACTTTTGGGGTTGATACTGAGCACTTGGGGAAGGAACCCCGATCTAGATGGCAACCCAGTAGGAGCCTTGGCCAAACTGTTCTCGAGGATGTGATATTTGTGTAAGGTTTTTATTTCACAAAATGTTCGTTAGACAACGTCTTTTATAATGGAAGCAACTGGGATTAATAGCAGAAAGGAGATGTTACTCCAGTCCAGAAGACCCATCAGGGGTCCCCAAACTCTTCAGCTCCTTCAGACACCCCCCCCACTCCCTTCTAGCGCTTCCTTCTAGCACTGATGGTGTTACCTAGTTTGACTAATGAAACGTCTGCAAGAAAACAACCAAGCTCAGAGAGCACCAAGGACCTCATACTCTCTTGTGCTGGGCTGCAATATTTGGAGTGCCCACTTTGTTGTTGTTAGTTGCGAAGTCGTGTCCGACCCATCACAACCCCATGGAGAACGTTCCTCCAGACCTTCCTGTCCTCTACCATCTTCTGGAGTCCATTTAAGCTCACGCCTGCTGCTTCAGTGACTTCATCCAGCCACCTCATTCTCTGTCGTCCCCTTCTTCTCTTGCCCTCCATCTTTCCCAGCATTAGGCTCTTCTCCAGTGAGTCCTTCCTTCTCATTAGGTGGCCAAAGTACTTGAGTTTCAACTTCAGGATCTGGCCTTCTAAAGAGAAGTCAGGGTTGATCTCCTCTAGGACTGACCGGTTTGATTGCCTTGCAGTCCAGGGGACTCGTAGGAGTCTTCTCCAGCACCATAGTTCAAAGGCCTCAATTCTTTTGCGCTCAGCCTTTCTTATGGTCCAACTTTCACAGCCATACATTGCAACTGGGAAAAGCATGGCCTTGACTCTACGCACTTTTGTTGGCAGGGTGACGTCTCTGCTTTTTAGTATGCTGTCTAGATTTGCCATAGCTTTCCACCCCAGGAGCAAGCATCTTTTAATTTCTTAGCTGCAGTGATCTTGGAGCCCAGGAAGATAAAATATGTCACTACCTCTATTTCTTCCCCATCTATTTGACAGGAATTGAGACGGCCGGATGCTATGATTTTGGTTTTCTTTTTTTTTTAATGTTTTATTTTATTAAAATCATCAACATTAAACATAAGATCATATTATAGAGCAATTATCATATAACCTGTAATACAACTCTAAGGATCAGTCTTTGTAAACGTCTGGTTTAGCAAACATTCCTCACTCCTCACGTCCAGCCTCAACTATACGCCTGATACATTTTATTTGATTGGTGTTTCTCTTATATATGGTCTATCTACTGTTTCTAGTCTAACACCTGTTGTTCATTCGAGCTTTAGAAGTAAATTCATCTCATTAGTAGTGCAATCTTTTATGATCCCTAACAAAAAATCCTGAGGTAGAAATTCAGTAGATTTTGGTTTTCTTAATGTTGAGTTTCAAGCCAACTTTTGCACTCTCCTTCTTCACCCGCATCAAGAGGCTCTTTAGTTCCTCTTCACTTTTTGCCATTAGAGTGGTATTATCTGCATATCTTAGGTTGTTGTTATGAGTGCCCACTAGATGGCAGCAAAAAGATTCAGGATATGCCAGCTCTATGCTGCCACCTATGGCCATCTGTGGTTTCACTGCACAAATCTAGCAGCTTCGTTTTTCCTTCCCCTATGGCCATAAAGAACTCCTTCGGTGGATTTTCCCCATTTTAATTGCAGGAAAAAAGGAGACAAGCCAGCCCTTTTCACAAAATAGCCTTTCAAAGGATATATTAAGCAGAAATCCCTTCCTCCCAAACTTAATATGGTGCCGTGAAGAAGTTGAAGCAATTTGGAGCAAGAAGAACCATTAGAAATTTTAAGCTCATTATAACAAGCACGGCTTTTGTAGTAAATGTGGGGGATTTTTTATATATATATATAAGGAAACCTATTAGAGTAGCAGAAGAGAGCAAATGACTAAGGATTGGGAACAGATGTAGGGGAGAAGAAACCTCAGGCCACAGCCAGATTTAATGCTTCCATTTTCCCAATGAGCTTGGGATAAGAGCAGAGGACTAAGTCCACATTTCAACATAAGGCACTTAACTTTGTAAATTTCAAATACAGAGTTGGGAAAAGAAATGGGCAGTCCTTATCTAAAGATCATATACATTCCCTCTGCAGCTTTGTTACTGTACTGTACATTCATTCACGTGCCAACTAAGTCTGTCTGCTTAAAGATTGTTTATAGAATAAACCACAGTTAGATTTCTATCAGGTCACAAACAGGCAGACCACATTTTGATATAGGGCTTTGCTTGAGTCCAGCCTACAGGGGAGCTTGTTCACCATCCTAAGCTATGGTCTGTTTATCTAGCGTATGCGTTGTTAAGGAAATTTCAGTTGGCTAAAATGGAACTTTTCAATAGAGAAATGCGTTTTCATAAACAAAGCAAAATGATATCCTTGCTTGAACATTCCCAAAACAACTTTCCCTGGCTTGGGGATGTGGCAGATCCTAGCTTCTTCCCATAATAATTGCATGATTTGGAGCAAACTGCAGTTCCTGATTCTGAGAGGAACTAGACATGTACATGCCCAGCATCAGAAGTGGATCCATTAATGGATTGACACACCCATCTGAAAATCCACAGTGGTGATGAGGCCTATTATCTGGCTGCCCAGCCGACAAAGTCAAGGGAGTCAAACTATTTTCCAAAGCAGTAAAAGACAAGACACGAAGCAACGGATGGAAACTAACCAAGGAGAGAAGCAACCTAGAACTGGGGAGAAATTTCCAGACAGTGGGAACAATTCATCAGTAGAATGGATTGCCTTCAGAAGTTGTGGATGCTGCATCGCTGGAGGCTTTCAAGAAGAGACTGGACAGCCATTTGTCTGAAGGGGTATAGGATCTCCTGCTCAAGCAGGAGGTTAGACTAGAAGACCTCCAAAGTCCCTTCCATCTCTGTTATTCTATGTTTTATGTTCCTTCTACAGGGCATCCCACATCACTCTAAGTACATTTAGTGAGATTTTGTCCATCACGTTAGATCTGGGCTTAGCACTTTGTGCCAATCTAGCTGATTGTAATTTATTCAATAAACTAAGCAAAACCAACAATGGCTTGTTGTACTGTGTGAGTCCAGGGGAAGTACCACACAACAGGAGAAAAAGACCGAGGTGGGACATGGCAGAGGAACAAAGTTGCTTCACTTTAGGTAGGAAAAAGGTCTCACAGATCTTCATTGTTTGCTTCTTTGTTTTTAATGATTTAAAGAGCCAGTTAAGAGCGAAATGCAACTTTGGTAGCTTTATATGTATTTTTCTAGGAAGCCAAATTCCACCAACGTGTCTTTGAACCTCAAACACTGCCTTTAGGCCACCTCATTCCTTTGCATGTTTTCAAAGAAAGGAGGAATGGATGCGTTTGATACAAGATAGGAACTAATTCCAGGGGTGGATCCAGAACTGCAGGCAGATGCCTGCTGATTTGTGAGCTCATGGTTTTTTCAAATCTCCTTAGCTGCTGCTGCTGACACCTCTTATAAGCTACTGACAGGAAGATCTTTCTCTCTGAAGGGCAATTTGCACAGTGGGAGTTCGGCAAAGCGACTGCCATGGGTACCTCAAAAACATAGGAGAGTCAAGTCGTACAGAAATGAAAGGAGGAAGAGGGAATGAAAAAGGGGTTTTAGGAGGGCCAAGTGGGGGGGAGAGAGAAAACTCAGAAAAAGAAGAAAGAAAGAAAGAAAGAAAGAAAGAAAGAAAGAAAGAAAGAAAGAAAGAAAGAAAGAAAGAAGGAAGGAAGGAAGGAAAGAAAGAAAGAAGGAAGGAAGGAAGGAAAGAAGGAAAGAAGGAAAGAAAGAAAGAAAGAAAGAAAGAAAGAAGGAAGGAAGGAAGGGAGAGAGAGAGAGAGAGAGAGAGAGAGAGAGAGAGAGAGAGAGAGAGAGAGAGAGAGAGAGAGAGAGAGAGAGAATCACTGCAGTTGTTAAGTTACTAACACAATTGTTAGGTATCTGACTTTCCCATTGAGTTTGTTTGTCAGAAAGTCACAAAAGGGGATCACATGACCCCGGACACTGCAACCATCATAAATACGAGTCAGTTGCCAAGTGTTTGAATTTTGATCATGTGACCATGAGGATGCTGCAACGGTCGAAAGCGCAAAAAAGAGTCATTTTTCCCCCAGTGCCGTGGTAACTTTGAACAGTCACTAAACCAAGGATTATCTGTAACAGTTTAAGGCAGACATGTCAAACTCACGACGTCACATGACGTCTGGCGACGTATTGCGACTTTTCCCCCCATTGCCGGCAATGGGGTGGGCGCGGTTTCGGCGTGACACATCCGGCCGGCTGGCTAGCCAGCAGTTTGACATGCCTGATTGAAGGCTTTGCTTTTCTAGGGAATGCAGGTTGACCATCTGAGAAAGAGATGGGCGTTCTCTCCAGCCCCTCTGACTGCAGTCTTTTAGAAACCGTTTTAACAGGAGGATGTGTAACGTCCTCCCGTTGTCTGCCAGTTCTTCAAACAATCATCAAGCCTTTGGGTCAAAAGGGTCTCCAGATTCTTATATCAACCTCGAGCCGTGGTGAGGAACCTATGGCACGGGTGCCAGAGGCGGCACTCGGAGCCCTCTCTGTGGGCACGTGTGCCATCGCCCCAGTCCTGGGCCTTCAGCTGGGTTTTATAAAACCTTTTCGCTTTAGGCCTCGGCTGCTGTGGGCAAAAAAAGGAGGTTCAATCAATCAGTCAATTTCAACTTCTCCCGGGGAAGAAAAAAGATCTTGCAAAGTTGGAATGGATTGATTGAATTTTTTAGTCCCACCCAGTGTGCCGTTACCATCGCAGCCACGCCCACCCAATTGATTGAAGACTTATCTCTTCAATCAAGCCGGCCTGGCCTAGAGCTCCTCGGGTTTTTATGTAATTTTAAATTAATGTAGTTAGGGTTTTAGTGTGGGATTTTAAATTGGTTTTTAGTATAGCCTAGGTTATTTAATTCTGTTTTAAATATTTATTATTGTTATGTTTTAAATTTGGCTGTAAACCGCCCCGAGTCCTATGGGAGAGGGGCGGTATAAAAGTTCACTACTACTACTACTACTACTACTACTACTACTACTAATAATAATAATAATAATAATAATAATAATAATAATGGGCCGCACCCACCCAACGGGCCACGCCCACCTGGCACCCAACTATACATAAGTGGGTTTGGGGTTGCAGTTTGGGCACTCGGTCTCTAAAAGGTTCGCCACCACTGACCTAGAGAAAAGTGTATGTGTGTGTGTGTGTGGGGGGGAAATATTACACAGGGATGTGGGATTAATATCAACTAACTTTTTAAAATGAGTCACAGACCTAATTCAAAGCATAGCCAAGAGTGTGCCTGGGAAACCCAAATTCTGGAAAATTATTTCCAAAAGTAGAGTTATACATTGATCACTGAGTGATAATGGGATAATGATCCACGTTTGCTGCTGGTGATAGAAGGCTTTTGAACCTGAGGAGCAAAAAAAAAAAAAAAAAACTAACATGCCAGAAGCAAAAGGGAGACCTAATCAGTTCCAGATAAGGAGTGATTCTTTTATTTCCCCCCTATGGCAAGTGGGCAACATTTAGTCACAATGCAAGGAGCAATTTGAGAGATTCCAGGGGGACAATGTGCCGTCCATGACTAAGCACTGCAGCCTCCTTCATACAACCAACAAAATGTCCCAGCCTTTTGGTGGCCCTCAAACTTTCTACACCATAAAGAGAGCCAGTTTGGTCTGGACCACATAGTAGCATTAGAATCTAATCACTGTACAATTTAGATCACAGCTTAGTGAACTGTGTTAACTCAGCCTAGGATTGTATATTGAAGGGGTCCCCAACCCCTAGTCTGTGGCCCAGTACCAGGCCACGGCATGTCAGCAACCGGGCTGCACAAACAAGCAAAGCCCCAACCGCGGGATGCAGGCAGCATACAAAACCACGCACCCTCCGTGGAAAAACCTCTCTCCATGGAACTGGCCCCTGGTGCCCAAAATGTTGGGGATCTCTGGTATATTGAATATACCTTGACTCCAGCCTAACTCACTCATTGGCTAGATTCATACACCGTACTAAGCCAAAACAAGCCACATTATGTGCAGTCTGGCTGTGTATCCTTCGTGTGACAGTCTTCCGATTTCAGGGTAAACCCTGACTCCAATTAAATGCTATTTAAATGCTGTTGGAAAAAAGCCTTATTTCAGCTGTCAAGCAAGAAACGGTGCTGGTTTTTTTAAAAAAAAAACAACAGAAGAAAAATAACTGTCAAAATAATAATATTAATAAAACTACCCCTGCCCCAGTGACAGCTGAAAACACAAGCACAGTGTCATGGCCTGTCTAAGCTATCAAGAACTTGGTAAGGCCTCCAGAACTGGCAGGTGCCGGTTTCGTTTGTTTTGAAACAACAAACGGGCTGGGTTGAAAGACAGAGTTGAATTTATGCCCTGTCATGGAGAAACTCAACAAAACTGGAGTGTAAGCTGAGAGGTACGGCAGTTCCCAAAGACCTGTCAGGGGGAAAGGGTGATGGTGACAATAGGGATAATGATGACAAGGACAGCACACAATGTCTACTTTTTTACCTAGATCTGGGACGGACCTATGATTGCTAACAGCTCTATAAGCTTCAGCCTTGGGTAGCTAAGTTATAGCCGCATGCTGGCATCCATCAAATAGCCCTTATGGAAAGATGGAGTTGGTTTAAGTCACGGGTGTCAGTGGAGAGTCTCAATCATCCAAGTCATGTTTGTCCCAAAAGTACTTTTCCAAAAAGCAACTAGACTTTCCTGATTCTCTTTTTTAATAATAATAATAATAACAACAACAACAACAACAACAACAATAATAATAATAATAATAACAATAACAATAACAATAACAATAACAATAACAATAACAATAACAATAACAATAATAATAATAATAATAATAATAATAATAATAATAATAATAATAATAAAGTTGGAAGGGACTTTGGAGGTCATCAAGTCCAACCCCCTGCTCAGGTAGGTAACCCTGTACCATCTCAGACAAATGGTTGTCCAGTCTCTTCTTAAAAACTTCCAGTGTTGGAGCATTCACCGCTTCTGGAGGCAGGTTGTTCCACTGGTGAATTGTTCTCACTGTCAGGAAATTTCTCCTTAGTTCCAGGTTGCTTCTCTCCTTGATTAGTTTCCATCCGTTGCTTCTTGTCCTGCCTTCAGGCGCTTTGGAGAATAGCTTGACTCCCTCTTCTTTGGGGCAGCCCCTGAGATACTGGAACACTGCTATCATGTCCCCCCTCGTCCTTCTCTTCGTTAAACTAGACATACCCAATTCCAGCAGGCGTTCCTTATATGTTTTAGCCTTCAGTCCCCTAATCTTCTTTTTTTCCTTGAAGCTTCTCCAAAATCTCACCTCACCTCATCTTATCAACTTATCTACTTGTACCAAGAAGTGAAAATTCTTATTGACATCTAGCAGTTGCTAGATTTTAGCCCTGATTTCCTACCCCTACCCAAAATGCCCTAACTTAAACAGGAAAGAAAGAAAAAAAAAGCTGTGGATGTTGGATGAGAAGCAAGAATTGGCACACGGTCCACATCCGGCTTTTTGCCATAAAAGCCAAGCGGGAGGCCGGTCAATTCAACTGTTGAGGTTTATCGATGGCTTGAGAACCAGGGACACAGATCAGCGCTGTCTGGAAGTGCCTTAAGCCCAACAGAAACCACATTATAATTAGTGCAATGTGTGAACTCAGTTGGAGAGGGACTAGTCCAAAGTCTCCTGGGTGGGCTTTATGGTTAGTTGGATGTTTAATCTCCAAGCCCTAGTGATGAACTCTAACCACAATGAAACACTGGCACCAACAAATTCTCATCTTTAACCGCACTTGTTCTTTCTACAAGAGATATGAGTTGAAACACGTTGCTGGTAACGAGTGGGCAGTCACTCCATTGCAAATGAATATTTTATTTCCACTCTGGTGTCTTTCCACAGCTCTCCTGTCCATTTCTCTTCTGAAGCACCACCACTACATGCTGGAAAGGGTTTCACTTGTTATTAACTATTTAAAAATAATAATAAAGCATCTCCACTCAATGGTGTTTTTTTTCTTCTTTTGTCACTGGTTTCACAAGGCACATAAATCTGGGCTAGTGTTCCAGCATTCTTTAAAAAAAGAAAGAAGGAAGATTTCTTTTTTTTCCAGAAAGATCTCTTTTCATCCGCAAGCCTGCCAGTTCTGAATAACTCTTTTCCCCAAACTGCATTTCTTCCAAAACAAATTTCCATCTGTTGTAATAACAACACTGACCCACTTCACAGGATTCCTTTCCAGGTGACAACATACCTACAGCATGGACGATAGATAGTCTTTTTTTTATTATTATTATATAACATTTTTTATTGTTAGATATATATTTGTACATGTAAACCAAGAAAAAAAATTCAAGTTAAATGCTATTCAACTTAATACAATCAATTTAAGTTTGTAAACATTCTTCACTCCGTATATCAAGATTTAACTATAAGCCAGATACATTTTCTTTGATTGGTGTTTCTCTTGTATGTAGTCTATCCAATGTTTCCAGTCCAACATATATTTTTCATTTGAATGATCCTTCAAATATGCCGATATTTTAGCCATTTCTGCCATATTTATGACTTTCAAAGTCCATTCTTCAATAGATGGTATTTCTGGTTTCTTCCAGTATTGTCCCACCAGCAGTCTCGCTGCTGTGATCAAATTCAGAATTAAGTTCGTCTCTATGGTGGTACAGTCTTTTATGATCCCTAACAAAAACAACTGAGGTAGAAATTCAATACGCTTTTTCAAAATGGTTTGGAGTGTCCACCATATTTTTCTCCAGAAGGCTTTAATTTTTCTACATGTCCACCATACATGAAAATATGTAGCCTCCATACTACCACACCTCCAACATTTAGGTTGGATGTCTGGGTAGATATAAAACTTTTTATAAAAGTTCTCTCTTAAATGTTGTGCTTGTTCTGCACAAAAGGGAGGGAAGGAAGGAAGGAAGGATTTAAAAGGATTCTTTTTTTTAATTTTTATTTTTGCAAACCAACAAAACAAGACAAAACAAAACATAACACATATACACACACAGTGTGTGCTCCTCCTTTTTTTTTAATAGCAATTTCGTAACGGTAATCTATTATTTACATTTCCCTCCTTTATTCTTCTTTAGATATATTTGTCCTTGTTGTCCCGTCGTTTCTTGTTTGCATTTTTCTTCCTTCATACTATACTTCATACTTCATGGTGGACATGCCCAGTTGCGAAAAAATACTGGACTAAAATAAGAAGATGGATCAAAGAAATAATTGACCAACCCGTAGACTGGAAACCAGAGATCTTTTTGCTGGGGATTTTAAACAGAAAATATAGTAAAGAAATGTGGTATTTAATTCTACATATAATAAGGGCAGCAAGAATATACCATCCGAGGAAGAAGTGATAAGAAAAATCCTGGATTGTGCTGAGATGGATAAATTAACAAAAGAGATAAAAGAAAAGGAAGACACAGAGTACTATTTAATATGAAATAAGTGGTAAGATTGGTTGGAGACTAGAAATAATAGAGAAAAATAAATGTGGAAAGGTCAAAAGTGGAAAATGTGTGTACAATAATGTATAGTAATAATATTATGTATTATTTTTAGTATGAAGTATAGTAAAAGGATTCTTTTCAACAGTTCATGTCCCCACGAGGTTCTGGAAAATACAAGAATTCTTCCTGCAAAGGATATTATTTTTCCCATAACAGCTCTGCGTTATATTCTTTTTCTTTTTCAACTGCAGGCTACGATCTCTTGCCAGATTTTATTGAAGTTGATAAGACAGTAACAACAAAAATGGGGGATATATTTTTTTTCTGGGCTGGTGGAACAGGGCTTGGGGACCTAGAGATAACATCGGTTGTAGGACTCCAGAGCGTCTTCACTTGATGCGGGATAAGAAGGAAATGTCACAATGGTGGCTGCAAGCATACCCCATACTCAACACCAGACATTGCCTGGGGTGTGCATAAAGTATATAAAAATATTATGTATATAAATATACATATAAAGAGTGCAGAGAAGAGCAACAATGGTGATAAAGAGTCTGGAGATTAACCTGTGTGATGAACAATTGAGAGAACTAGGTATATGTCTAGTCTAATGAAGAGAAGGACGAGGGGGGGGGACATGATAGCAGCGTTCCAATATCTCAGGGGTGCTCCAAAGAAGAGGGAGTCAAGCTATTCTCCAAAGCACCTGAAGGCAGGACAAGAAGCAATGGATGGAAACTCATCAAGGAGAGAAGCAACCTAGAACTAAGGAGAAACTTCCTGACAGTTAGAACAATTAAGCAGTGGAACAACCTACCTCCAGAAGCGGTGAATGCTCCAACACTGGAAGTTTTTAACAAGAGTCATTTGCCTGGAATGGCATAGGGTCTCCTGCTTGAGTAAGAAGTTGGACTAGAAGACCCCCAGGGGCCCTCCCAACCCTATTATTATTCTATTTTCTTTAGTCTATGTTCTATATCTACTTACAGATCAGATTCCAGGTTTCAGTGGAAAGATACCATTGCTGATTAAAGTAGATCTCCATGGAATCATATCTGGAGCATATGAATTAAGGTAAAAGTCTGCACCACCTTGTTGATTTGTCGTAATTAAAAGTTATAACTATACTTAATTTAAATGAACCCCTAGGCATTTAATAACTTGGGGGGTGGCGGGGGAGCAGGTAAATTAAAAATATAATTCTCTGGTAACTTCTTCTCTAGAACGTCTGGAGTTCTATGGCTGCCCAAAGATTTTAAAACAAATCTGTAGCTTGGGAGTACTTCTTCCATCCAACAGTGATATGAATCATGCTTTGAAAACATTGTTTCAAACAAATGACCTTTCCAAAATATGTTCTCAAGAGAAAAAAAAAACCACACAGTGTAAATTATGGTATTCCTATCTGGAAGGTTATAAGGCAATGACTGTCAGATCTCTCTTTTCTATAAGACAGACTACAGCTGGTGCAACAGATGGAGTTTGGTAGCATGTTTAGTTCACTAATTTAATTTGTATCCTGCCTTTCTTTTCAATTTAATACGCAAGGCCATTCATAAATAACCTTTCCCTTGCCTTTATCCGGAAGAAGGTGGATCAGCAAGCAAGAAGCTTCTCACTAAAAGCCCAGAAGCTCCCTGAGGTCCAGTAGTAGCTTGCAAATTGGCTGGATTGTTGAAACTCTAAAAGAATGTTTTTCAAACTTGACCATTTGAAGATGTGTGGACTTCAACTCCCAGAACCCCCCACCCAACATGGGGAAGTCTACACACCTCCAAGTTGCCAAATTTGAAAAAGGCTGCCCCCAAATAATGACCGGAAATTAAGTCTGACCAATAGAAGGGAATGTTTGTAATGGGGGAGGGTCCTTGGTGCCCTCTGAGCTTGGTGGTTTGCTTGCAGATGTTTTATGACTCAACTAGGGGACATCATCAGTGCTCATGGATGATGTTATCTGGTTGGTTAATGAAAGGTTTCCAAGAAAACAACCAACTCAGAGAGCACCAAGGAACCACCACCTCCTCCTCCTCCTCCTCCAACTTAGAGAGCACCAAGGACAACCAGTTTGGGTAATGAAAGGTCTGCAAGAAAACAGCCAAGCTCAGAGAGCACCAAGGACGATCTCCTCCTTTTCCTCCTCCAACTCAGAGAGCACCAAGGATGACCTCCTCCTCCTCTTCCTCCTCCTCCTCCTCCTGCAACTCAGAGAGCATCAAGGACGACCAATTTGGATAATGAAAGGTCTGCAAGAAAACAGCCAAGCTCAGAGAGCACCAAGGACGATCTCCTCCTTTTCCTCCTCCTCCTCCTCTCCTCCTCCTCCTCCTCCAACTCAGAGAGCACCAAGGATGACCTCCTCCTCCTCTTCCTCCTCCTCCTCCTCCTGCAACTCAGAGAGCATCAAGGACGACCAATTTGGATAATGAAAGGTCTGCAAGATCTCCTCCTTTTCCTCCTCCTCCTCTCCTCCTCCTCCTCCTCCAACTCAGAGAGCACCAAGGATGACCTCCTCCTCCTCTTCCTCCTCCTCCTCCTCCTGCAACTCAGAGAGCATCAAGGACGACCAATTTGGATAATGAAAGGTCTGCAAGAAAACAGCCAAGCTCAGAGAGCACCAAGGATGATCTCCTCCTCCTCCTCTTACCTAGTTTGGGTAATGAAAGGTGTGCAAGAAAACAGCCAAGCTCAGAGAGCACCAAGGACCCAACAGTTCAGCCTTGAGCTGCAAATATTAACTTCTACCATCCTTCCCAAGGACCCCACAATTAGGTCTGAATTATAAACTGGAAGGAGAAGCCAATTTAACACCAAGGGTGACTGAGATTGTCACCTCATCAAAGCAAGTGTACAAACGACTAACATGTTAGCACTAAAGAAACCACAACTGCTTTGCTAGCCGTCACTGCTTTGTTTAGTAAGGGTACTTCACCATATCACCATTCTTCACCTCCAAAAACATTGTTTAGTTAACCTGAGACCTCCCCGGGCTTTCTATTACTATCATTATTACCCTTCCAGGGAAAGAAGGCCATCCGGAAGAGGTTACCTGATATTTTAATGCTTTTTTGCTTAGGAAAGAAACAAATGGTGAAGCCTCCAAAAGAAAGAGGCAGAAATCCCAAACGTTCATCAGTTTATCTGCAGTTTTCTCTCTGATGTTTGCAAGGAAAAAAGCGGAGGGGGGGAGCAGAGAGGAGGGCAAAGAGAAGAAAAAGAGAAAGGTGTTGCATTTTGTTTGGGCAGCTGTCAGGAAATACCTTGAGGATACTGTCGCTTGCTCCCCCTTTTCTGCTGCTGATCTGAAGGGGGTGTGTGATTTTACACATTTGCTTGCTATTAAAAAAAAAAAAAGAGCAAGCAAAATAGAACAATGAGAGAGAAAGGCTGAGAGACCCTGGAAGAGTCAAAAGTCTTTATTATTCCTTGCAAGAGGGCGAAGATAACATTTCAGATGTTGTAGATTTCTATTCCTGGCAAGCATGACCAATGGCAAGAAACGGTCGGTATTAATAGAAAAAGAATATTTGCAGCTCAGCGTTGAATGGTGGCATCCTTGGTGCTCTCTGAGCTTAGCTGTTCTTCATGAGTGTTGCACAGGTAACACAGAACATAGGACAGTGGTGGCGAACCTATGGCACGCTTGCCAGAGGCGGCACTCAGAGCCCTCTCTGTGGGCACGCGTGCTGCCATTGCCAGCAGCTTGCACCAGTCCATTAGGCTGCCACCACCCAGAGCAGCAACCCCACCCAGTACAAAGGAGGTGAAGCAGCCAGCTAGCAAGCTTGAGTAGAGGTGGTAGAGCATGCCCACACCCAGCAAGCCAAAGGCCACCCTGAGCAGGGATAGCCGGATCCCCATCAGCACCATGGCCCCCCAGTCACAGCTAGGATTGCGTGCCTCCCCCATCTATGCTGGGTCTCCTGCCCACTGCCCCACCCGCCAGAGACCCCCTGGATATCCCCCAACCCTGCCCGGCCCCCACAGGCATCCCCCCCTGAGCAACCTCGAGATGGCCATGCCCACCCCAGCCACTCCCATCCAGTCTGCCATGACAACTGGAGCCATGCCCACCCAGTGGGCCATACCCCCATGCCCTCCCTGTGGGCACCACAATGCTGGTGCAACCCTGGCACTTTGTGATAAATAAGTGGGTTTGGGGTTGCAGTTTGGGTACTCGGTCTCTAAAAGGTTCGCCATCACTGACATAGGTCAACGGAGTTGGAAAGGACTTTGGAAGTCATACAGTCCAACCCCCTGCTCAAGCAGGAGTATTATACCATTTCAGACAAGCAGCTGTCCAGTCTCTTCTTGAAAGTCTCCACCGATGGAGCACCCACAATTTCTGGAAGCAAGTTGTTCCACCAATTAATTGTTCTGTCGGGAAATTCCTCCTTAGTTCTAGGTTGGCTCTCTCCTTGATTAGTTTCCATCCGTTGTTTCTTGTCTTGCCTTCAGTTGGTTTAGCAAATAGTTTGACCCCTTATTTTTGTGGCAGCCCCTCAAATATTGGAACCCTGCTATCCTTCCCACCAATTCCTTCTTTTCACTAACATCAATGTTACTAACATTGTACCCTTACTCCCTGCCCATGTGGGTGGGAGCAGATGGTTATTGTTTGTCTGGTGTTAATCCCTGCTTACCTGGGTCTTGGCTGTTAGAGAGGATGTGATATGGTCCCTCAAGCAAGGGAGAAGATGTCTTCCCCCATCAATAAGGGCAGGGCAAATACTGCACCTAGAGGGACCAAACTCTTTTTGATCACCTCCATAGATGATGGTTGTAAAGCACACCCGTGATGAAATAATCTGATTTTCAAGGTTCATCCTAGCTCAGTCATGGCGAACCTTTTAGAAACCGAGTGCCCAAACTGCAACCCAAAACCCACTTATATATTGTTGGGTGCCGGGTGGGCGTGGCCCATTGGGTGGGTGTGGCTTTGGTGGTAACGGCAGACTGGGTGGGACTAAAAAGTTCAATCAATCAATTCCAACTTTGTGAGATCTTTTTTTTCCTGCGAGAAGCTGAAATTGATTGATTGAACCTTTTTTTTTTTTTTTTGCACATGGCAGCGGAGGCCTGAAGTGAAAAGGTTTTATAAAACCCAGCTAAAGGCCTAGGACTGGGTGATGGTGCGCATGCCCACAGAGAGGGCTCTGTGTGCCACCTGTGGCAAGCGTGCCATAGGTTTGCCACCATGGTCCTAGCTCACCCAGATGGGCTTCCACAACCAGCTGGTTTAAGATGGGGTGGGCTAGCTGGTGGTCCAATCTGTCCTGCGTTAATATTTGAAATCCATGATATAAAGGAAAGGGTGGAGAAGTGGAGCCTTTGTTTGAGCGGAAAGTTTGAAGCAAATGCGTTTTCCAACTCTACTGAAGTTGTCCCTAAAACCCACACACCAACAAGAGATATTTCTGCAGTTCCTCCATAAGGCGAAGCTCAAAGGCTCTCTCTAGCCAGAAGCTCTGATCCAGAGACTTTAGATGTTGCTTAAAAAGCTTCTATTATCAGCAGGGCAACAGCAGCCTCCATTAGAAACGTGATACTAAGATGCTGATTAAATATCAGGAGGGGGTTTTAATCAGCCAAAGCCATATGCTATTTAACTTAAGATGAAAGTATAAATGATAATCATTATTTCAGAAAGGATGTGTTTAAAAGAAGAGCAGAACAGCAAGTAACATCTTTTTATCATCCGAGTTCTTGATACATGCTCCATCTCTCTCTCTCTCTCTCTTATATATATATATAAAAAGTGCTTTATAAGCTTTTATGAACATCTGGATCATTTCTTCATTATACAAGCTTTCAACGGCATCCTGTTTGATGTTCTTCCTCTCTTATTATTAGTATTAGCAGAGCTCTGCTAAGTTTCTAAATAAACAATTAATTCCTATTAATTATAGTTTTCAAACTGGCAAAATTATCCTTCATTAACTTAATCACTTGCATTTTATCTGCAAATTATATTCACTCTTTCATAATCCCTCACATCTAAAGACCTTCCCCCCCCTTCTCCCTGTGCCAGACTTTATTCTGATGTAGACATGCTGTTTGTAGCAAAGACTTTGATTTTTATTTTATTTTCTAAGCAGCCATTTCTTATTTTTCTCCTGAACTACAGATACTAACCCCCGTTATCTCCCACCAACTCTCATTTTTTTCTTCCTCCCCCCCTCCTTTTTCAAAGGGGCAACACAATTCAGGCTTGTTTGTTTTTAGCTAAGCTAAACTTCAAAGGAATTGTATCCCTGTGCATACCTTATTGGGATCTATATATTGCCAGCATGTTGAATTCTATCCTTTCTAAGAATGTCAGACCACAGGCTTCTTAGCAAAGTAGGGAAGCAATTCCTCCATCCATTTGATCCATGGTGGCTGATCCTGACCAGCAATCATTCAGACAGGCTTTCTTCCAACCCTACCTGGCCGTGCTACTCCATCCTGGATCTGTAGATGGCCCTCTGCTCTCATCTACACCTGCATTTAGAAAAGAAATGGTAGGCAGGGTTCCTGCCAACCTACCGTAGCAATTCGAAAGCGTGCAAGTGTGAGTAGATAAATAGGTACCATTTTGGTTGGAAGGTAACAGCATTCATTCCGTGCTCCTCAGGATAGAATCATGCTGGCCACATGGCCTCGGAAATCTGTTCGGACAATACTGGCCCCCTCAGCTAGGAAACTGAGATGAGCAGTGCCTCCTATAGTCAAACACAACTGGATGGAGGAAACCTTTACCTTTATCTGTTGGGTAGGGTAGCCACCATTCTTTCTACCACCATCAAGGACATTTTTGTTCTTCTTTCTTCTAAACGTATCTGGCCTTCAAAAGTCAACGTTTACTCTTAATTGGCTTAATCTGTCTCCTTGGGAATTTGGCTAGGATCTCAGGGGACCCTTGGGAGCTGTTAACCACTCATGATCCTTGGTTTCTATTCTTGGTTTAAGGGAGGCTAAACTGTGCAAATTGTCTTGAGCATGGACCAGAAACCAAAGAGAAGTCTCACCCAAGCCATGTTGTCCCTGGGTTCTGCACAGTCGTGCTCCATTGAACATCCGAGACACTTTTTGCCACAGAAGAAAAGCTGCATGGCATCCTAGCATCGCCTCTTTGTAACCGTTGGCATAAAAAGACAGCAATTTGAGGACTGGCCCCAAATCGGGCCGTTAATTTGGAAACCTTTTAATGAGCTGCATTTGTTTACTGGAGGCTAAAACATATAAGGAAAGGCTGCTGGAATTGGGAATGTCTAGTTTAACGAAGAGAAGGATGAGGGGGGACATGATAGCAGTCTTCCAATATCTCAGGGGCTGCCCCAAAGAAGAGGGAGTCAAGCTATTCTCCAAAGCGCCTGAAGGCAGGACAAGAAGCAACAGATGGAAACTAATCAAGGAGAGAAGCAACCTAGAACTAAGGAGAAACTTCCTGACAGTTAGAACAATTAACCAGTGGAACAACCTGCCTCCAGAAGCGGTGAATGCTCCAACACTGGAGGTTTTTAAGAAGAGACAGCCATTTGTCTGAAATGGTTTAGAGTTTCCTGCCTGAGCAGGGGGTTGGACTAGATGACCTCCAAGGTCCCTTCCAACATTATTATTATTATTATTATTATTATTATTATTATTATTATTATTATTATTATTATTATTATTATTATTATTATTATTATTATTATCCGGGCTGTTATCCCAGCAACAGAGTGGGGGGCATATATATGGAGGGTGGGGGAATAATAGCAAATAGTCAAGTTGCAAAGCTGAAATACTTCCAAAGCTAGGATGTAGAAGTAAAAGTTTCCTACTTCTCTCTCCTCCTCCTCCTCCTCCTCCATTTTGATGCTTTTTTTTTTTTTTTTTTTTTTTGCTGCCACCATCCTTGTCAGACAATGCTTATTCTTCACCTAATATCTGTCAGGAGTTTTTCCTTAGCTGACATGCTAAGGACTTGACACTTGAAAGCAGATCTTATTCAATAGTTATATTTCCCTGCAAATATTTGGAACGCTATTAGATAAGCAAGGCATCTCGTGGCTTCTCTCTCTCTCTTTCTCAACTTCTCAGCAACAATTTGATGGATGATTTTTTTTAAAAAAAATAATAGAGTAACTAATTAGACCCAGCAATAGCAGAAGGAGGAATTGAAACAGGGTTGGCATGCAGGAAGAACCGTCTTCCTTTTGTGTCAGGAAAAGTAGGGAGGAAACAAAAGACCCAGTTTTGAACAGAGTGAGAGAAAAGAAAGAGAAAAACTCCACTTCTGGGGAAAAAAAATATCTTTCTTTGATCCAGTCCAGACAAGAAGGGTTGTTGATAGAAAGGAAGTTTTCTGTTTGGCCTTTCCTAGGAAGAGTCAAGGTCCAGAGATAAAATATCTGTTCAGCACCTCTAAGAATCAATCTGTCAATGCTGCTAACATCCGATGTTCTTGCTTGACAGAATATGAAGATGCAGACATTTTCTATTTAACCTGTGTATTACTTTTAGAGTTAAAATTAGATAGTGATGGAAGGGAAGGGGGAAGAATGTACTTGGGGACTAGTTAGCCATAACAATATTTCAGTAGGGTATTTTTCAAGGTTAGTTGTAATAAGAGGAGATAACGGGAGAGAAAGTTCACACTTCAAACCGCTTCTGGAGGCAGGTTGTTCCATTGGTTAATTGTTCTAACTGTCAGGAAGTCCAAATGGGAGACTAGAATAGCTATTTCGAGCTTATCTTGCTCTCATCAGCTAGCCATACCCTGATGAGAGCAAAATAAGCTCGAAATAGCTATTCTAGTCTCCCATTTAACTCTTTAACTCTTTGTCAACAAAAAAAAGAAATTAGAATTTGTAACGCATCGCAGTAGCGACTGGAGCCTGCTTAACGCCCCTAGTTGGGGGGGGGCTGCAAGGCAAAAGTGATTATAAGTAGAACTGCAGTATAGCAGTCAAACTGGTCTGTCCGGAAAAAAACTTTATATATATATATATATTATGTCATAGGTCATGTCATGTAAGTTTGGCATTTCCCTCACCCTTCAGTTCGTCCCTCCTGAATTAAGGATCAAAATAAAATTTTAAAAAGGATAAAACACAAGAACAAGGGTTCAAAGTCTTCAATGGGCATACTTTCCAGTTTTATTTTTTATCTTTCCACAGGCTGAAGCCTCAGATCTCAAGTATAAAAAGCCAAAGAAAAAACGATACCTCTGTTCCTTTCTCTAAGAGCTGCTCCTCTTCCTTCTGTGACTCATTCCCCGTCTCCAGTTCTCAAGAAGAGATTTTTGAAAGAGCATTTCTTCTCTGGCAGGCAAAAAAATTCTCCTTTGGGCCAGCCAAGCAACCCCCAAAAGCAACCCCACCTTCATCTTACCTCTTATCTACCTTAAGATCCCTTTGAAGCCAGAAAAAACTTGATTAAGGTTAAACATCAGGAAGAATTTCCCTAACCATCCAAATAATTAAGCCAGTGTACAAATGTACCCCGGGGGAGAAAAAAATGCACAGTCCCCCATTATTCCAAGTTATTAAAGATAGGTGAAATCTCTTTGGGGTGATGATAATTTAGGAGAAAACTGGCAGAGCTTCAAGAATGCCAAAGGCTGCAGGTTCGCATCAAGAAGCTATTGAAATTCCATTTAGAGTCATCGGGCGATCTGGTGATCTGAAGCAACATCAGGAGTTGAATTTGGATAGATATCTTTGCAGAATTAGAGAGCAGGATCAGAGGAGGAGATCCACTGAAGGAGAGTTTAGTGGGACCAAAGCTGGGATAGGGCAGGGCGAACGAGGAGTCGGGCAAAACGAAAGTCAAAGGAAGGCTATCATCACAACTTGGGTGTTCTCCTCGATCCACAGCTAAGTTTGGAACATCATTTTTTGGCTGTGGCGAGGGGAGCATTCGCCCAGGTTCGCCTGGTGCGCCAGTTGCGGCCCTATTTGGACCGGGAGTCACTTCTCATGGTCACCCATGCCCTTGTTACCTCGAGATTCGACTACTGTAATGCTCTCTACATGGGGCAACCTTTGAAGAATGTCCGGAGACTGCAGGTAGTCCAGAATGTGGCCGCGCAAGCTGTCTTGGGTCTCCCAAGACATGCTCATATCACTCCAGCTCTTCGTGAGCTGCACTGGCTACCAATTGGTCTCCGAACACAATTCAAAGTGTTGGTTATGACCTATAAAGCCCTTTATGGCAATGGGCCAGGATACTTGCGGGACCGTCTTCTGCCTCATGAATCCCAGCGACCAGTTAGGGTGCACAGGGTTGGCCTCCTATGAGTCCCGTCTGTTAGACAATGTCATCTGGCGGGGCCTAGGGTTAGGGCCTTCTCCGTTGCTGCCCCAGCCCTCTGGAACCAGCTTCCCTCAGAGGTTCGTACTGCTCCCTCCCTCCTAGCTTTCTGGAAAGTGCTGAAGACACATTTATGCTGACAGGCTTGGGGCATATGAGCTGTGCTCTGCCCCTCGGCCCTAAGAGTGTCCCGCCATCAACAGCTGCGAATTGATTGTGTTTGTATGTGGTATGAGTGTGGTTAATTTTAAAATTGTTGTTGTATCTTGTTGTAAGCCACCCTGCGTCTTCGGAGAAGGGCGGCATATAAATGTGAATATTAAATTAAATTAAATTAAATCACAGCCATGTTTCTCACCATTGGCCACCTCAAGATGGGCGGACTTCAACTCCCAGAATTCCACCACAGTTGTTAAATCAATAACATGGTTGTTAAACGGACCTGCCTTCCCCTTCGACCTGGCTTGTCAGAAGATCACAAAAGATCACAGGTCACGTGACCCCCGGGACGCTGCAACCATCATAAATGTGAGTCAGTGTCAAGCACCTGAATGTAAATCAGATGAGCGTGGAGATGCTGCAACGGTCATAAGTGTGAAAAATGATCCTAAGTCCCTTTGCTCAGTGTTGTCGTAACTTTGAATGGTCACTAAGCAAACTGTTATACTCCGAGGACTACCTGTACAGAGGTCCTTGACTTACGACCACAAGGGAGCCCAACATTTCGGTCATTAAGTGAGACATTTGTTGAGTTTTGCTCCAGTTGACCACTTTTCTTGCCCCAGTTGTTAAGTGAGTTGCCCTAGTTGTTAAATTAGTAACCCAGTCACGAAGTGAATCTGGTTTCCTTACTGACTTTGCTTGTCAGGAAGTTGCAAAAGTTTGTTGTTGCTATTGTTTTGCATTCCCAAACAAGAAATTACACGGCCTACCTTGACGCCGACTTTCATTACGTTAAAAAAAAAAAAAGCAAACTTTTTAATCTCTTAAACTTGGACTAAGTAGAGTTTTAAGGTTTGCCAAGCGATTCTCCAGCTGAGTGCCGCCTTTGAGATGTGCACACCTCCTTGTTGGACATTCATTATCAGCCCTCGTGTTCCTCTTTTATCTATAAGTCCTCTTCAGTGTTCAGCATAAACTACACGGACACCTTTCAGATTGCCATTTCTTCACTCGTGCTTTACCTTAAACAGCATGCAGGGACATCAAAGGAGCAGAACTGGCTTTGATGTTACAAAATGAAAAAAAAAAGAGGAAAAAAAAAGGCCTCGTGATTTACCAAGACTAGGGGAACTTCTAGCTTTGCTCTCTTTTCCTCTCCCCTCCCTCTTCTCTCAAAGTCCAGAACACGGGGGAAGAAAAGAAAAAAAAGCTACAGACATGTGAAAAGGAGAATCTTCCTAACAGAGAGGACAAATTAACTTGCCTTCAGAAGTTGTGGGTGCGTCATCACTGGAGGTTTTTAAGAAAAAAAGACTGGACAGCCCCCTGTTTGAAATGGTATGGGGGTCACCTGCTTGAGCAGGGGGGAGTCAGACTAGAAGACCTCCAAGGTCCCCCCCCCAGTTCTATTCTAATCAGCAAGGGGTCAGACTAGAAGACCTCCAAGGTCCCTCCCAGCTCTATTTTGAGGAGCAAGGGGTCAGACTAGAAGACCTCCAAGGTCCCTCCCAGCTCTATTTTGAGGAGCAAGGGGTCAGACTAGAATACCTCCAAGCCCCCCCAGCTCTATTCTAATGAGCAAGGGGTCAGACTAGAAGACCTCCAAGGACCCCAGCTCTATTCTAATGAGTAAGGGGTCAGACTACAAGACCTCCAAGGCCCCCCCAGCTCTATTCTAATGAGCAAGGGGTCAGACTAGAAGACCTCCAAGGTCCCCCCAGTTCTATTCTAATGAGCAAGGGGTCAGATTAGAAGACCTCCAAGGTCCCCCCAGCTCTATTCGAATGAGTAAAGGGTCAGACTAGAAGACCTCCAAGGCCCCCCAGCTCTATTCTAATGAGTAAAGGGTCAGACTAGAAGACCTCCAAGGACCCTCAGCTCTATTCTACTGAGTAAAGGGTCAGACTAGAAGACCTCCAAGGCCCCCCAGCTCTATTCTAATGAGCAAGGGGTCAGACTAGAAGACCTCCAAGGCCCCCCCAGCTCTATTCTAATGAGCAAGGGGTCAGACTAGAAGACCTCCAAGGCCCCCCAGCTCTATTCTAATGAGCAAGGGGTCAGACTAGAAAACCTCCAAGGTCCCCCCAGTTCTATTCTAATGACCAAGGGGTCAGATTAGAAGACCTCCAAGGTCCCCCCAGCTCTATTCGAATGAGTAAAGGGTCAGACTAGAAGACCTCCAAGGCCTCCCCAGCTCTATTCTAATGAGTAAAGGGTCAGACTAGAAGACCTCCAAGGACACCCAGCTCTATTCTAATGAGTAAAGGGTCAGACTAGAAGACCTCCAAGACCCCCCAGCTCTATTCTAATGAGTAAGGGGTCAGACTAGAAGACCTCCAAGGCCCCCCCAGCTCTATTCTAATGAGCAAGGGGTCAGACTAGAAGACCTCCAAGGCCCCCCCCCAGCTCTATTCTAATGAGTAAGGGGTCAGACTAGAAGACCTCCAAGGCCCCCCAGCTCTATTCTAATGAGCAAGGGGTCAGACTAGAAGACCTCCAAGGTCCCTCCCAGCTCTATTTTGAGGAGCAGGGGGTCAGAATAGAAGACCTCAAAGGTCGCTCCCAGCTCTATTTTGAGGAGCAGGGGGTCAGAATAGAAGACCTCAAAGGTCCCTCCCAGCTCTATTTTGAGGAGCAGGGGGTCAGAATAGAAGACCTCAAAGGTCCCTCCCAGCTCTGCTGTTCCATTATACTATTTAGGCTTAGGGTGACAGGATGTCAATGTTCCAATATTTGAGGGGCTGCCACAAAGAAGGGGGGGTCAACCTATTTTCCAAAGCCCCAGAAGGCAGGACAAGAAAACTAACCAAGGAGAGACACAGTGGGTGCTCCATCCCTGGAAGTTTTTAAGAAGAGACTGGACAGCTATTTGTCTGAAATGGTGTAGAGCAGGGGTCCGCAACCTTGACAACTTTAAGACCAGTGGACTTCAACTCCCAGAATTCCCCAGCCAGCATGGCTGGCTGGGGAATTCTGGGAGTTGAAGTCCACAGGTCTTAAAGTTGCCAAGGTTGCGGGCCCTTGGTGTAGGGCCAAAACTCAGACGTTCGATAACTGGTTCGCATTTATGACGGTTGCTGTGTCCTGGGTGTCACGTGATCCCCTTTTGCGACCGTCTGACACACAAAGCCAAAGGCGAAGCCAGATTCACCCAACCACCAGATTACTGTCTTATCAACTGCAGCGATTCACTTAACAACTGTGGCAAAGTGGGGCAAAACTCAGGTCTCCCTTAAGAACAAAAATGTCGGACTCAACCGGGGGTGGGGGCAAGTCGCGGATCGCCTACACTGGGAACGCGTTGCAATCTGCTCACAAAGGGGTTTCCAGTGAGAAAGGCATGTCCATCCTCAGAGGGCTGTTACAACAAGTGTGGAGAGGTGTAACATAACCGAAGAACAGAGTTAGACCTTGGAGGTCTTCCGGTCCAATCTCCTGCTCAAACATTGTACCATTTTGACAAGTCCAGTGATGGCGAACCTTTTAGAGACCGAGTGCCCAAACTGCAACCCAAAACCCACTTATTTATCACCGGGTGCCAGGTGAGCGTGGCCCACTGGGTGGGCGTGGCTATGGTGGTCATAGCAGATTGGGTGGGTGTGGTCAAGGTGGGCGTGATCACCTCGATGTTGCTCATGGGGGGACATCTGTGGGGGCCGGGCAGGGTTGGGGGAGATCCAGGGGGTGTCTGGCAGGTGGAGCAGTGGGCAGGAGGCTCGTCCTGTGGGGAGAGGCGAGGCAAGGCGAGGCAGGGAGGGGGTGCCACTGTCACAGGGCAAGGTGAGGCAGGAGCCGGGGCAGCTGCTGCCTGACACCATCAGCCCCTGCACACAGAGGCCAGTAAGCACATGGGTGCAGGGATGCATCCGGCCATGTGGGACCTTGGCGAGTTAGCGGGCGGCTGGTTGAAGAGGGACGGTTGCCATCTCCTTGGCATGGCCCACGTGCCCACATGGAGGGCTCTGAGTGCCACCTCTGGCATGCGTGCCATAGGTTCGCCACCATTGGTCCAGTCTCTTCTTGAAAACCTGCAGTGTTGGAGCACGCACAACTGAGTTGAACGATTGCGCAGCATGAATCATTGGTTAAATTAAAAGGAAAGATTAGGCACCGAGTAGACGGGCGCCTACCAAGCTTTTGAAACTGAGCAGGGCTGTGCTCCTTCAGACCCTCCCCGGGGCATCATCTGGAAACTCATTCAGAGTTGACTTGTGTGCACTAAATCTATATGCCCCCTGGGAACAAGAGAAGATATGCCAAAATATTTATGTCTGAGGATCTAAGGGACTCATTTCTTGGGAGTTATCCCAGGAATGTACAATCTGAACCCTGGAAACCGTCAGGGAGGAAAAGTTCAGATAAACATCTTCCAGGGACAATTTCTGTCCAGGGAATCCTATTCAAGGCCCACTGGAAAAAAAACTGACAAAAAGTAGACGTGGATACGCCTTCCAGTTCCACGATGCTTTCAAAGGCAAAAAAGGAAATGAAAGGCAATATTAAAAACCAAAACAAAAAACAAAAATTCCAGAGGAGTTTTAAACCTTAGCACAACGTCCACCCAGCTCTTTACTTTGAAGGATAACTGCATTTTTTGTATTTCTGGCAGTAACTTGAATTCTGGTTCTGCTATTGCCCTCCTTCTTGATGGCCCCTAGTTTGTGTTGGTGTTGTTTCATAGAAACGGCCCTGTCCTCGGAGATGGCTCCTTCTATCCATCTACCCCATTCTCTCCTCCCAATCTATGAATAAAACATGTCTTGAAAGACAAAGGCTGGGGTGTCACTTCTCTTTCCCTCTGATGAGAATCAATATCATTTTAACAAGTTTGGAGGTTTGGCAGGTATTTCATGCGCAGTGAAAAATGCCATGTCTTTCTCTTTCTCTCGCTCTTTATTCCGATGAAATTTTTGAAAAAGGATGACAGCGGTTGGAAAGACGGTTGTTGAGGTTTAGGTGTCTCTGACAGGTTTGGCAGCTCGTTCGTTGTGACTTTTTATTCCGGAGAGATATGAGCTATGACTCAGCCGCTTCCTTCTTTTTTTTGCCTCTTGCAAATTCACGTTTCCTACATCTCCAAGGCTTTGTGCATTCCAACCTTCTCTAGGGTGTCAGGACAATGGTGGAGTAAAGTGCCATTTCTGCTCAGTTTTTCTGGGATGGAGAATATCTCGGTCAAATATTGTGTGGTTTACCTCATTGTGTTAGTCTCCCTTTCTCTCACATGTGTGCTGGTTTTGAGAACTGGTGCAGAGCAGTAATTAAGATGCTAGACTCTTGGCCCAGTCCAAGAATGGCACAGAATCATCCAGCCAAAGTTCAGTTCTTTATTTGCTAGCACAGAATCTTGCCAAACTAAACGAATACTTCTCTCACTTTAATGGATATACCTTGGGAAGGTCATTAAAAGAAAATATATATATACCTTGGGGGATTCTAGGGAATGGCTATTCTAACTCTCTTCCTTCTTGTCTCACCCCCCTCTCCTTGGAATGTGGTCCCTTCTTCCTGGAAAACTGCTACTTCACTATAGTCCTTCACATTGTCTCCTCCTCCATCTCCTCCTCCATAGGTACCATCCTTCACATCGACTTAGAACAGCAAGATCAAGACAGTTGAAAGTCACTCAGTTTCTTTGAGAAGGTCATTCCTTCCCAACCATCCTATGTATAAAGTTGTTATTATAGTAGTCTAATTCAAGAATGAATGCAATCATAATGTAAAAGCTGCAAAAGGGCTAGAAGTCACTTTCTCCCAGCCCAGAGGTACGCAACCTTGGCTCTTTTATGACTCGTGGACTTCAACTCCCAGAATTCCTGAGCCAGCATGGCTCAGCTTGGAAACCTCTCCCTTTCCCCTCAGCATGGCTGGCTCTGGAATTCTGGGAGTTGAAGTCCACGAGTCATAAAAGAGGCCAAGGTTGCCTACCCCTGGTCTAGGGATTAAGACACCGGGCTAGAAACCAGGAGATGGTGAGTTGTAGTTCTGCCTCAGGCACGAAAGCCAGCTGTGTGTCTGGGTGACTTTGAGACAAATCATCAGGAGACTGGGACTTTCAGTGTCACCTTAGGCACGAAAGCAGCTGTGTGATTTGGGCCAATCACCAGGAGCTGGTGAGTTCTAGTCCTGCCTTAGATATGAAAGCCTGCTGGATGACTCTGGGCCAGTCCAACCCACCTCACAGGGTTGTTGTGGGGAAAACAGGAGGAGGAAGAAGTATTAGGTATGTTTGGGACCATGAGTTATTCGTAAATATAACAAATATAACATGAGTTATTCGTAAATATAACAAAATATATTAAAAAGTATTTTTTTTTAAAAAAAAATACACTCAAAGTGTATTCATTCATGTGTCCCACAGTGGAAGAGGCATCAGAAAATCAATTTCTATGTTCTGGACTTTGCTGAGACAGCCCGTGCTGTCCAAGGTCTTGATACCAATGGGGAGCTGGCCAGGGTTGATGTCAAAATACAGATTAATAGAGCTGGAAGGGACCTTGAAGGTCTTCTATTCCAACCTCCTGCTTGAGCAGGAGATCCTACACCATTTCAGACAAGTAGCTGTCCAGTCTCTTCTTAAAAACCTCCATTGATGAAGCACCCACAACTTCTGAAGGCCAGCCGTTCCCCTGGTTAATTGTCCTGTTAGGAAGTTTCTCCTTAGTTCTAGGTTGTTTCTCTCTTTAATTAGTTTCCATCCATTGCTTCTTGTCCTGCCCTCAGGTGCTTTGGAGAATAGCTTGACTCCCTCTTCCTTGTGGCAGCCCCTCAGATATTGGAACGCTGCTATCATGTCACCCCTGATCCTTCTTTTCTCTAGATTAGCCAAACTCAATTGTGTCAACGATACAGACTTTCAGGGGAGAAGAAAGTTTGCTTAATATTAGCTTGCATTGTTCACTCTACACTCACCAATCTTTCCAAGGCTTATCTAAAAAGGCTGGAGGTGAAAAAAAAGACTCTTCTCCACGAAAAGGACATGGTTTGTTCCTAACCTGTATTCCCAGTGTCAGAAATAAAAGAGCTATTTCCCTTCATGTTTTGCTAGCAAATTCTCTTGAGAGAATTGACCATGGATGTTGGAAGACATGGACTTTTCTTCTCATCTACGGTAGCAAGGATCGTTGCCTATTCTTTAATAACCATGATATTGGAAGCTGTGGGTTGCCAAGAGAAGGACCAGCCACACCGATATATTTTCAGTCTTATTCAACAGGAATCTTCTGTTCTTCTTGCATCCTGTATTTTTTTTTAATAAAAATTCTTTTATTAAAACAATCAACATTGAACATAAAAACATATTGTGCAGCAATCATCATGGCACCTGATATACAATACTAAGTATTAGTCATTGAAAACGTCTGAATTAGTAAGCCTTTTCCCCACCCCTCGCGTCTAGCCTCAACTATACTCCTGTTACACTTTGTTTGATTGGTGTTTCTCTTATCTGGTTCCATATTAATGTGATCAACATTAAACCAAGGATCCTATTGCTAAACAATCATCCTAGAACTTAGCATACAACATTAGGTATTAATCTTTGTAAACATCTGTTTTAGTAAACGTTCTTCCCTCCTCCCTTCCCTCTTCAAGTATACTCCGAGTACCTTTTGTTTGGTTGGTGTTTCTCTTATATATGGTCTATCTGCTGTATCTAGTCTATTGCATATTGTTCGTTTGCGCTTCTGAATTGACTTCATCCCATTACTAGTGCAATCTTTTATAGTCCCTAACCAGAGATCCTGAGGTAAAAGTTTCATATCCTGAGGTAGAGATTCAGTCCGCTTTAACAGTATTAAAGCAAACAACATTAGTCCTAAGATTATGTTAAGAGGCATTAGTTATAGAACATATACATTCAACATTGGGTGTTAGTTTATGTAAACATTTGATTTGTTAACCCTTCTTCCCTCCTCCCATCGAGCCTCAGCTAAACGCCAGCTGCATTCTGTTTGATTGGTGTCTCTCTTGGATATAGTCTATCCACTGTTTCCAGTCCTTGCATCCTGTATTGATGGATAGAGATAGATTTATACGGCCAAGTCACTTTCATAGCAAGAACAAGAGAAATAAATCCATCTCTTATTCAGGGCATCATTTCAGAAAAAAAGGTTAATTTGTCACGCATTCTACGAACTTGTTACTTCTGTCCTGTTTTGATTAGTTGGGCTTGTTCTCTTTAACGGAATATTTTTCTTTTCTCTCTCCAAGACAAATCCTACGGGATGGGAGATGTCGGATGCCATTTTGAAGTCCGTGCCAAACATTTGTATTAGACCAGGATTGCAGAACAGAGCCTACGGAGAGACTGCGACGAGTTCTCCAGAATCCATTTCAACAGGATGAGTCCTGTCTGTTTCACGAGCTGCTCACTCAGAGCCAAATACTTTAGGATTGTTCTCTCTCTCTCTCTCTCTCTCTCTCTCTCTCTCTCTCTCTCTCTCTCTCTCTCTCTCTCTCTCTCTCTCTCTCTCTTTAAAGGAGTTTACAAAATCAGAATCAAAGGGCACCATCCATCAAAGGCTTGTGCTAACTAAATGAAAAAGCAATGGAAGGGGACCAGGAACAGATAAATTTTCTAACACGATTTCACTCTTGTCTTCTTCTTCTTTTTGTTTTTAATAAGGTTTCTTCTCTTTGGTATTTTCCCCCCCTCCAAGTCTATGTAAAATTGTCAGACATTTGTGCACATTTTTTTCCTAGCATGCCTAAGGTGTAGGCATGTTTTCAACAGATAGGGAAAGTCTTCCCTGCCGTTATTCATGCATTTTGCTAAGATGTTCGTTTTTGTACATTGATTTCCCTAGAACAGCATGTCCATAGTCTCTTATTTGGGTACACATTGTTTTTCATCACCGTTTAAATATTTTACACTGCAAAAATTGGGGGGGGGGGATGGCGTATAACCAAGTTTCAGACAAAATACTGTTTCCCCCCCCACACACATACACACCAACCCTAAATAATGATGAAGCATACAATTGTTCCAGAAGTATTAGGAGGAGATCCAAGAATCCAGTAAAGGCCCACTCTGGGCAGTGGGACAAGAACATTCAAAGGAACAGAAGAGTTTTGCTGGAACAGATCAAAGATCAATCAAACTCAGAATAGACCAAGTAGCCAACCAACCAACTATATTCAGGACGATCACCAATTTACCTTTCTTCCTCCAAGTTCAGAATAAAAGAATAACAGAATAACAGAGTTGAACAGGACCCTGGAGGTCTTCTAGTCCAACCCCCTGCTCAGGCAGGAGATCCTACACCATTTCAGACAAATGGTGGTCCAATCTCTTCTTAAAAACCTCCAGTCTTGGAGCACCCACAATTGCTGGAGGCAGGTTGTTCCACTGACTAATTGTTCTCACTGTCAGGAAATTTCTCCTTAGTTCTAGGTTGCTTCTCTCCTTGCTTAGTTTCCATCCGTGGCTTCTTGTCCTGCTTCCAGGTGCTTTGGAGAGTAGGTTGACCCCCCCTTCTTTGTGGCAGTCCCTGAGATATTGGAACAGAAGACTTACGGGACCGTCTTCTGCCACATACTTCCCTACGACCGGTGAGAGTGCACAGGGTCGGCCTCTTCCAGGTCCCATCAGCGAAACAATGTCATTTGGCGGGTCCTAGGGGGAGGGCCTTCTCTGTTATGGCGCCCACCCCTCTGGAACCAACTGCCCCTTGAAGTTTGCCGGCAAGCCTGGGGATGATTGTGATTGTTGCTTGAAAGTTGTACTTGTGTTGGGTGTCTATTTTTAATATTTTGATTGGACTTAGATTCTTTGATGTTTTGTATATGTTGTAAGCTGCTCCGAGTCTCCGGAGAGAAGCGGCATACAAGTCCAATAAATAAATAAATAAACACTGATATGTCACCAGTTGAGAGCCAAAGATTCTGGACTACACATTCCCTGCTGTGTTTTGGTTTTATTTTGAATGGGCTGGGGTCTCTTTAAAACAAATGCTCTGGTCCCCCCCCTCGGGTTGTGAAATGATATTGCTCCGTTATTCCATCACTAGCATTCTACAACTGTTCTGCATCAGCTTTGCAACTTGGTGAAGAAGCCCTGCTGATGTCAACAGGACTTAGCGGCAATCAGATATGGCCAGATTGCAGTCCACATGTTCCACATCCAAGACTGATTGCCAAAGGGATAGCAGAGGAGGAGGGGGAAGAGGAGGAGGGCAGAATGAGTTGCTTCCTTCTCAGAAAGAATAACACTAACACTGGGATCGCATTTGGAAACTTGGAGCCTGCCGGAATTTGGACTTACAACTGGGAAGCAGATGCAGCGCTATCATCATTACAGCCAGCGGAGAGATGAAGGTGGCAGCGGAGGGGGAGAGCCCCCTCCCTTTGTGAGCCAAGCGCCTTGATCTTTGCAACCTAAGTCTGGCCAGCTTGACAAACACAGAACAAAAATCAATTACAGCGCTCCATCCAGCAGTGTTTATAACTCGTGACACCAGCTTGGATGCCTTTCTCGAGGCACCCTGTTCAAGAAGAGGACACTGTCCAGGTTCCAGGCAGAATTCCTGTCTCCTGCCATGCAATCAACACTTTCCAAATGGCCTCGTTCCGCGCAGGACTTGAAGGATTTGCGTGGTTCTTTAAAACAAAGTTTTTTATATAGAACTCCAAATGTAAATAACAAAGGGCATTCTTCAGCTCAGTTTTAGAGATTTGATGATCCGTGCAAAGAGTCAGCTCCCCCAATTCACTGGGGCTCCAAACCATCTTCAAAGGGTCTTTGAAACTCAGAGTTGGAAGGGGGTCTTTGAGCCCAAGCTCCTACTACGTGTTGAAATCCAGATTAATGGTTTTCTGGGTAATTGGTTCTCTGCTGAAAAGTTCTTGCTGATGGGCCATTTCCCTAATTTCCAGTCGGGGCTTGTCACTTCCTGTAACTCAACCATTTGCTTGGTCCCTGCCCTTTGGGTGGTAGGAGAACATGCTGTGACTTCCTTCCATACTTATTGATCTTTTATTTATCCTCCCTGTTCTTGGGGAGTGGTCTAGAAGCTGCATATTCTGCATTCCACAATACATTTCAGAGTCAGATGAATCCTGGACCTTTTCAAGAAAAGAGTGGACAGCCATTTCCACCACCACCCTGAGATGCTATAGGGTCTCCTGCCTTGTGCAATGGGTTGGACTAGAAGACCTCCAAGGTCCCTTCCAAGACCTCCAAGGATTCCTTGCTTCTATGGTTTCCTTGACCTCTCTCAGCCAAACCTTTTTGCATACCAACTCTTCATTTATTCATTCCCTATTTTCTGCCTCTCATCTTTGCCTTACGAAACCCAACTAAGCTGTAGACTAGAGGGGCTTAGCTGCTATGTACATCTCAGATTCTTCTGTTGGGAGTGGACCTTAGATTGAGTAACTGTCCTTATAACAAGGCTTTCCCTATACTCATCCAGCCTCCTGAGTCAATATCAAAGGCCTACTAAGGGGTTGGAAGGCAGTTCTCCTTCTCCCCTTTCCTAACCTTCTGATGGTATCTTAGAATTGTAAGGTTTCTCTAGTCATTCATCCTAGCTTAACTGCAAAGAGGGCAATGATCAGAATAATGGAGTTGGAAGGGACTTTGGAGGTCTTCTATTCCAGCCCCCTGCTCAAGCAGGAAGCCCTACACCATTTCAGACAAATGGGTGTCCAATTTCTTCTTAAAAACCTCCAGTGTTGGAGTACCCATAACTTCTGGAGGCAACTCATTCCATTGATTAATTGTTCTCACTGTCAGGAAATTTCTCCTTAGTTCTAGGTTGGTTCTCTCCTTGATGAGTTTCCATCCATTGTTTCTTGTCCTGCCTTTGGGTGCTTTGGAGAAGAGCTTGACTCCCTCTTCTTTGTGGCAGCCCCTCAGATACTAATGCTATCATATTATCCCTGGTCTTTCTCTTCATTAGACACTCACAACTACCGTAGTTCCCTTAATCATTGATCCTGATGGTATTAACAGAATAACAGAGTTGGAAGAGACCTTGAAGGTCATCTAGTCCAACCCCCTATACCTTCCCAGTTTTTGACTAAGTCTTAGCTCAGCAGGACGCAATTGTTTTGGCTCCTCTGAATAGATTAGGTTAGGCAGGAAACTCTATACCATTTCAGACAAATGGCTGTCCAATCTCTTCTTAAAAACTTCCAGTGTTGGAGCATTCACCGCTTCTGGAGGCAGGTTGTTCCACTGATTAATTGTTCTAACTGTCAGGAAGTTTCTCCTTAGTTCTAGGTTGCTTCTCTCCTTGTTAGTTTCCATCCGTTGCTTCTTGTGATGCCTTCAGGGGCTTTGGAAAATAGTTGACCCCCCACCTCTTCTTTGTGGCAGCCCTTCAGATATTGAAAGACTGCTATCATATCACCCCTAGTCCTTCATTTCATTAAAGACGGAACTGAGTTAGTTATCGCCATTCGATAATATATATCAAAGTACCATCTCCTTCAACTCCAGCTTATCACAGGGATGAAATGAATAATCCATTGAAGCTGGACAAATTACTCCATGCTTCCTGTCACTTTTCCTTTCACCTCCCAGAGGTCTCTGTTACGGTAGCACCAACAGTGTTGCCACAGTGGTTCACTTCTGCCTCAAACATTCCTGCTCCAACTAAAACCTTCAGCCACAAAAGGAGGGCAGAAGTTTTTAATATATTCTCTCCCCCGCCCAATGGCTGCCCTTAAGTTTTTGGGTTTTTTTCCCTTAAAAATCATTTTTTGTCAAGTTTCTGCACTGCTCCCAAAAAAAGACTGTGGCATCAATTAGCTTTAATTCTTTCCACTTTTGCTCTCCCTTTCCAAATGTGTGTGTGTGTGTGTGTGTGTGTGTGTGTGTAAAAAACCATCTTTGTAAGAAAATCTCATATTTCAGCAATTTGCATTATCCACACAATCTCCTTTGAAGTTCTAAGTTATGGTAAGAAAAGGATCCACTTATCAGCACATAAAAAATGTTCAAAGCTTATAAAGTCGCTGAAACAGATGTACATTATCACTAGATTTGCTTCTCTCTCTCTGCTGTTGCATGGTTAATAGACTTTCACATGGCCTTCCATCTCTCTTTTAGCATCTTTTTCTCTATAGAAGCTTGCCCCCCACTGAGCCAATCCACACTTCAAAGATTGCTGCCTATCTATTAGAAACAAAGCACAAAGTGAGAACATATGGACCCTTTTAAATTCCCCACATTTAAGTCAATATCGTTTCTTTTCTCCTTTGGCAAAGAAACCTAATAAGGTTTATCTCTGACACCCTCCCCTCATTGTCTTTTTCTCTCTTCCTTTTCTCAGTCCCCCCCCTTTCCAAAATCTGCTACTTCTTTAAATTGCTCTTGCCAATGCTACAAATATGTGTGTCACATCAGAGTCAGCAGCACAAGGCGTGGAGGGGAGAGGAGAGGGATGGAAACATCCATAAATATAAGCAGAAACAACATATTTGCCTTCCCCCCTCCTTCATTAAAAACGGGGTCTTGGCTACCATGGAAGAAGTAAATGCTTGTAATGGGTGGCATAAAAAGAAGACATCCTGACATCCAATTTACCCATTTGTCCATTTTTATTATACTCACAACTACTCTAACACACTCTTTTTGGGGCAAATGGGGAAAGAAGAATTCTAGGAGTTGACAACTTGAATGATTAAGATTCACTCTGGTTTAAAAAAAAGCAGCTGGGTTGGGATCTAAGAAGGACATCTTAGGACAGGGGTGTCAAACTCAATTTCATTGAGGGCCGCATCAGCATTGTGGTTGCCCTGGGGGGGGCAGTGTGTGTGGCCAGGGTGTGTGCAGCCTACTGGGTGGGTGTGGATGGAATGGGTGTGGCCTACTGGGTGGGCGTGGCCAGCTCTATATTGTGGGGGCCTGGGCAGGAGTGGGACAGATCTGAGGGTCTCTGGCAGAAAGGGGTGGGACCAGGGCAGAGCTCATCAAGCTGGACATGTGAAGTGGGCGAGGGCCATTTGCTGGCCACTTCCAGGCGATGGTACATTTCTTCATTCCTCACAAAGGATGACACCTCCCCAGCATGCACTCAGGGGGTGGGGCCAACACGGCAGGGGCTGGTTTCTCGCTGTTTCTAGACGGCCTTGTGGAGCTAAGACTGAATGCTTTTCAGCATAGATGGCCACCACAAAATTGTACATTGGCTCCTGGCTGGTCTGGGCCAGGGCCAGGGCAGCGGGGGCCGTTCCCTCACTGTTTCCAGGATGGCTTCATGGCCACATGAAACCACTTTGCGGACCGCATCCGGCCCCCAGGCCTTGTGTTTGACATGTCTGTCTTAGGATATCTGGAAGCCAGATTCTGCTCCCAGCACCCTGCTTGTGATCCCAGAGTATCCCAAGATTATATGCTGAAAATTCAGCAGCAAAAAGGTCAATTGTCAATGCCACAATTGTTTTGTCCCCTTCCCAAACAAGAACAGGGACATGAGTGGCCACCAAACAGGTCCCAGTTCCATCTTTGACCTCCATCCATGCACACGTATCCTGACCACAGTATTGAAATCCAGCCACTACGTTAGAGCAGTGTTTTTCAAACATGGCAACCTAAAGAACTATAGACTTCCAGACAGATGGATGGATGTCAATTCCTACAATTCTCCAGTCAGAGTGTCCATACTTCTCAAGTGTCCATATTTGAAAATCACTGCAGTAGAAAATTGGTGGCCTATTGTGAGGGCCTCAGACCACGATTACGGGGTTGTAAAAAGAGAATTTTTTTAGACAATATTAAGGCTATGAACAGCAGTAGCTTGCCTGCCAGGAGCTTTTTCTCACAACTTCCCCAAAGAAAGAATGCAGTGAAGGCTGCAAATTGGTCCTGATCCTTCTGATGATATTATCATGGCTGACTTAGGGCTCACACTTCTTGAGAGAGTGCTCGGCTCTGGAATAAGATGAAGAAATAAGAAAAAAAAGGGGGGTGGTCAAACACCATCACAGCTCAAAGCAATACTGTAAAGAAGGGAAGAGGGGCAAGGGCACGGAGGTGGTGATGGAGGAGGAAGAATAAAACTGAGGAGGGTGTAGTGTTGGGTTTGATAGTTTTCTTGCAGACATTTCATGACCCAATGGGGGAAGATCATCAGTGCCAGTTGGTAATGAAATCGAGGAGGAAGAATTAGAATTAGAATTAGGAGGAAGAGGAGGAGGAGGAGGAGGAGGAGGAGAAAAAGAAGAAGAGGAGGAGGAAGAGGAAGAAGAAAAGGAGGAAGAGGAGGAGGAGGAGGAGGAGAAGAAGAAGAAGAAGAAGAAGAAGAAGAAGAAGAAGAAGAAGAAGAAGAAGAAGAAGAAGAAGAAGAGGAGGAGGAGGAGGAGGAGGAGGAGGAGGAGGAGTCGGGGAGAAACAGAAGAAGAATGAAGAAGAGGAGAAAAGGAGAGAAAGAGGAGAAGAAGAAGAGGAAGAGGAAGAAGAGGAAGAGGAAGAATTGTTTTGACAGATTTGAAATATTTGACTTTGAGAGCTATTTTGGCGGGGGTTTTTGAGTTTTAGATTAGGTCCTTATTTGAACCAAGTTTGTCTTGTTTTCATCTACCAGCCCAATGTCTCAAGACAGCTCCTGAATTGAGTTGTCAATAGTGTTTCTCACTGTATTGAATTTTTACCACAGTTGTTTTTGTTAGGTATTATAAAAGACTGCACCACCATAGAGACGAACTTAATTTTCAACTTGATTACAGCAAGATTGTTGGTGGGACAATACTGGAAGAAGCCAGAACTACCATCTATCGAAGAATGGACTTTAAAAGTTATAAATTTGGCAGAAATGGCCAAAATATCTGCATATTTGAAGGATCACTCAAATGAAAGATATATGTTGGACTGGAAAAAATGGATAGAGTATATACAAGGGAAATATCATCTAAGAAATTGTATTTAGCATATAGTTAAACACTTATATGTTGGACTGAAAAATATATTTAAATCTTCAATAGGATTTATATAATATTTTGGTATAGTTTAGTGGGTTTTCTTGTGTTTTTTACCCTGTATTCACTTTGGGAAGTCGGGGGGGGGGGCGGGCGGGTTCTTATTCTTATAATCTTATAATTTTCTCAACTGTAATATTGTATTGGTATTATACAAGAATGGCATATTTTTTTTGATAAAAGATGGGTTGCTCGGGCGGCACCCTGGCACCACATCTGGAGGGGATGGATACGGAGGAGTAAAGGTCAGAGGGAAGTAGGGAGGTGGTAGCAGGAGGGAGGAGAGAGAGGGAGGCAGAGAGTGGGTGGATAGTAGTAGAGATAGGGAGAAAGGAAGAGGGGGATGTGGTGGGGGGGTGCCTACGAGCAATACCCATAGTTATTTTAACTATTTTAGCTAAGTTTTTATGTTTTGTTTTTGTGATGGAAAAAGTTGTAAATGATTGTACTCAGTTGAGTTGTTTTAATTTGATTTTTTTGTTATATTTATAATTATAAAAATTAATAAAAAAGATATTGGTAAAAAAAATAAAAAAAATAGTGTTTCTCAGGAAATGGGACCAGAGTCAATTCTTTTGTTTTTGTAAAGAAGGGATTCAGGAGAGCAGTGAAACAAGAAACAATGACCCGATGAATTCAAACTTCAAAAAAGAAATGATATGTATATACATCTGAACTAGTCATTTTTTTTAATTAACAGGGGTATCTCTTGGCACAGTTTTGCTATTAAATAAATAAAGCATTTAGTCAAAACCATCTATATTAACTATACAAAATATTGAAAAGCAAACTTTTTGTTTCTTTTTCCTTAGTGTTTTTTTTACAAAAGTTCAGTATAGACACTTAAGATAAAAATTAATCAAGAACAAAAAAAACTGCGTTACATGACATGTATTCCACTATTCACACTGAACACACGTAATACAAATGCCAAACAGTATTTAAATACTGCATATTTTTACATAACTGGTTTTTTTGAAAAGAAAAAGTACGCCATCAATAGTTAATCGCATTTCA
Source organism: Bothrops alternatus (assembly GCA_034064705.1). Classification (NCBI taxonomy): domain Eukaryota; kingdom Metazoa; phylum Chordata; class Lepidosauria; order Squamata; family Viperidae; genus Bothrops; species Bothrops alternatus. The sequence goes on from JARGCV010000065.1 coordinate 1,561,664, forward strand.
CAAAACGGAAGCCGGATATATTTTGGAGCTGTGAAAATGAAAAAAATAAGAACGCTCAGTCAACACGGACACTTTTGTGCAACCCTCCTGCCTCATTTCTTTTAACATTCAGTTTAGATGTTTTGAATAACTTAGCTCAGTAGAGACCCGTAACCAAAAGCTCATGGAATGCCATAAAAGGGGGTGAATCAAATGTCCATCTTTTCAAAAATCAGAAAAATTGGTCCTGGAGGAGATACCTATGAAGCTGAGTCCAACCCTTTGAGGCTTCTTTAGGACAGAAAGGTGAGGCAGCACAAGATGGAGAAGACCACGATGGAATATAGTGCTTTGATATGCAGGTAGACTAGAATAGAGCTGGAAGGGACCTTGGAGGTCTTCTAGTCCAGCCCCCCACTCAAGCAGGAGAACTTGCATCATTTCAGACAACTGACTGTCTAATCTCTTCTTAAAAACCTCCAGTGATGCAGCACCCACAATGTCTAAAGGCAAGCTGTTCCACTGGCTAATGGTCCTCACTGTCAGGAAGTTTCTCCTTAATTCCAGGTTGCTTCTCTCTTTGGTCAGTTTCCAACCATTGTTTCTTGTCCTGCCCTCTGGTGCTTTGGAGAATAGTTTGACCCCCCTCTTCTTTGGGGCAGCCCCTCAAATACTTGAATACTGCTATCATGTCACCCCTATTTCTTCTGTTCTTTAGACTAGCCAAACCCAAGTCCCGCAGCCGTTCTTCGTATGTTTTAGTCTCCAGGCCTTGGATCATCTTAGCTGCTCTTCTCTGACCTTTTTCCAAAGTCTCAGCATCTTTTTTGTACTATGGTGACCAAAATTGGTTGCAATATTCCAGGTGGGTCCAGATCAACTCATTGAGGCCAACTCACCGCAGGACAAGAGTTACCCTAATATGTAACTGGTGGGACAGAATCGTTAAAGAAAGGATACCAAATGAGGAACAAAATGAAATATGAATGACAAAAATTAAAATAATTTTTGAATTCCAGGCAGTCCTCGACTTACAAGAATGTATTTAAGGACCGTTCAAGGTTACAATGACACCCAAAAAAAAAAGTGACTCATGACCCTTTTTTACACTTACGACCTTTGCAACACCCCCCATCGTCATGGGATCAAAGTTCAAATGCTTGTCAAACTGGTTCATACTTATGACCATTGCAGTGTGTGATCCCTTTCTGCGACCTTCTGACAATGGAGACAGCCAGATTCACTTAGCAACCAGGTTACTAACTTATCAATGGCAGTGATTCACTAAACAACTGTAGCAAGAAAGGTTGTAAAATGGGTCAAAACTCACTTAACAAATGTCTCAACAACAGAAATGTTCATCGTAGGTCGAGGACTACCTGTATTTCAAATAATTGAATTGTTGAATTGTCCCACAACCGTGGGCAATTTTCCTACAATGAGTTGGTCACAGCGAGTTGTCCCATTTTGCAGATGTTTCTCCTCTCATAAACCTAAAACTCCTAGTTAACCAGCCTGGAGATTCAGAGATTTGTAGGCCATTGCATTGATGTATAGAAATTGCAGCCATAAAATGTGATGGAAGTTGGCCTCCAGGCTTTTTAACCAGGATGGAGACATGATCAATCTATCTACTTGACAGAAGAAAAGATCTGCTAAGATTGGGTTCCAGATGAGTCATCATCATTGAAGGCATCTGGCAAGGAGTCTCACATAACCATGATCTTCCTTACCTTCCTTCTCAACCTCTACTGCACATCCAAATGGCCACAGCGCAAAACGAACTGGGTTAGTGTAACTTTGCAGGACATCTCCCTATATTTATGCTTCTGATCAAGGACCTGTGTATTAGCATCAATCTGATCTGTGTGACGATCTGTATAATTGGGCTAATAAAGATGCCCTTTTTTTGGGTCAGGATTTCTTTTTAATTGCGTTAGGCAAACTTGTACATTCAGCATCTCTTCATTTCGCTAGAAGTCTCTTCTCTTTGTGAATATTTTTCCGACTTTACTGAAATGCGATTGTCCTGAATGCTGCCTTTTTTAGCACAGATTTCTACAGAGCTAGGGTTTTTTTTCCTTCTTTACCAAAGCAACTCAAGCATTCTTTCATGTCCTTTCTTTCAAAGCATAACCTCTTTCTTGGCATGCTCTAAATGTTCAACTCTTTTTCTGTACGTTAAGACGTTTAGTCATGTAAACCCCCGTTTCAAGTTGAAGCAGCCTATGCTGAAATGGAGGTTCTTATCTTAATGAGAGAAAAACAACACACACGTTTCTTGATCACCCTTAGACACGAGCTGATGCAACTTTCATTATTTCACATCTCCAGAAAAGCCATCGCTTCATGCTTTCTTTAAACAACCTAAAACTGAGTTTTATTTCTGCCACACCGAACAATTCTTTATTTATATCATTACACTTTATACTTTAAAAAAACTACCCTTATTAAAGGCATGTATCCCAGGGGAAAAAAAAAGTCTAGGAAGAGGGTTAAATCAATGCCACTTGAAAATGTTTAGTGGATATTTGGATTACCTGAAGAATCCTAGTTGCTAAAGACTTCCATATTTTCATCAAATAGGAGATATTATTCTAATGCTCATTGCAAGAGGATTGGGAAACAATGTAGGTCAAAGTCTCCTAAATTCAGAAGGGAACTAGAAGGAAAAGCAAAACAGGATGGATAAAAAGAAACGGGTAGGGGCAAATCTGAGGAGTAAATTAAAAGGCGGTATGTGTTTTCAGCATCTCTGATCTAGCACACCAGCGTTCCCCATTTACCGGTAGATCTCTTTGCCCTCCGTGGCTTTTTCTAATGTAGTTTTTGTCTGCTTGGTGGTACTCTCTAAACGTGGCTGGGGAATTCTGGGAATTGAAGTCCACAAGTCTTCGAAGTTGCCAAGTTGGGACACCCCTGATCTAGATAGCTTAGGCTAGCTGGGGAATTCTGAGATGAGAAGTACGTTTAGAATAGTTCGAATACTTCTAAATATCCTAAATGTACTTGACTTCTCATCTCAGAATTCCCTAGCTAGCTGAAGCCTGAGCTCTCTAGATCAGGGCTCTCCACTCCACCCTTGGCAACCTTGAAGACTTGTGGACTTCCAACTCCCAGAATTCCTCAGCCACTGAGGAATTCTGGGAGTTGAAGTCTACAAGTCTTCAAAGTTGCCAAGCCTGACCTTGATGGTATCAGATTGGAGGATATAAATTGACATCTGGATCATTTCTGATGTGCATGGCTTTGGGGGCTAACATTATACTGAACACGATTCCTGATTCTCCCCCCCCTTATTGAATTTCCCACTGGTTTATTTTGTGTTTTTTTTTTGGGGGGGAGGGCACCTCTAGGCTCCAAAATCCATTTCTAATCTGGCCTCCAGTGAAGCATTTGCAACGTTTCCTATTCATGACTCTTCAGGTTAAAAGGAATCAGACTTATTGTTGTTGTTGAAGTTGCTAAGAAAACATCCAGCCTTTTAAAGCAGTCCGAAGGAGCAAGAAACTCTTTCTCAACCACCCCTCCCCCACACTTCCCCCCTCCCCCCCATGGAATGTGTTCTTTTCATGGGCTTGCATGCAATATAACAAATATCACCTGAATACATCAGACTTCATTTAACACTATCTTATAAATAAGCTTATTCCTTCTATACCAGGCAAGTAAATTGCTATTATTATTATTTTTTTGCAGTCCATAATTACATATATATCTATCTAGCTATATATATTTATATACACATACGGGAGAAAAACAAAAGGACCGATAAACGCAAGCAGCAAAACACCGCTGGACCAAAAACAAGTCAGCCAGTGGTAAATAGAGAAGTTACGATCCAACTTTCCCTCTGCTGATTTCTAAATAACAGAAATAATGTATAAATACTTTTTTTTGGGGGGGGGAGACTTCAGAAAATTAAGAGAATAAATCAAAGAGGCTACTTGGACGCACATACTGTGGAATATCTCACCAGCTGATGGCAGAAGAAAGAAACTAAACTACAAGGAACATCCATTTTGATTTGTTTTGAAAAGGTTCGCTGGGGAGGGGGAGGAAAACAAAAGCATTTTTTTTTTCTTTTCCCCCAACAAATGCTAATTAACACATACTTCTGGTCTCTGGCCCTTGAAACCATCTGATCTTGTGTTGTGTCAGCTTCATCTATTCAACACTTCTGCAAACGTTACACTTTCTCTTTGCAAAGGGTAACGTGACATTTTGATTCAACCAACACTGGAGCTCGGGGTGGTAAAAAAAATAATATATATATATATATATCTAATAACACTTTAACATTTTGTAAACATAAACAGCAACCTAAAAAAAGTCCCGAAATGCATATACTGTTTTCAAAATAATTACACACAAATGGTCAAAAGCTTCCTCTGTTGTTTCAACAGCAACAAGAGCCTATCTGGATTTCTTGCTGGTGGGGAGGGGGGGAAATAAAAATCAAGATTATAGCCAGAGAAAATGGGGGGTAGGGAAGAGGAGGTGAATCCAGAGGCCCCCCTTCACTGTCTTGTAAAACTCAAAATAAAACAAAAAGGCCCTTGTGTAATTTGAGGACCAGACTTAACACCATTTGCCTTCCAGCTACTCTGCTCCTACTCAGCCACTAATTTATGATGGGAGGACAGGGTGTTTACAGGTGATGATGGCTCTGCCTTCTGCCTTCTCTCTCTAGAGAGATGGAGCCTTATGGTCTCCCAAGAGTAGTTAGGAGAAAGCAATGTAGAGTAGGCTCTTTTTCATACAGCCTTACTTCCATCTCACATATGGAACAAGAACCGTAGAATATAGAAGAGCAGTTGGGTGGAGATGAATCCTAAATCATGGTCTGCTGGATTATGCTCTAAAACACAACACTTGTGAACATGATCATGTGGTTGATTATAAGACACTATGGTCTTTATAACAAACCTCAAGAAAGTCCCTGGTCATGATCAGAGTCTCATCGGAGAATATGGTGGTCAGAGGAACCTTGAAAAGACCAGGAGAAGTTATCGGAAACTAAGCACAAGTCACTTGTTGATGTCATCTCAAAGCAACACCTGAAAAGGTGTTCATAAGAACAATGAAATCCTTGGTGATGTATGAGTTCAGAGACCACCAAGAACTACACAGTTCAGTCCTGAGCTACATACATGCTCTTCTAACCATAGGTACCTCAAGATGCCGGAAACCCCCAGCTAGCTATTATTAGGAGTAGTAACAAGCAGCAGAGATGGTCTCCTGCATCAATTCAAGATTGACCATGCTTTTCTGTTCCCTGAACACCGCAAATTCCCACAGACCTTCTAATCCAGGGGTCTTCAAACTTGGCCCTTTTATGACTTGTGGAGTTCAACTCCCAGAATTCCTCAGCCAGCGTGCCTGGCTGAGGAATTCTGGGAGCTGAAGTCCACAAGTCATAAAAGGGCCAAGTTTGAAGACCCCTGTTCTAATCTAACGATAACAGAGTACATTTGTTCTCATGGTTTAAATAAGTTTGAAAATGACCTAACTTATAAAGGTGCCCATTAAAAAATAAATGGAAATAATAAAAGTTTGGACATTATAGTTTTGTTGATGAGCAACATGAACCCTTTCTTCATTACTAGTACTGAGTGATGAGTAGTAAAATAGTAGCAGGCTACATGAATGCAATCAAGTAAAAAAAAAATCCTTCCCTGGTTCCATCACCCCTTCCTTTCTGGCAGCACATTCAGTCAAATAAGAAGTTTTGAATTACCCAAGAGGTAGCAACTATTTTTGTATTTCTGAAATCCAGAATTGCTTCCCATGCTGACAGATTTGCATGACGTGAGCCAACCTGTGCAATAAACTAGGTGTCTAACCATTTGTTCAAAGTCTCTTTTCCAATATTACAAAGGAAAGCTTGCTTCAGTGGCCCCCCTTAGGAAACTGGTTTTAAACACAGCTCATCACAGGGGGCTTTGTACGAACCAATGCGTATGTTCAACTACCCATTCCCACCATCAGAATCCCACCTACCTCTTAATGTCCATCAGTCAAAAGTTCTCCAGTGTTTTGCTTAGAGAACATCTACACTCAAGGAGGCACCATGAAATTCTCCTTGAACATAAGAGATCTTCACACATGACCATGGAAAACTTCTCACAAACTTCTGAGGACATTTGTGATGTACACTTCTGGGAGCGGACTAGTTCCACACACCCTTTCATGTCTTCTCTGAATACATGAAAGAGTTTCTGTGAAGATTCCCATAAGGATAACTATGGCTGATTTCTTATCTCTCTCTGTGTGTGTTTGTGTGTGTTGAACAAGCCAATTCTTTCAAAAATAATAAAAGCCACAAGTTATTAAAGTTAAGTGATACAGTTCCACATAATATAAATAATATTAGGTTATTATTATCATCACCCTTATTTTTTTAGTGTTTTTCATACAAGTTCTAAAATAGTTTTAGCAGAATATTAATTACGATAGCAACCATACTAACATGAATAAGGACAACACCGATCTTTCCCCAAGAGGCCACAACATGCTTCCTTCATGTGGGAGAGCTCCCCAAGAGCTGGGGGAGAGAGAGAGAGAAGTCCATTTCATGTCTGGTAGAAGTGATGATAATGGTGATGGTGCTCGTGATGGTGGTGGTGCTCATGTCTCTGGATCATCTGCCCAACTTGACCTTCATATAAGATGACCGCAGGCAGATCTCTGACGTGCTCTTTTTCCACAACGGTCCCAGGAGCTTGGAAACTTTTGCACAACTGATGGGTCTCTTTGGCCCTCTGCTTATGTTTCTTGTAAGTCTGCTGAGACTGCATGGGGTGGTAAGGTAAGTTCTGACCTATCCGCGGGGTAGGAGAAGCCATGGGAATTGGCGCTCCTTGGATGGGTTTACTTCTCATGGCCCTCCCGGTGTGTACAGAAGCAGTATTTTTGCTCTGAGTCTTGGGAGACTTCACAAAATGTCTGCTGGCCTCTTGACTCCGCAGCCTCTGCTGAATTTCTGCCAGCTTTGCGTATGAAGCTTCCATTAGGTTGATCTGGACAGGGTCTACCACAGGTGACCTCCGCTGGTGTGCGTGGAAGACCTCGGGCTCATGTGAACGGGATCTTGTTTGATTGGCAACCCGAACGGTTGGATTGTGCTTCTGAACTATCAGTGGAGAGCCTAAGAAACAACAAAAGACCATTGAAAAATTGCAGGGCACCTGAGCAACTGGCCCCCTGATTTAATGGACATTGGCGGATACCTTAATGACTCCTGCTGTGAATATAACAATTTTAGCATTATTAAAGATAGATAAATTGGATTTGTTTAGTCCTTCTTATGGACTTAACTGGGAAGATATAGACCAGGGATAGGCAACAGCTGGCTCAGGAATTCTGGGAGTTGAAGTCCACGAGTCATAAAAGAGCCAAGGTTGCCTACTCCTGATATAGACCCAAAGAGGTAAGGGGAGACAAAATACTAGATATCTAACAATCACTGCAAGACCGAGTCACAGGTAGTTTAATAGAAAAGAAAGAGATGGGTCCACTGTATGAAATATAACCATTCTGATCAAGGGCAAGTTAAAAACTACTTGGATTAATAAACCTCATTTAAATAGCACACCACAGGTAATCCTCGACTTACAACTGGCCCTCACATTTACACCTCTTGCAGCATGTGTCATGCTGCTTCTAGTAACACTAAGAATTGAGTAGCGGTTCTCAAAAACTCAATAGTCCCCTTCCTCTGTTGATCCAAAGCTTGCTAAATATGCTAACTAGAAATCAGAGGAATGATAATCGAAGCTAGCAGCCCTACATGGTAGACCAGACTAAGAAATCAATGCCATATAGCTAAAAACTACTATTATTTTAACAGCACTAGGGACAGAATCTTGCCAATTTGAATGTGTTTTCCCCTATCCTTCATTTTGGTGGCTCAGTGGGTTAAGATGCTGGGCTTGTTGGCTGGAAAGCTGGCAGACCAGGTTCAAGACCTGAGCGCACACATGACAGGGTGAGCTCCCGTCCTCGCCCCAGCTCCTGCGAACCTAGCAGTTGGAAAGCATGCAAATGCAAATAGATAAAACAGGTACCACATCATGCTGGCCACATGACCATGTAAGTCTTTGGACATCTCTGGCTCAATGGCCTTGAAGTGCAAAGACTAGCAGAGTAAACTCCACTGGGAGTCCCATTTTACCTTCATTGGAACTAGGGAGGGGCTTGTCTGAGAAGTTTCCTCAGATTTTTGGACTGGGATCAAACCCCGTTTATCTAACCTTTGCCTTCATAGTGTCTGTTCCTCCTGCCCTTCAAGACCATTCCCTATGTCCTCTACAGGGCCCTTTCTGGAAAACAACAGGTAATCAAAGCTCTCCTTATCAGCTGATACCTCCACACTTCATCCGCTCCAGCCCTCTTCCAGGATCTTTGCTTCAAGTCTCAAAACACATCCTGATCTCTGAATATTCAGCATGACCCCACCCCCATCCAAGTAAGCCAGACTGTCCAATTTCAAAAGATAGCAGGATCTGGAACGAATTGCAAGGCATGGGGGCAACATACCTGGCCCAAACTTTGAGGTGTAGTTTTCTATTCCTGCAAGATCTAAATAGTGGTTCCTCCTTTCAATGTTTTCATCAACGCAGTGATGGTAGCACCCATTCGGTTCAGGCTTAGGTTCACCATGATGGTACCTATTCACAAATTACAGGATGCCATTTAGTATCATTGTACCATGTTAGCAAACGCCTTTAAAAACTAAGCTTTGTGCTTTTGATATAAGACAGGAAACAGGAAAAGGTTAAGAAGTTTGAATAAAGGAAGCTTTTGGTTACCCAAATATAACTTACTTTGAAATTATAAACAATATTATCAACAATAGAGACATTTTGAATACTGATGGGAAATTAAAATTTGGATATTAAGTGCAGAGAAGAAGGGAAGGAACAAGCCGCGGTCGAGGAGATCCCCCTCCCCTCCGCTCGCTCCTTTCCTCCCTCCCCTCCCGGGGTTGGTCGCTCGGTGGGTGCATGAGGTGTTTATCGAATCCGGTTCGGCCCGGCCTGTGTGGATGTTGGGGTGAATCAAGCTCGCTGGGAGGACGACGGCAAGGAGAAGGAAGAAGAAAAATAAAAAGAGGAGGAGGAGGAAGAAGAAGAAGAAGACCGTGGCGGTGGCGACTTCAGGGATTCGCTTCGGCCGCTCTCCCCCCCCTCCTCGGCTCTACATGTTCGCTGCACTGAGGAGGAGACGGAAGAGGAGCTAGCCCCCTCCTGGTCCGGATTATTGTTGTTATATTATCTCCCCTCCTCCTCCCACTCCGCGGCGGCCCAGTGGCAGATCCTCTGAGGAGGGAGGGGGCGGATTTTTTTCCTTCTCCCCCCCACCACTTGGTTTTCGGTTGGATTCAGACGACGCTTAGCTCAGTCCGGAGTCCGGGTCGGCGTCTGGGTTGGCGTCTGGGGTTCGGCGGAGGGCCGGCGAGGCCGTTGAGAACCGTTGGGAACTGCTGGGAACCGCTGGGAACCGCTGACCCCTGATGGCCAGCTGGGAGTCGGGTCGGCGTGCACACGTCAGCTGAGAGTCGGTGGAAACGGCAAGTTTTCGGGAGTTTTTTCCGTTGCTGCCGCCATTATGTCGGCGGGTTTTTCCATCTCCGTCGCTGCCACCATTATGTCGGCGGGCGTCTCATTTAGAGCCGGCTTGTTGACTTTTGCTACGTGGAGTTTAACAGCTACAGCTACTGCTCTTACAACTACTGCTTTTACAATTACTCCTGCTTTTATAACTACTCCTGCTTTTACAACTACTACTGTTTTTACAACTACTCCTACTGTGGGCTTTAGTTTTGGACCTTTTAGCTTAAAGCCTACTACAGGTTCTATCTTAGGAGGGACTAACACAGGAATATTTACAACTATCTCAGCAGGATTAACATTGGGCACGCCTGTTTGCATTACTTTTTCTACTACGGGCCTTAGTTTGGGTTTTAGTAAACCTGCTGGATTAGCCACCCCAATTATTCCAGCTTTTATATTTGGGAAGCACCAAGGCTCCAGCTATAACATCTATAGCCGCATACATAGGACTTCTCTGAGGGGAGCCTGGACTGGTTTAGGAGGAATATGTTTTTCTTTTTAAATTTTTTATGTAAATTTTAATTATTAATGTTTTAATATTGTTAAATTTTAAGATTGTTTAGTTTAATTTAATTTTAATTATTGTTTAATCTTAATATTGTTTAGTGTTATTTTTAACTTATGAATGATGTGGGGGGGATTGACTGTGGAATGAATCGGGCTGAATGGATGGGTGGTTGTGGACCTGATGAATGGACAGGCCTGCCGAACTTGAAGGAGGCCGGGGACTGGGGAGATGCGGACTCTGGGGTCACTGAGGGTTGGAGTATACCGGTCATTCAGGGAAGAGGCAGATATGGCGGGAGCAGGAGGGTAGGCCACGCTCGGGGAACTCGGTCCTGCTGTCTCGTAGCAGTTCCTTGTTCTGGCCCTTCTGAAAAACCTAGCTCACCCCATGACCCTGGTGATGAGCGTAGCTCGGGCCCTGGGCTCAGACTGTTGCTGCTCAACGCCAGGTCGGTTAATAATAAGGCTTCCCTCATTCATGACCTTTTCATGGATGAGGAGACCGACCTGGCGTGTGTAACTGAGACCTGGTTGGGTCCTGAGGGGAGAGTTCCCCTCTCGGATATGTGCCCACCAGGTTATCAGGTATGGCACCAGCTGCGACCCCAGGGAAGGGGGGAGGAGTGGCTTTTTTGGCCCGGGAGAACCTCAGCCTACGCAGGCTCACTGTTTCCGATATTCCGGGTTGCGAGTCCATCTTTATGATGCTGGACCTCGGGGTTCAGGTGGGCGTATTGCTTACGTACCTGCCTCCCAGCTGCGTGGCATCTGCCCTGCCTGTGCTACTCGAGGAGGTTGCTGGACTGGCGGTGGAGTTCCCCAGGCTTATTGTCTTGGGGGACTTTGATCTGCCGTCACTTGGCGAGTCCTCGGGGTTGGCACAGGAGTTCATGGTCACCATGACAACCATGGACCTGACCCAAGTAGTGCAGGGTCCGACGCATGAGGGTGGGCACGCCCCGGATATGGTTTTTCTTTCGGAACAGTTGGGTAATGATCTGGTTTTAAGGGGCTTAGATATCTTGCCTTTGTCATGGACTGATCATTTTCTGCTACAACTGAATTTTACGGCCCCAATCCTTCCCCGCAGGGAGGCGGAACTGATTAGGTGGTTCCGCCCCAGACGCCTGATGGATCCAATTGGTTTTCAGACGGCGCTTGGGGAATTACCAAGCTCGTTCATCCACAATTCAGCGGAGTCCCTGGTAGCGGCATGGAATTCGGCCGCGAAGGGGGCTATTGACCGGATTGCGCCTTTGTGACCTCTCCATGGTGCTGGCCCCAGGAGGTCTTCTTGGTTCACCAAGGAGCTCAGGGGGATGAAGCGCCATAAGAGACGTCTAGAGAAGCGATGGAGACGAAGTAGGTCCGGATCTGATCGAACCAGATTGAGCTCATTTATTAGAGCCTATTTGAAGGCGATTAAGGCGGCAAGATCTTTGTATCTTTCCACTTTGATCACATCTGCGGAATCTCGCCCGGCCGCCCTGTTTAGGGTGACCCGGTCCCTCCTTAACCCGAGGGGTCCGGGGCTTCCCTTGCAGGGTAGCGCCGAGGACTTTAACAACTGTTTCGCAGACAAAGTAGCTCAGATCCGGGTCGACCTAGACTCCAATTGTATAGCAGAGTCGACTGATAATGATTCAGTCGAGGGGACAGGGGCATGTTCTTGTCCGGTCATCTGGGGAGAATTTGAGGCTGTTACGCCTGAGGAAGTGGACAGGGCCATTGGATCTGTATGTTCTGCCACCTGTTTGTTGGACCCGTGTCCCTCCTGGCTGGTTTCTGCTAGTAGGGAGGTGACACGTACCTGGATCCAGGAGATTGTCAATGCTTCTCTGAGGGAGGGGTCCTTCCCGGCTCCTTTGAAGGAGGCACTCGTGCGCCCCCTCCTCAAGAAGCCTTCCCTGGATCCAGCAATTCTTACTAACTATAATCCGGTCTCTAACCTCCCCTTTGTGGGGAAGGTTATTGAGAAGGTGGTGGCACTTCATCTCCAGCAGTCTCTGGAGGAAGCCGATTATCTGGGCCCTCTGCAGTTCGGGTTCAGGCCCGGCTACAGCACCAAAACTGCTTTGGTCACTCTGATGGATGATCTCTGGTGGGCCCGGGATGGAGGCCAGTCCTCTTTCCTGGTGCTTCTTGACCTCTCAGCGGCGTTCGATACCATCGACCATGGTATCCTTCTGCGCCGGCTGGAGGGATTGGGAGTGGGGGGCACCGTGTTACGGTGGTTCTCCTCCTATCTCTCTGGTCGGTTGCAGTCAGTGTTAGTGGGGGGTCAGAGGTCCACCTCTAGGTTACTCCCTTGTGGGGTGCCTCAGGGGTCGGTTCTCTCCCCCCTACTTTTTAACATCTACATGAAGCCACTGGGAGAGATCATTCATCGGCATGGAGTGACATACCATCAGTATGCTGATGATACTCAGCTGTACATTTCCACTCCTGGCCAAATCAATGAAGCTGTTGAGGTGATGTGCCGGTGTCTGGAGGCTGTGAGGGTCTGGATGGGTGTTAACAGATTGAGGCTCAACCCTGACAAGACAGAGTGGATGTGGGTGATGCCTCCCACTGACATTTCAATCTGTCCTTCCATTGCCCTGGGGGGTAAAGTTATAAACCCCTCGGAGAAGGTGCGCAACTTGGGAGTGCTCCTCGATCCACGGCTGACATTGGAACATCATTTGTCGGCTGTGGCGAGGGGGGCATTTGCCCAGGTTCGCCTGGTTCACCAGTTGCGCCCTTATTTGGATCGGGAGTCTCTACTCACAGTCACACATGCCCTTGTCACCTCGAGGATCGACTACTGCAATGCTCTCTACATGGGGCTACCCTTGAAGAGTGTTCGGAGACTACAATTCGTGCAAAATGCAGCTGCGCGAGCAATGGTGGGCCTTCCACGTTGTGCCCACATTTCGTCAACTCTCCGCATGCTGCACTGGCTGCCTATTGGTCTCCGAGCGCAATTCAAAGTGCTGGTCATTACCTATAAAGCCCTTCATGGCACTGGACCAGGATACTTACGGGACCGCCTTCTGCCACATACTTCCCTTCGACCGGTGAGAGAGCACAGGGTCGGCCTCCTCCGGGTCCCGTCAGCGAAACAATGTCGTTTAGCGGGTCCTAGGGGGAGGGCCTTCTCTGTTGTGGCGCCCACCCTCTGGAACCAACTGCCCCCTGAAGTCCGCGTTTCCCCCACTCTCCCGGCCTTCCGGAAGAACCTAAAAACCTATCTATGCCGGCAGGCCTGGGGATGACTGTGATTGTGTGTGAATGATGAAAGGTGTCTGGGGGTCTTTTTAAATGTTTTTTAGATTTGGTTTTAGATTTTTGGAAATGTTGAGATGTTGTTTTTATTTATGTTGTTAGCCGCTCCGAGTCCTCGGAGAGGAGCGGCATAAAAATGTAATTAATAAATAATAAATTAATAATAAATAAATAAATGCTATTTAGGTATGTTTTGGTTAGAAAAGTAATCTAAAACTGATATTTTTGATATTATGAGAAAAAATGTAACAAAGATGTTGATATTCAATTGTATATTTACTAATAACAATAAGAATGGTATTTGCCTAGTGTGGGAAAACAGATATTACCGGAAGAAGAGAGGAAACTGGTGACATGGGTGGCATAGAAGTTTAATCAATCAATACATTTGAAGAACTAGAGCAGTGGTGGTGAACCTATGGCACCTGTGCCAGAGGCGGCACTCAGAGCCCTCTCTGTGGGCACGCACACCATGCCCCGGAGATGGCAACTGTCCCTCTTCAACCAGCCACCTACTAACTCGCTGAGGTCCCACGTGGCCGGATGCATCCCGGCACGGCTGGTTTCCCTCCCTCCCATCCCGTCCCTCCTGGCCTCGCATGCTCTCCTTTTCCTGGGCACGACCCACTGCATCGCCTCCTCAGCTGTCAGCCAGCCATCCAGCTCAGAGGCGGCTTCTTTCAACTGCTGACAGTGGGCTGCGGAGCCCCAGAGTGCACCAGTTGAGGGGCCACCAGGCTGTGGCTGCTGACGGACACCGTCGGTCCCCATGTGCTCGCTGGCCTCTGTGTGTGGGGGCCGATGGTGTCAGGCAGCAGCCTCCCCGGTCCTTGCCTTGCCCCATGGCAATGGCACCCCCACCCTGCCTCACCTCACCCTGCAGGATGAGCCTCCTGCCCACTGCCCCACCTGCCAGAGACCCCCTGGATCTTCCCTAACCCTGCCCAGTCCCCACAGGCGTCCCTACCCACGAGCAACATTGAAGTGACCATGCCCACCTTGGCCACACCCACCCAATCTGCCATGACCACCTAGTGGGCCACACCCACCTGGCACCCGGCAATAAATACGTGGGTTTTGGGTTGCAGTTTGGGCACTCGGTCTCTACAAGGTTCGTCATCACTGACCTAAAGCCTTCAGGGATGGTTTAGATTTCAGAGAGACATGCCCTCCAAATCCCCTGACTTTTATTTTTATTTTTTTAAGGACTTTAAATTGAAAAGCTCAACAAGTGACGAGTGCGAAAGACCAGGTCCACACATGAAGATCCAATTAAACAGATTTATTGCTAAGAACCTATGCACAGGACTCTTCTCAACTAATGGTTAGCCTCTGCTTGGAATTAGAGATGGGTCCACAGAATTCAAGGAGGTTGGACTCCCTTCATTTGTGTCTAGGCAGGGCTTTTAGGTTGATGCCTCTTTTAACTCCACCCCCCAGGTTCTGCCATTCATTCTCCTACAACAGGAGACAGCAGATAGTTATCTTAGTTTGGGCTGAGCAGCAGAGAAGGTCAGGTTTGGTCAATCCTTGAATGAGAAACGACCAGAGAAGTTCTTCACTGCAAAATGTTTGCAATCTGGCTACTTTGCAGAACTTTGCAATTGTTGGTGTTTGTTTTTTTTGCTGGTCTTTTAAAATTAAAATTCTAAACATTTCAATTCATTTCATGCATATCGTTAACAAGAAGGACGTTTAGCGGTGATGCCCATTCTTCCCTGATTTGTGGGGAGTTGGGGACAGTTTTATTTTCCATCAAATGGGCTAAGGCTAAAACGGATATCAACTTCAACGAGCATCAATAATTTAATTTGACAGGTTCAACCCCTCCTTGTTCCAAGCTTCTGAACTGTGCCATGTTAATATGAGACCATCCTTGTTAATGTGGGACATCCTATGGGGGAAACATATCTTGGGCACAGCATTGTTTGAAAGTGCTAAACTGAATGCGTAAATCCAAGGCTATATAGCATGACATTTCTCCAGAAAGAGACAAAACATTTTGCTCCAGTTTACCTGAGGGAACCCCTTGGCTTCTTGTCACAACTTCTTCCTTCTTCCCCAGCTTTGCTCTCTACTCGATGCCTTGAGCTTTGAAGATCTGCTTCCACAACAGAGAGATAGAGAGAGAGAGACAGACAGACAGAGACAGACAGAGAGAAAGAGAGAGAGACAGACAGACAGACAGAGACAGACAGAGAGGCAGAGAGAAAGAGACAGACAGGGAGAGACAGAGAGAGAGAGAGAGAGAGAGAGAGAGAGAGACATAGAGTGACAGAGACAGAGACAAAGAAAGAGACAGACAGACAGAGACAGACGGAGAGAGAGAGAGACAGACAGACAGAAAGAGACAGACAGACAGAGACAGACGGGGAGAGAGAGAGAGAGAGAGAGAGAGAGAGAGAGAGAGAGAGAGAGAGAGAGAGAGAGAGAGAGAGAGAGAGAGAGAGAGAGAGAGAGAGAGAGAGAGAGAGAGAGAGAGAGATAGATGGTTACTTCCTCTCTTCTTACTGATTTTCTGGCACAGTCCAACTAAAAAGGGTACATCTCTTCTTGGTGAAACATAGGTAGACAGATTCATTCCTTTGCATCCAGCCTCAAAGGCAGGAAAAGATTCAGCACACCTCTTGAAAATATTCTCCAATTTTAGAGGAGAAAAAAAGTGGTTGACTGAAATGAAGAAGTGCAAGCAGGAAAGATGTTCAAAGAAACTTTGGCCAGAGAAAGCAAAAAAAAAAGAAAAGCTAATATTTTCAACCGGACCGACTGGGGTGGAGAACTCAGTCCGTTTCACTAAGGAAACTTTGCAATGTACTATTTCAATTGCCAATTTCCTTGACAGGTTGCAATTCCACATCACATTAAGCCAGGATTGATCAACCAATGGTTTCCTTCAACGCACCATTATGTTTTAGCTTGTAAAAAGGTACATTGATTTAAATCCAAAATGAACAGATTTTATTATGGCTTGGTGTAACAGGCAAACACAGCTTAAGAGCCTCTCCCAGACTAAGGAATATCTTATGATACTTTAGTTGCAGAAGGAAGAAAGACCCAAATCAAATCTTACCAGCGTGATTCAGCATGATGCTTCTCTTCTTCTGGCTCCCATCTGGAGCAACAGTGAGCTTAACCCTCAAAGTTTTACTAGAGGTGGGTGAATGATTTACAGAAGCATCCACAACTTCATAGATGGTATGAAGCAGGCTTGTAATATCCTAGAAAGAGAATAAAATACATGTGTAAACACCAGTAATGATAGTGTTTACTCTGCCAGTAGTCACATTTTCTTATTTCCTTTACAAAAAGAGTAATTCCTACCAACAGTCTGAAATCTCACAATTACAATTCAAAGAGCTATGCATATTTTGTAATATCACAGGAGCTCAAACCAAGGTGGGTTTCCAGGAAGGCAGAGGATAGACTATTGTAAAATTACAATTACGGAGCAATTGTATAAAGATTCTGGCTCAGTTAATTTGCACCCAAACTGTTTAAGCTATCGGGGTATAAGACACTTCTCAAGTGAAGGAAACATATTCATATCCTCAATAGATCCTTCACTTCATTACAAGCATCAATCATACCAATGCACTCATGAAAACTCATTTTACTAAATGATGGAGCAACTAACCAACAAAGAACTATTATTATTTACAAAAAAATCAGGCATCTGCGAGTTTAGGTTAAATATTTTCCAAAAATTCCACTCTGATCTAATTCACTTAGTCTGCATCAGCTGAATATCTAACTAATTGACAGAGGGAGAGACTAGATAACCAGCTCTCAACACAATTGTATTCCTGATGGCTTGGTCCCCCATTCCCAAATAGACAGATTCCCACAACATGTCTATTGTCCCCTTCTCTTCTTTTGGTTTGGATCACACAACAATTGTGGTTTAGAAGATGATAGATACTATCAATGATAAGTCCTGGGTCATATTTCAGCGTCATGTCAAGGTCAGCTAATGCCAGTCAGCAAATCATAGTCAAGATCACCATAGCTTTGATGGAAGTAGGAGTTCAGCCACATTCAAAGTCATTCTTTTCAAATTCGGATAGTCCTGACTTACAGCCATTCATTTAGTGAATGCTTGAAGTTACAACAGCATCTTCCTTGGCCACTGCTGTGTATATATGACGGTTGCAACGTCCTGGGGTCACATGATTCCCTATTGCCATGGCATGCATGACACAGGTGGCACGCAGAACCCTCTCTGTGGGCACGTGCGCCGTCGCCCCAGTCCTAGGCCTTCAGCTGGGTTTTATAAAACCTTTTCGCTTTAGCCTCCACCGCCATGTGCAAAAAAAAAAAAAAGGTTCTATCAATCAGTCAATTTCAACTTCTCGCGGGAAAAAAAAGTTCTTACAAAGTTGGAATTGATTGATTGAACTTTTTAGTCCTACCCAGTCTGCCGTTACCACCGCAGCCATGTCCACCCAATGGGCCACGCCCACCCAATGGGCCATACTCACCCAATGGGCCATGGGTTGCAGTTTTGGGCACTCAGTCTCTAAAAGGTTCGCCATCACTGCCCTATTGCAAACTTCTGATAAGCAAAGTCAATGAAAAGCATGCTCCATACATCATCCAGGTAATTTTAACAGGGAGCAAGTCTCTGCAGACAACTTTGCCGATGAAAGAGGTGTATAAATAACCCCAAGTTTCTTCTGCATTAAATCAG
Source organism: Bothrops alternatus (assembly GCA_034064705.1). Lineage (NCBI taxonomy): Eukaryota > Metazoa > Chordata > Lepidosauria > Squamata > Viperidae > Bothrops > Bothrops alternatus. Next base: position 1,579,721 of record JARGCV010000065.1, read on the forward strand.
GATGGGTTCTTTTGCTTCACAACTGCCAAAAGTTGGCAGCAGGGTTTGAAGTAGGTGAGGTTCAGAAATAGTCTGCAATCCCTAAAGAAGGCTTAACATATTTTATAAAGAAAAGAAAGAAGGGGGAAAAAAGTCCAATGTCTACGCCATCCTCTCCAAGCAGGAAATTCGTGGCTCTCCTTCCTGGATAATGGTTATCCCTGTATTAAATGCTGCATTTGAATGCACTTGTTGTGAGTGTTCTAAGAAATCCTGGTAAATTTAAAAAAAACTGGTAGCCATCTAATCAAACCACCCTGGTTACCGTCCATGTGCAGTTCCCTGAAAAAATACCTGACACTTAACATTTAAAAGCAAATGGCCTTTTAAGATGTAAAACCTCTAAGCTTAATAAGGCGGGCTAATTAAAAGCCTCCCCGTGTTTCAAAAATGCTGTGACTTGTAACTGAAGTGAAAAATAATTCCAGATATACATGAATTCCCTTCTAATGTAATTATAGTTTTGCACCAACATTCTGCATTCATCTATCCCAGAGACATATTTCTTCAGTCTTGACTTCAAACACAACAGCTGGATTGTCTCTCTCTTTTTTATCCAAAGCCGTTTGATAACTTAAACCCATAAAAATAAAAATCTTGAATATGGAGAGTGGAGGGGGACGCAGAAAGGAGTCTATTCTCTTTCTATATTCATTTCTCCTTTCTTTTACACCCTCGTGGTATCTCTCTTCACCTCTTCAAAAGCTCTATTAACACAGACCTCCTCAAGCAAGGCCTTAAAGCTATAGGGCAGGGGTGTCAAACTCAATTTTGTTGAGGGCCGCATCAGCATTGCGGTTGCCCTCAGGGGGCTGGGTGGGTGTGGCCAGGGTGGGTGCGGATGGAGTGGGTGTGGCCTACTGGGTGGGCATGGCCAGCTCTACATCGTTTGCATCAAGGGTGCCTGTGGGGGCCTGGACAGGAGTGGGATAGATCTGAGGGTCTCTGGCAGAAGGGGGGTGGGACCGGGGCAAGCGCCAAGGCATGGTCCATTGGAGGAGCCTCACTGCTCCTCTCAGGCCATGTGGGGGGGGGCTTATGGCGCTAAGACTTAATGCGTTTCAGCATAGATGGCCACCACAAAATTGTACATTGGCTCCCGGCCGGCCTGGGCCAGGACCAAGGCAGCGGGGGCCGTTCCCTCACTGTTTCCAGGATGGCTTCACGGGCCACATGAAACCACTTTGCAGGCTGCATCCAGCCCCCGGGCCTTGTGTTTGACATGTCTGCTATAGGGCATCCACTAAGTTATTCACAAGGAACAACACTCAGCCTCCGTAATAACCCATGGGCAACACAGTTCTCTCTGAACTGCCAGTTTTTCTCTCTAATTCACCACATCAAAAATAACACACTTCACACTTTGGCTAAGCTTCGCTGTTCTCCTAGCTGAAGAAACTTCCGTTCTCCCCCCCCCCTTGCTGAATCCACAGGAATTCTGCATTCTCACCTTGTCACTGTGTGAATTGCCAGTATAACACACTACCAAAACTGAAATAGCCTACAGACAAAGTGGCAGAGAAACAAGTCCAGGAATAAATGGTGTATTTGTTATTTCAAGTGCAAGGTTAAGCCCAGACTGGTGGAAGAACCTGGAAATCTTAAGCAAAAAGCTTGGCCTGAAAATTTGATGCATTTTTACGGCTAACTGGTGTTGTCACTTCTAAATCTATAAAGCATGTAAGCCTCAGCAAAATCTTACACTTTGCAAAGTCTTACTCTTTGCATCTTAGATCCGTCCTTGTGATAAATACGATTATCGGTCCAGCTGGAAAAAAAAAACGTTCAAAGACCACGCTTGTTATTTTATTGGCTTGGTTCTTACAGCAATTGGAGGAGCCAGAAAGAATGTCATATTTGCAAAGGGTGCTCTTGACACTCTGTTTAAGGAATAATTTGTCTCAGATGTTTATCGCTTTCCAAATTCACACTTTTAAAATGTTCCTTAAACACACACACACACACACACACACGGACAGCGCTAATCCTTGACATTAAACAATGCCAACTGCGAAAACAAAACCAGCAAAGAATTCTACTGCAAGGATTCTAAAAGCAGAACCGTGAAAAAGTTGGGTTTACATTGAATCAAATTGAATACTTTATATGGCCAAGTGTGATCAGAGACCCATGGAATTTGTCTCCGGCGCAGAAACTCTCAGTGTACGTGCAAAGCAACAGAATCATCATCATAATCATAAAACCAATAAGAAAGGAGAATAAAGAAGATAATACAGCCATAATACATATTGTTAATGTGTATTAATTAATTAGTTAATAGTAATAAATTTTCATTCAGGATTGCAAATTCAGGCAAAGATTTCAACAAACATGAACCAGTTCTGTGGAGGAGAGTTTGATCCACAGATCAAATTAATGCTAAAGTAGATTTTCCATCTCATTGCCAGTGCAATGCTATTCCAGATGAATCCTCCATATGATGATAGATATCAAACTATTACTATTTGGTATGCAGACATGCATTTGAGCAGGAAGTCTCCCACTTGGGATTAGCTGAAGAGAGAAAGATCTTTGAACTCACAACACTGTGGTACAGGGGTCACTTGTAGTTCCTATGAAAAATGTCCAAAATCTATAATCTCAAAAACATTCCATAAAACAGGGGTTTCCAAACTTGGCAGCTTAAAGACCTGTGGCTGAGGAATTCTGGAAGTTGAAATCCATAAATCTTAAAAGTTGTCAAGTTTGGAGAACCTTGCTGTCAGGGATGAGTGCGCTGCACAGATTTATCTCAAAAACCTGCAGCAAATGAATCAGTGGCCTTAAAGAAAATCAATATGTAAAATTCATGCTCTCCTGAGCTAGAAATATATTGATTTATTACGTGTACAACTTATCTTTTTCTCAATTTTCTTTGCCAATGTTTTTTTACCGTGTGCGTTTTTTGTGTGTAACTTGGCTTACCTCACGGGTGACTCTGCCATTGTTGTCAAAATCATAGAGGGTGAAGGTCCATTCTTGCCTGTTGTCTTCCTCAACAGACACATCACACTGCAATTCCTAAGGAACACACAGTCATGAACGTGCGTACGGTTAACCAAAACAAAAAGGCTAGTTGTTATCTAAAACATGCTTTGTTTGAAGATGCTTTTCCAAGGGAAAAATCTCTAAGGTTCCCTTTTTTTAGCAGAGATAGTTGAGAAAGTGATTAGGCTGTGACTTCAAAGGGCCCTGCAAGAAACAGATAATCTACACTCTTTCATTAGGGCTGTCCTTGAAGACTGTTCAAGGCATAACTCTGAGAGCTATGGTCATGCCTGTTGATGATTATTGATGAATCCATGACTGGTGTGGTTACAATGATTCTTGCTTCCTTTAATCTCTCAGAGACTTTTGATACCATCAGTTTTGGTATCCTTCTGGACTGCCTATGGAGATGAAGAGGAGGTGGACATACTAAATAGAACTGTGTGGTCAGTTCTGTTGGCAGATGTGGAAAGATCAATCCAAAGCCCAATAGAATTAGACACTCCCACTTGTTTAACCATCAGCATGAGCCAGTGACTGAAGTCATCTACCAGTTTGATATAAGGTATCATCAGTGTTCCATTGTCTGTATTGTGTAGAGGGAGATACTATAATAATATAATAATAAAGTTGGAAGGGACTTTGGAGGTCATCTAGTCCAACCCCCTGCTCAGGCAGAAAACGCTATACCATTTCAGACAAATGGCTGTCTAGTCTTTTCTTAAAAACTTCCAGTGTTGGAGCATTCACCGCTTCTGGAGGCAGGTGGTTCCACTGGTTAATTGTTCTAACTGTCAGGAAGCTTCTCTTTACTTCCAGGCTGCTTCTCTCCTTGGTTAGTTTCCATCCTTTGCTTCTTGTTCTGCCTTCAGGTGCTTTGGAGAATAGCTTGACTCCCTCTTCTTTGTGGCAACCCTTGAGATATTGGAACACTACTATCATGTCACCCCTCATCCTTTCTTCATTAAACTAGACATGCCCAATAATTCCAGCAACCATTCCTTATATGCTTTAGCCTCCAGCCCCCTGATTATCTTTGTTGCTCTTCTTTGCACTCTTTCGAGAGTCTCAACATCTGTTTTACATCATGGTGACCAAAACTGGATGCAGTATTCCAAGTGTGGCCTTACCAATATAATAAAATAATATAATCCCTCTCCCTGGTATAGCCCCTAATTCCAGAAAGTGTCTTATAGATTTATTTATTTTTTAAATGCTACAACTTCAAATAAGACGTGTCAGCTTCCTTTTTTCCTCTCCAAAACGGCAGTCATATTTAGGGGCGATGTGTCAGCTGTTCTCGGATTGGGCAAAAAGAAGATGTTGAATAGAGTTTTTTAACCTAATTCCCTTCAGCTAAGTTTCCTGCCGAGTTTGAAACATTTTCAGTTTCCTTAAGCGCCCAGGAGAAAGCTACTTGCAAAACCGCTTAGAAATTGGAAGTCAGACCCTCCAGTTTGAGAGAGAAAGAACAAGCTAATTAATCCAAAGAGAAAGCAGAAGAGATTTACAGCATAAAACACAAACGTTGCTACAAACTGGTTCCCCCCCCCCAAACTCTTTTCACCCACGGATTTTAAAAGTATCCTTCCTGCTCATCCTCACTTCTGGCCCGTGAAAAACATCACAACGTCTGAATCCAAACAACAACGACCCCTCCGAGCTGCCTCATCGAATTCTGTACGTTGATTTAGATTGAAACCTTAAAAGGTTTTAAGGCCCAGCAATGCAAATAAAGCCTCTTGGTATGAAGTCTGTAAATCGAGGATGTTAAGAGAATATACTTTATGCAAAACCAAAGAATTGAGCCTTCTGATTGATTATCCTTTCTGGCATCTCCTGATGTTGAGTCACTGGAGCCTGACATGAAATAAAACATATGCAGGCAGTCCTCAGCTTACAACAATTCATTTAATGAGCGTTCAAAGTTTACCACAGCATTGAAAAAAGTGACTTATAACCAGTGGCAGGATTCAAATATGTGAACAACCGGTTCTCTGTGTGGATGCCGCTTCCGGAAGTCCGTTCTGTGCCTGGGTAACAAAAAATTAGCTACTGGTTCTGCTGAACTGATCCGAACCAGCTGAATCCCACCACTTATAACCATTTTCCCCACTTATGACCGTTGCAGCACCCCCAGGATCACATGATCCAACATTCAGAAGCTTGGCAACTGACTCGTCGCAGTGATCCCGGGCTCCTGTGATCCCCATTTGTGGCCTTCTGACAAGCAAAGTCCATGGGGAACCCAGATTCACTTAAGAACCAGGTTACTAACTTAAGAATTTCTGTGCTTCACTTAACAACTGCGGCAGGAAAGGTTGTAAAATGGGACAAAAACCCACTTAATGAATCTCTAGCTTAGCAACAGAAATGTTGGGGTCGATTGTGGTTGTCACTGGAGAGCTACTTGCATTTAAAAAATAAAAATGGCCGAAGTCTGAGACATATCGTGGAAATTATTTTCTTAGTTTGGGTTTTGACAGTGACGCCCGGCCGCCATTTTGGAACACAGTTTGGGGATGCCTGAGAAGAGCTAAAACTCAACCTTGTATCCAAGAAGACAAGGACCAGCTCGAGTAAAGGAGTGAACCACTACAGTTGTTGAGTTAGTAAAATAGTTGATAAGTGGCTTACTCACGGACTTTGTTTGTCAAAAAGTTGCAAAAGGGGATGGCATGGCCATGGGACACGGCAACCGCCATAAAGATGAGTCATTTGCCAAGCATCCGGATTTTGATCACGTGACCATAGGGATGTGAAAAACGGTCCTAAGTCACATTTTTCAGAAGCCGTGGTTAACGCTGAATGGTCACTAAATGGACAGCTGTACCTGGAGGACTGCCACGAAAGGATCGTGAAAGGATGCCAGGATGTTTTTACCTGGCTAAAGTAAGAACTGAAGGAGGGACTTTCCAGTTCAGTCTTGTGTTTCCAAGGCGGGGGAAAAACTGTTTGCACAACCAACTCCACTTCACAGGACCCTCCTCACCTTACTTCTGTGGAACTCTCGTGATCAGAGTCAAGGGGAGCCAAGCAAGGCATGGGGGCAATTAAAAGAAAAGCAGTTGCACTCAAGGAAAATAAACAGTTCCAAATAGCTCTGGCAGGATGGAAGGCCTAAAATACCTCCTTGATCTGCTGACTTGAAACCAATTCCCTACAGCAGTTAACGGTAAAGCCACCACTTCCCCTGCTGAGTTCAAAGGCAGCCCGTCTCCTGCTTGTTACAGGCCCCGGCTTGAAAGCTGCCAAAAGACCCCTACACAGTTGTGGAAGTGGAGGTTCAGATTACACAAACATTCTCAGTGTCTTTAAAAGCCATGGCGCAGCCACCGCCGCCTCCGATTTAGACCTCTTGACTGTCGTATTTCAGACTCCTGGGTGCCTTGTCATAAAATGAAAGCCTCTCCTGTGTGCTCAGCCCCTCTGCTTGCGCCACTGAGGAGCTTTGATCTCAAATGCAAGCGACTTATCTCTACACTTCTCAAAGGAGGAGACTCCTTGGACAACCCAGAGATAGAAATCAGCAATGTGCATCATTATGGTTGGTCAGACAGATGTTTAGCTGGACTTGTCCTTTTTATCCACCTCTCGTCCTTCCCGAGGACCTTCCATGGTGTTAAAGATAACATTACAGGATGGAAGCTGATCCAAGCCAAGCGGCCTTTTGCAATTGACTGGTGAATTTGTCAGTGCCTTTCAGGATTGAACCAAGCCACCAATTATTATTAGCACTACCTTTGCTTTCTTTTGCCACATTCATTATACTTCTATTTGCAAGGGTTTATGGTTTGGGATTTTCTCCAGTTGTTTCTCTTCTGTTTTGCTGTCTCCAAGTACTGCCGAGTCCACTAGCCAGAGTTTTTTTGTCTTTCTTATCCACAATTATGAATAAGAGGGATGGGGGGGGGAGGAGAGAGGAAGGAAGGAAGGAAGGAAGGAAGGAAGGAAGGAAGGAAGGAAGGAAGGAAGGAGAGGGAAGAAGGAAGGAAGGAAGGAAGGAAGGAAGGAAGGAAGGAAGGAAGGAGAGGGAAGAAGGATGGATGGATGGATGGAAGGAGAGGGAAGAAGGATGGAAGGATGGAAGGAGAGAGGAAGGAAGGAAGGAAGGAAGGAAGGAAGGAAGGAAGGAAGGAAGGAAGGAAGGAGAGGGAAGAAGGATGGATGGATGGATGGATGGATGGATGGATGGATGGAAGGAGAGGGAAGAAGGATGGAAGGATGGAAGGAGAGGGAAGGAAGGAAGGAAGGAAGGAGAGGGAAGGAAGGAAGGAAGGAAGGAGAGGGAAGAAGGATGGAAGGATGGATGGATGGATGGAAGGAGAGGGAAGAAGGATGGAAGGATGGAAGGAGAGGGAAGAAAGGAAGGAGAGGGAAGGAAGGAAGGAAGAAAGGAGAGGGAGGGAAGGAAGGAAGGAAGGAAGGAAGGAAGGAAGGAGAGGGAAGAAGGATGGATGGATGGATGGAAGGAAGGAAGGAGAGGGAAGGAAGAAAGAAAGAAAGAAAGAAAGAAAGAAAGAAAGAAAGGATGGATGGAAGGAAGGAAGGAGAGGAAAGAAGGATGGAAGGAAGGAAGGAAGGAAGGAGAAGGAAGGAGAAGGAAGGAAGGAGAGGGAAGCAGGAAGAAAGGAATCTTAAAGCCACTCAAATCATAGAAACCTCATTGACTGTGTTAGATATCAATGAAGCTACATGAAAAGTCCCTGTTTTCTCAAAAATGTCTCTCTGTTTGATTCACTAATTCTATTTTGAAAGACCAATCAAGGAGGCATAGGGGGGAGAAAAGTAAAGATGAAAGCCTATTCTTTTGCAACTTCAGTTATCAGTCCTGGAACAATTTTGGCAAGATCACCACCAACTTCTGAAGACTCTTAATCTGTCCACTTAGCTGAATTTATATCAAGGAGGAGAATTAGATCACTTAGGTACTTGTAATTGGCTCTGTTTACTGCCAGCACTATCTATGTCTTTTACAGCAACAACACACTGATCACCTTTGGCAAGAAGATAAGAAAACAGAAACTCAGAGAAAGAAGCGTAATGACAGCCAACAGAGAAGATTCATTAATGCCAATACATGAGACATAAGAATAATATGTATAATAATATTTAAATTTTGCCACAGTTGGCATCCCTGTTGCTTGGTTGGCACTTGAGAAAGTTCTCCTCATATGAGCTCATGGAACTACTGCACACACAAGAACACACCAAATAAAAGGTTTCTCTTGAACCAAGTTTGATTCCTAGTGATTTCCTGGAATGAGTATGCAGGGTGTTGTTGTTTTTTCAATTTGTTGTTTTTTCCAGCTTCTCGGTCAAGTCTACACTGCTGGTGGTCCTGATCAAGTCTGATCCTGCTTAGCTTTTCCAGATCTGCTAAGGGCAGCCAGTGCTACAAGCCAATTGGGCATGAATCTAGATCAGTGTTTCTCAACCTTGACAATTTTAAGGCATGTGGACCTCAACTCCCAGAATTCCACAGCCAGCATTCCCAGAATTCCCAGAATTGCTGGCTATGGAATTCTGGGAGTTGAAGTCCACATGCCTTAAAATTGTCAAGGTTGAGAAACACTGATCTAGAGCTTAATTCATAACTGTAATTATTCCATGGGACATAACTGGGGAAACTTCACATAAACACACATGCCCCACTATAATTAAATTGTTTTAGGTAATAAAGATATTGAGACTCTAGAAAGAGTGTAGAGAAGCACAACAAAGATGATCAGCGGACTGGAGGCTAAAATATACAAAGAATGGTTGCAGGAATTGGGTATGTCTAGTTTGATGAAGAGAAGGATGAGGGGTGAAATGAAAGCAGCCTTCCAATATCTCAGAGGTTGCCACAAAGAAGAGGTGGGTCAACCTCTTCCTCAAAGCACCTGAAGGCAGAACAAGCAGCAATGGATGGAAACTAATCAAGGAGAGAACCAACCTACAACTAAGGAGAAATTTCCTGACAGTGAGAACAATTAATCACTGGAACAATTTGCCTGCAGAAGTTGTGGGTGCTCCAACACTGGAAGTTTTAAAGAAGAGATTGGAGAGTGATTTGTCCAGCATGGTAAGGGTCTCCTACTTGAGTAGGTGGTTGGACTAAAAGACCTCAAGTTCCCTTTCAGCTCTGTTATTCTTTCAGTTGCTCAAGATGCTTTTGTAAACAAAAGCTGGAATAATCTTCCTGGGAGTTGCAAAGTTTTTGAACTTTGAGAGCAAACTCTGCTTGCCCAATGGATCAACTTGGATTCTTCAAAGGTAAGTAAAGTCAATCAACCACCCTCAAGAAGCAGACTGAGATATGATGATACAACAACCTATCAATGGAGGGGTCTGCCCATCACCTGAACTAAGCTCTCCCTTGTACTAGTAGTTGCTGCCTCATTGTCAGTTTTGAAGTACGATTCAACTGTTAGCGATGGAGGAAGAAAGCATGATTATTGGGTCACCTCCAATTCTTTCCAAATCTGTCCTTTTCCAGGATACGGATCTAGGCAATCACTTTGCAACCGCATACACACAATATAATCCTCCACAATATTTATTATGCGTTCCCAAATAGGGCAGAAAGCTAGCAGTTCTCTGAACCCTTGAAGTGTCTTCTATCTTCCAGGAAAACAGGGCATGCATTGAAGGAGGCTTGTGAAATGTTTCAAAGACAAAACATTTCAAGACTCCAAATGCCTTTTCAAGTTCAAAAATGGGTTATTTCATCGTTTCTGGAAGCGTTCTGATGTCGTTCCAACTCTCCTGGAAGGGTTCCAAGTGCAAACCAGAGCTGTCTTGACCTCAGAACACTCCCCAAATGTTTGGAAGAAGACCAGCATCACTGTTTTGAACGACGCTTGCATTTGCAAAACCACTAATGTGGAGCCGATTAGGAATCAAATTGGATGGGAACGGCATCTTTTGAAGATCTCAGAGCAACTGGCCGCCCTAACAAAAGGACAACATGCTTTTACCTCAAATTTTAGCTGCTTCTTGGCATTTGTGCGGACATCAGTTTCCTTTTCGGCTTTCTTTTCATCACCACTGCAAGCTCCGTCTGTCTTTTCTGGAGGCAGAGCAACTGGGAGTAAAAGAGAGAGGCAGAGTTAAGGAGAACGCTCTAGATGTTGGGTTGAGTTTAGCTGTAGGGTTTCGCCGAAAGTAAGACCTACCCCGAAAATAAGCCCTAGTTTGGGGGCGAGGCACACACTTGAAAATCAAGCCACTTACCTTGCAGCCAGGCCTCTCCTCACCAGCCCACTTCTTCTGCAGCGTCTTCTGCAGCCAGGCCTGCATTTCTCAGTCACAGTCCTTCCGGAAAGGCATGACTGCAAAATGGAGGCCGGAATGCAGCTGCAGAATGCAGCTGCTCCTTCAGCCGCAGAAGAAGTGGACCTATTGGGCAGGGCTGTCAGTGCCGGAGGGGAGCATAAAAGATACCCCCCAAAATAAGACCTGATGCCTCTTTTGTAGGCAAAAAAAAATAAAAATAAGACCTGGTCTTATTTTGGGGAAAACACGGTAGCTCAACCTTGGTCAGAGTGCAAAAGGGACGTGTTGAGCATCCTAAGCATGAAACAAACCTTTTAGAGTTTTGTTCTAAGTCTGACAAAGAGACCATTTTTCTAAGCATGGAGCCCAGTTTAATTCTATTGAGAGATGCATTTTCCAGGGCAAACTGTTTGTACCTCAAAACATTCAGAATAGCTGCCCAGAGAGCTTTCTTCTGAACATGACATAGAATCTATTTGTTGTTTCACGCTTAATCAGCTGATGTGCCAGGGATCTCATTGTAAAACCCGTATTTGTCAACTATGTTAAATTTTGGCTTCATTTTCAACCACGTGGTACAACCATGAATTTTACATGGAGTTCTACGAAGAACAGTAGCTCCCTAACTTTAACATCCAAAATATAATTTGATTTAACAGGTTACAATATCAACAAAGGACTCTACTCTCTATGGAAATGCCCTCCGCATGAAGAAAAACAAGCTTTTTAAAAAAAATACACACAAAAGGTAAAACAAAAATGAATTTTAAAAAAGAAAAAAAGAGGAAGTATTCAAATATTCTCTACTAAGAGAATAGACTTGTTACAACTTGCATTTCTCGTTCAAAGCCAACAGAAAGCATCAACCAGTCCATACATAAAACTAAATCAGATTTTTTTTTAAAAAAAAAAATCTTAATGCCACAGTGCTTTGGTTTGCACATAGAACTAAAAGCCTCAATGGCTAGCTTCACATATTGCAGTAAATCTTTCAAACAAACAAGCTACTTTATGGGTTAATGTTATGCATCAACACAAGTTATATTTTATCCTTCATCAGCCTTAAAAGTAAAGAATGTCCAAGACGTTTATACGGTGCGTGGGTCTTTTCGTTTCTTTTTGGACCGGGAGACAGTCCCTTTTGCATAATCTAAATAATAATAATAATAATAATAATAATAATAATAATAATAATAATAATAATAATAATAATAATAATAATAATAATAATAATAATAAAAGTTGGAAGGGACCTTGGAGATCATCAAGTCCAACCCGCTGCTCAGGTAGGTAACCCTGTACCATTTTGGACAAATGGCTGTCCAGTTTCTTCTTAAAAACTTCCAGTGGAAGTTGGAAGGGGCCTTGGAGGTCAATTGCAAAAGGCGGCCTTTCTAGGAACTGCTTCCATCCTGCGACAAGATCTGTAATACCATCAAACATCCACGTCTGCCTATCGCAGGTCCTTGGTAAGGACTCAATAGGTAGACAAAATACCAAATTCAGTTTGAACATCTGGCTGACTGTGCAATGATCATAATAAAGTTGGAAGGGACTTTGGAGGTCATCGAGTCCAACCCCCTGCTCAGGCAGGAAACCTTACACCATTTCAGACAAATGGCTGTCCAGTCTCTTCTTAAAGACTTCCAGTGTTAGAGCATTCACCGTTTCTGGCGGCAGGTTGTTCCATTGGTTAATTGTTCTAACTGTCAGGAAGTTTCTCCTTGGTTCTAGGTTGCTTCTCTCCTTGACCAGTTTCCATCTGCTGCTTCTTGTCCTGCCTTCAGGCGCTTTGGAGAATAGCTTGACTCCCTCTTCTTTGGGGCAGCCCCTGAGATATTGGAACACTGCTATCATGTCCCCCCTGGTCCTTCTCTTCATTAAACTAGACCTACCCAATTCCAGCAATCGTTCCTTGTATGTTTTAGCCTCCAGTCCCCTAGCCTCCAGTATATGTTGTTAATGTCTATGTGTCCCTTGATGGCTGATTTGTCAAGCGTGCCAGGCTTCTCCAAATTCCCTGGCATCTTTATCAATTTTCTAGGCTGGTCACAACTACAGATACAGCTTTTCCATAAATGAAAAAAGGCATCACCATTTGTGGAATATAGATATATTTCTTTAAAGCCCCCTTCAAAAGCAGCCCAGATAACTTAAGATGGACAGCTATATGAATCTTTTAAATAAACACGTATATATGTAAATAAACAGGCTGCCTAAGATGAAAGATCACTGCATCAGTCAAACTGCTCAGTCCTTGGAGTAGATAGGATAGGGGAGAAATATCAAAGGATAGCATTTTTGGCTTGAGGCAAACAAATTTTGTTTTAACACGTGTTTAACTGAAATACAGAAAATTTAAGTGCTTTTAGGCTATATGCCCTTCAGCAATCTGTTTCTATGCATATGAAGCAGCACAGGACAATTAAAGAGATCTGCTCACATCTCTCTCTCTCACACACACACACAACCGAAAAGCAATGCCCTGAAAGCATCTATAAAGAAAAATGCAAACAATGGCTGGGAAGAGTTAAGATTGGCAGCGCAACAACCCAAGAAAAACCACAAGGCAAAATGCAAAGAGTTCAGCTCGGTGCCATGTGATCTTCCACCCAAAACCTTGCCAACAATATTACATTTGTCTAAGCAAGATTGTTATCTTAAATAAAAGGGGAGATCACCAAGGATCCTAATTGTCAACTTAAGAGCAGTTCAAAACAGATCCCGTGGGCAAGATCACTTCTGGAAAAATATCTCCCCCCCCCCAGGCACATGCACACAATGAACACAAATGCATTCGGGAGACCAAACACCTCAGATCTGCAATTGGAAAAAAATGGCATCATTTTGATACTTATGGGAATAACTAGGCATTAGATGAACCAATAGAAGGGAATGTCTAGGTCAGAACTGAACTGTGGGCTCCTTGGCGCTCTCTGAGCTTTGTGGTTCGCTTGCAGACATTTCATTACCCAACTATGTAACATCATCAGTGCTGTACTGATCATCATCATCATCAAGCACTGATGTTAGAATAGAATAGAGCTGGAAGGGACCTTGGTGGTCTTCTAGTCTAACCCCCTGCTCAAGCAGGAGAACTTATGACATTTCAGACAAATGGCTGCCCAGTCTCTTCTTAAAAACTTCCAGTGTTGGAGCATTCACCACTTCTGGAGGCAGGTTGTTCCACTGATTAATTGTTCCCACTATAAGGAAATTTCTCCTTACTTCTAGGTTGCTTCTCTCCTTGATTAGTTTCCATCCATTGCTTCTTGTCCTGCCTTCAGGCGCTTTGGAGAATAGATTGATATTACCTGGCTAGCAGGTAAATAAAACCTCTGCAAGCAAACCATCAAGTCCAGAGAACACCAGGCACTCCACAGTATTAAATTAAGTTACTTTCAATATGTCCCAAGTCCTGGATAAAATCCTTTGCAAGTGTTGCTTGAAAACATTTTCAAGACACCCTCAAAACAACTCTTTCTAGATCAACTTGGGCAGTGGTGTTCTTTTTTCACTTTTTGGAATTCATTTCTATCCTGCGTGTGTCCATGTGCACATGCCTGCACGGTCTATTTACTCGACATGTATGGCACATAGTTGCAGAGACAGCGTTAGTTCCTGAAGCAGCAGTCTGAGTTTGGAAAAAAAAAGACCCAGCTGCTTTCATGTTCCTTCACTGCTTTGACCTTAAAGTTGTATTATAAAATACGTTGGAAACTCTGCCTTTAATTTTGACAGGAGTTTGGTACCTGCCAGTGGAGGCAGAGTCTGGGAAAGACCAGATTTGATGGTTGTTGACATTTCCTGGGTCCCGTCTCTCAACACTGGCAAGGAAGATTTTCTAGTTAACCTGAATGGTATGCCAATTTCTTATTATTATTAACTGTAAGACGGTCTTCCTGTCTAGAAAAACCAGAGAACTGAACGGCAGTGCTCAGAAGCATCCAGGACAGATGTTAGTCATTACACCTGCCTGCTTTCTGGGACTTCCCACCCTTAGCAAATCAGGCGTGCTTCCTCCCCAGGTAGCCATCCTGTGCAGAAACCCAATCACCCTTCTCCAAAACGATGGTGGCACAGCTAGTCCTCAATTTACACCACCATTGAACCCAGCATTTCTGTGGTTAGGTGAGACATTAGTTAGGTGAGCCTTGCCCCATCTTACAACCTGGCTTGCCACAGTTGTTAAGTGAAACACTGCAGTCATTACGTTACGTCACACGGTTAAGTTAAGTCACACTTCTCTGTTGACTCTGCTTCTCAGAAGTTTGCAAAAAGGGGATCATGTGATGCCCCGGGACACTGCCAACAGTCATAAGTACAAGTCAGTTGCCGAGCGTCTGAATTTTGATCACGTGGCTGTGGGGATGTTGCAACGGTCGTAAGTGTGAAAAAGAGTCCAGGTCATTTTTTTCCCAGTGCCGTAATGATGTTAAATGGACCGTTGTAAGTCGAGGACATGATACAGGTAGTCCTCCACTTACAACCATTTGGTTAACCACCCTCTGAAGTTATACCACTAGAACTTTAGTGGAGGCAAGGAAAGTGAGGAGAAGGAGGTCCACTCTAGCTACCATCGGATTCTGGAACTGCCTTTTAGTTGCCTGAAGGTAATGGGGGAAATGGGGGCAATTTCTGAATTTACCAAAACTGGCATAAGCAAACCCAATTACTGGACAGTTTTTACTCCTTAGTCCAGAAAAGCGGGGGGGGGGAGGGAGGGGGGAATAAAAATGAAACTATCCTATTATCTAAAATTAAGGCTTTTGGTTCTCATTTTCAACTGAATGAGGATTACATCTTTGAAAATACATCTCATTTGCTTCTTCACAGGCTCTCTTTTCTCTGCTGCTAATTAGGAAGTGTGTGCCTCCAACGCCACAGCACAATGTTCCTTTTCTATCCAAAACTGGAAATGCAACAAAGGGAACAAGGCTGAGAAATATTACATTTCAAACACGGTGAAACAGGACTCTTGCATTAAAGAGACTAATTGGTACAAGAATACTTCCAGATTATCTGTTGCTGAGGTCGCTTAATTAATAACATCTATTTGTTATTAGAGAACCAGGCCCCACAAAAATGGTGTCTATAGAGAGACGGTTCCATGACTGTATTGTATTTTGTACTATTGTGCCCAAAGTCATAACAACACCAGCCTTTGTAGAATGTAACATTCAGGATTTTAGATAGTATGGTATGGTATGGTGTGGTGTGGTATAGATAGAATAATGATGGAGTGGAGTGGAGTGGAGTGGAGTGGAATAGGAATAGGAATAGAACAGAACAGAATAGAGTTAAGAATAGAATAGAATAATGATAGAATTAAGAATAGAAGAATGATAGAATTAAGAATAGAATAGAATTAAGAATAGAAGAATGATAGAATTAAGAATAGACTAGACTAGACTAGACTAGAATAATGATACAATTAAGAATGGAATAATGATAGAATTAAGAACAGAATAGAATAGAATGGAATGGAATGGAACGGAACAGAATAGAATAGAATTTCTTGCCTTATAACCATTTTATTAGAAATCACTGGTGTGGTCGTTATGGAGGACATTTTTTCAGAAGTGCTTGGCCATTGCCTCCTTCTTAGAGCTGAGAGAGAGGGACTGGCCCAAGGTCACTTAGCT
The DNA here is from genome assembly GCA_034064705.1 of Bothrops alternatus. Taxonomy (NCBI): domain Eukaryota; kingdom Metazoa; phylum Chordata; class Lepidosauria; order Squamata; family Viperidae; genus Bothrops; species Bothrops alternatus. The sequence goes on from JARGCV010000065.1 coordinate 1,595,653, forward strand.
AGAAATGAGTTCTAGTCCAGCCTTAAACCCAGACAATTGGGTGACCTCAGGCCAGTCCCTCTCTCTCAGCATTATGAAGGAGGCAATGGCCAACCACTTCTGAAAAAAACATCCTCATACTTATGACCATTGCAGCATCCTCCCCTCCCGATCATGTGATCAAAATTCAGGCCCTTGGCCACTGACACGTATTTAGGGCGGTTGCGGCATCCCTTGGTCATGTGATCATCATTTGCCATCTTCCCAGCCAGCTTCTGATAACCAAATCAATGGGGGGGGGGCGGCAGACAGATCCACTAAATGAATCTCCACGATTCGCTCAGCAACTGCAGTGATTCACTTAAGAACCAAGATAAAAAAAAAAGGTCATAAGATCAGGCAGAGGCCATTTCACAACCGTCTTTTTAACAATGGGAATTTCGATCCTTAGTTGACGGCTACATCAATTCAGTGGAGCTGAATTCTCAGGAGAGACTGAGAAAAAAAAATATTCTTCCGGTCTATTACTCTGGTGGCATATTGCAAAAATACAGCCAGCTTGACAAATCAGCTTTATGTGGACTAGTCGTGTTACACCTGGGCACAAACAGTCTACTGAAATTCTCCAGCTGTAGGGACTGTTTGCTTCCATTTCTCCAAGGAAGGGGGAAAAATATCCAATCATTTCCCAGGGGTAGGATGTCTCCTTAAAAGTAAAGGTCTCGTTACTTTTATTTTTTGGAGAGAGGTGACCCTCGGGATTTATTGGGAATATAGGAAGTTGAGGAAGCTAGATTTTTTTCCCCCTCGGCACATCCTAAACCAGGGGTAGGCAACCTTGGCTCTTTTATGACTGGTGGACTTCAACTCCCAGAATTCCCGAGCCAGCCATGCTGAGGGAAAAGGGAGAGGTTTCCAAGTTGTGCCATGCTGGCTCAAGAATTCTGGGAGTTGAAGTCCATGAGTCCTAAAAGAGCCGAGGTTGCCTACCCCTGGTCTAAACCCATGTTGTATAAACCCAACTGTGAATGGTTTTGTATAAGGAATCCAGTGGTAGGATTCAGCCAGTTCGCATCACTTCAGTAGAACCGGTAGCTAATTTTTTGTTGCCCAGGCCCAGAATGGACTTCCAGAAGCGGTACCCACACAAGAGAACCGTTTGTTCACATATTTGAATCCCACCACTGAAGGTATCTACAGTTAATTAAGCAAACTATGGCTTGGTGTGCTAGGGGAACACTGCCAATGTTGAACTATGGGGAACAAATCACAATTAAGCATTATGCCTCTACAAGACTGCATTTTTTTTTTACTAATCTCTGTGCTACCCAGACAGATATGGCTACCATCTCCCACGAGTTCTGCATAGCTGATAGCACATTACACTTCAACCAATACACGGAGTATCTCTCCCTCTCTCTTTGAGCATTCTGTCAGCTGATCCCAACTGGCCAATCTCTGACCTTCACCTTTCTCAATCTGAATAATTTATTTGACTGGACAGCCGGAAGACGACAAGGGGATCATACCGAGAAGACATAAAGAATTAATAACGTTCTCTCTGTTTGCATTGATCATTAATTCAACCAAAGTAGCCCACTTTTTAACTTTAGAACCCCTAAATATCTCCCCCCCCTTCAAACACGCCCTGGAAAAGAACATTGACAGATATCGCCAAACCATATGGCACCTCTAAACTGCTATTAGTTAGCAATTATATCACTTCAATATTATCTCAGGCACCTAATTTAATTATTTGCACTAAATAGCTTGATGAATTTATATAGCAGACAATTGTTTCTCTTTCTAATTAGTGGCCAGGCTGGTAACGTTTCATCAACAGCAGCCGCTAGATTAAATGCCATACTTGACCATCTTCACCCAAACCGACTTTGATGTTCACTTTTCCAAGCTTCAGAATACCTTTTGGATGTAGATCAGACGGCATTAAACAGAATTACTAATTAATTAAGCAAAGTTAAATTCTAAACACTGTTTGTTCTGTTAGCCAAAAGCCTCAACAGAACAGGCTTTTCCCATCTCTGCTGAGATCAAAGGAATATATATATATATATATATATATATATATATATATATATATATATATATATATATATATATATATATATATATATATATATATATATACCGGTATATATATATATATATATATATATATATACCGGTATATATATATATATATATCCCTCTATCCTAGCCCTCCCGCTCATCCTCCTCCTTCGAAAGTTAGCAAGTTCAGTTTAGAAGGAACACAAGATGAAATGCTTTATTGCTATGTACAGAAAAGCCCTTTTAAAAAAAATAATTTAAAAAACCCCACAATGTTCCAAATTACTGCCTCGTAAAAGAAGACATACAGCTCGCGTTGGGTCTCATGACTTGGACAGCAGATGATGGTGCAAAAGACTCCCAAATATGGGGAAAAAAAACACCCTCTGGGAGATCAGCAGATGGGGCGAGGAGAAGGCAGTTTTTATAGCTCATCGAAGGTGCAAACCCAGAAATAGGCTATGGAACATTAGCTCAAGCAGCAGATGGAAAAACACCTGGAGATTGGTAAGCTTTGGAGAACAGTCCCAGAAAAACGTTCCCAAATCTATATAGGCAGGTTGAAGAAATGGGTGGAATGGGACAAAACCTAAATTTTAATTTAGTTCTGCCGGCATTTAAGCTTAAATTAATGATAGGTAGCATGGTTGCTTCTCAAGTACTGGGTAATCTTTCCTTGCTATCATCTTAAAAATTGGAGGTGCCACATAAGTGGCCCTCAAAGATTTGGGGGTGGAGGTGGGGGTCCACCCATATAGGTGGTCCTGGATGAAACCTTTGGTTTCAGATATCTGTTTATGAAGATCTCCTACATACAACAGAACTCCTCATTTAAGCAGCTCATCACCAATAGAGAAATGGCACTGATAGAAGAGACTATCTGTAGCTCAGGGTTGAAATGAGGGGTCCTTGGTGCTCTCTGAGCTTGGTGCTTTTCTTGCAGATGTTTCATAACCCAACTGGGTAACATCATCAGTGCTAGAAGGGAGTGGCATTTTGCACTGATGATGTTACCTAGTTGGGTCATGAAAAGTCTGCAAGAAAACCACCAAACTCCAAGAGCACTGAGGACCCGGATAGAGAAATGGCACACAATAGGCTACAAAAGAAACACAATAGGGTCCATATTCAGCCGTGTGTGATTGTGATAGCCTATCAGGACATGCATAATGAATTTCCTTGTGGTTTACCTGGGTCTGTCACACCTTTGGCTGGGTTTAACCTGGCCTGTTCCTCATCCAGTGGCTCAGGATTTTGCTAACTCCTACTGCTAACAAAAGGGGAGGGGTGTCAAGACCACCCATAGCAAACTGTATCTGCCTAGGAGCCACGTTTCATGTCCGTCCTGGGCCAGATCAAGTCAAAAACTGGGAAAGGGTCCAGGAAGGAGGCGTGGCAACTTTGGCTGACTTGATCTAATTGGGCAGGAATACAGTCATAACCCATGGGTGGATTCTCCATCTCCCAGTGCTGGAGAATTGCTCAGTGCAGTTTACAGATACAAGTCCTTTCTCTCCTTCAACCCCTTGGTTTTTTTTTTACATATTTCTGTTTCCACCATCATCTTTTTTTTATTTCATTTTGATTTTTGGAGGGAGGCTGTCTGGTGATCCCTTTAGGGATGTTTCATTTTGAAGTTCCCAAGGAAAACCTACACAACACTAATTTAAATGAAGGTAGTGCGTAGGTAATATCATTAATAATGCAGACTTTGATCCCCAACCAGTCTCTCGGCTAACTTAGATGTGCCAAACACACACACACACACACACACACACACACACACACACACACACACACACAAAAAGCGCCCACATTTGCTGTGATAACAAGAGCTCTGAAAACACCAAGATGATGGAATAATCATATCACCCTTTTCATCAAAATTGCTTCCCATGGGGAGAGCTGTCACTGTGATCCTCACAAAGCTCTTTGTAAAAATGCTGTGGAGACCAATTTTGAATGTCTTTCTGATCACTATGAACCACCCAAATCATCCTTGTTCCTGCAAACCAATGTAAAATTTACATTGTAAAACATAGACTGATGCTCCAAACATCTGTCTCTTCTAAAAAGCGCAGCCCAAAATTCACATATATTGTATAAAACCGTATTGCCATATTTGGTGGGACTATATGAGGTCCTTCACTCTTCACTCATTCAATGTATGTGCTGGACAACAAGGCCACCTTATTTTTATAGGGGTTATCAGCATGTCTGTATTTCAACTAGGAAAAAAATATATTGATAGGCTGTCTCACTTTCCACACAACATGAAAATGATTATCACTTATTTTTATACCGTTAGCATGAGTTTTCACTGTAGTGAAGAATCATCGCTCACGCCAAAGGGGAAGATGTGAAGGCTGTTCGTTCTCAGACACCTAAAAATGTTTTCCCCAAGGATGACCCGTCCATGATCTCTTTGGATATTCATTTTAAAAGACCCACCTTCTGGAGTAAGATAAATTTCAGTCTACGTTGGGGTAGGCAACCTTGGCTCTTTTATGACTTGTGGACTTGAACTCCCAAAATTTTGGGAGTTGAAGTCCACGAATCATAAAAGAGCCAAGGTTGCCTATCCCTGATCTACGTTATGTACTTTATGCTACTTCCTTTTCTTGGAATGGAAGTTCTAGACTTAACATTCTAGGTCTTCCTTACTAATAAACAGGAGAGGGAAATCCTGATTAGGTTCAGGATTTCAACACCTTCCTTATTCCCCCACAAAAATGTGTTGAGATTGTTAGGAAAGGTTTGCTTCTAAACCAGCTTTGCTCAATCAGGATCTCTCTAAATGTGAGGGACCAACTTCCAGAATCCTACCAGCACTGTGAAATCCAAGCCATCGGACTACTCAATTAAAACCGGCCAGCTGGTTACAAGCTTGTCAATAAAGGGAATTAATGTTTCAGGTTTACCTGATTGTCCCAAAGACGCTTTTTTAAGAGGCAACTGGACTTTCTTTATTTTTCCTTGGAAACATTTTGCTTCTCATCCAAGAAGCCTCTTCAGTCTTCAAGAAAGTCCAGTTGCCTCTTTGGGATAATCATGACCTGGATGACTGAGAATCTTCATAGATGATATTTTAAATATACTATTTTCTTTTAACTTAACAGAAAAAGTTAACAGAAAAACAGAGTTGGGACCTTGGCAGTCTTCTATTCCAACCCCTGCTCAGGCAGGAAACTCTACACCAGTGATGGCGAACCTTTTAGAGCCTGAGTGCCCAAACTGCAACCCAAAACCCACTTATTTATCGCTGGGTGCTGGGTGGACGTGGCCCACTGGGTGGGCGTGGCAGATTGGGTGGGTGTGGCCAAGCTGGGCATGGTCACCTCGATGTTGCTCATGGGGAGGGACGCCTGTGGGGGCCGGGCAAGGTTGGGGGAGATCCAGGGGGTGGTGGGCAGGAGGCTCGTCCTGCAGGGTGAGGCTGGGCAAGGCAGGGCAGGGGTGCCATTGTCGCAGGGCAAGGCGAGGCATGGGCCGAGGCGGTGGCTGCCTGACACCAATGGCCCCCACACACAGAAACAGCGAGCGCATGGGGGGGCGACAGTGTCCGTCAGCAGCCAGCCTGCTGACCCCTCGACTGGCACACTCTGGCGCTCCGCAGCCCACTGCCAGCAGTTCACAGAAGCCGCCTCTGAGCTGGATGGCCGACCGACAGCTGAGGAGGCGATGCAGTGGGTCGTGCCTGGGAGAGCATGTGAGGCCAGGAGGGATGGGATGGGGGGGGGGAAGGAAGGAAACCTGCCATGCTGGGATGCATCCAGCCACGTGGGAGCTCGGCAAGTTAGCGGGCAACTGGTTGAAGAAGGACGGTTGCCATCTCCAGGGCATGGTGCGTGTGCCCCCAGAGAGGGCTCTGGGTGCTGCCTCTGGCACGCGTGCCATACGTTCGCCACCACTGCTCTACACAGACAAATGGTTGTCCAATCTCTTCTTAACTCACAGACTAATAACAGTTTCATTAAAATCTAGGTGCAGAAATATAAGGAAAAAAAGAAGTTTGACTCCAAATAAATGCTAGATTGTCAAAAAAAAAAATTCCTTCATAGGAAAATAAAGCTGAGTGGTACAACTACTACAAGGTCTGGATATGATTGAGCTGAAACATCTGTTAAAAGGGGAATGGAAAAAACCCTTCCCCCATCCCACTAAAAATACATCTCTATTTTCCATCCCTTCTTCTCAAACTTAAAACATGTGATGAAATCCCTGAAGCTACTTTCAGAACTATAAAAGTCACCTCAGTATCTGAAGCTAGTCAGAAATTCCACCATTCATGCTGAGCTTTTATGAAGAGCAGATTTTAAGAGGAAAGAGGGGGGTGGTGGAAAGCTATAATCTGTCTAGGTAACAAAGGCTACCTTATTCTCTGCTTGCTGAGTAAAACTTAGGGGTTTTGGGTTGTTGTTTTTTTTTGCAACTACCCAGAAAAAAATAAAGTTGAAACACACACAATAAGGTCCCTGACAGTTTTCAATGCTCTTCAAGCTAGGACCCCAAGCTGGCTGAAGTTCTTTCCTCTCCCCCCACCCTTTGGCTTTTCTGCCCCAACACTTGCTGTTAAGCATTATTTGTTGCAGTTTTCCCCAAGAACAATGGAGTTGTTGTGTCTGGAAAACATTCAGCTTCAGAATTTAACCAAGCCATAGGAACAGTTATGAAAAGACAACTTGCAAGTTAAATTCTCTATTCCAGTTCATTCTTCTCTTTTCCTTTGGGGATGGAGGAGGGGGGGAAGGGCTTTTATAAAGGCATTCATGTGTGCATGTGGACCCCTCCCCCTTTTTCATAGATTCTTGACTTACAAATTCACCGCCCACCCCCCAGACTAGAGAAACTGGTGGGTTTCTGTGCTCCTTCTCAGAAACACATAGAGATGGAAGAGGATGTTTTGCTCAGGACTCCAAATAAAAGCAGACTTTCTACGTACAGGCAGGTCCTCAACTTACGACCTCCACTGAGCCTCACATTTCTGTGTCTTAAGGGAGACAGTTAAGTGAGTTTTGCCTTGTTTTACGACCCTGCTTAAGCGAACCACTGCAGGTGTTTATTTTATTTATTTATTTATACTAGACTTATATGCCGCCCTTCTCCCAAGACTCAGGGTGGCTCACAACAAAAATACAAGTATAATACAAATCAATTTAAAACTACAATTCGCAATATAAAAACCAGGCAATCAATTTCATTCATACCACACACAGTCACAATCAAAGGCCCAGGGGCAGAGCACAGCTCACACGCCCCAAACCTGTCTGCATAGATGTGTTTTTAAAAGTTTTCGGAAAGCTAGGAGGGAGGGAGCAGTACGAACCTCCGAGGGAAGCTGGTTCCAGAGGGCTGGGGCAGCAACAGAGAAGGCCCTTGCCCTAGGCCCCGCCAGATGGCATTGTTTAACAGATGGGACCCATAGGAGGCCAACCCTATGTGCCCTAACCGGTCGCTGGGATTCATGGGGCAGAAGACGGTCCCGCAAGTATCCTGGCCCATTGCCATAAAGGGCTTTATAGGTCATAACCAACACTTTGAATTGTGTTCGGAGACCAACTGGTAGCCAGTGCAGCTCACGGAGGGCTGGAGTGATATGAGCATGTCTTGGGAGACCCAAGACGGTTCGCGTGGCCGCATTCTGGACTACTTGCAGTCTCCGGACATTCTTCAGAGGTTGCCCCATGTAGAGAGCATTACAGTAGTCGAATCTCGAGGTGACAAGGGCATGGGTGACTGTGAGGAGTGACTCCCGGTCCAAATAGGGCCGCAACTGATGCACCAGGCGAACCTGGGCGAATGCTCCCCTCGCCACAACCGAAAGATGGTGTTCTACATTAGTAACACGGCTGTTCAGCAAATCGGGCTTCCCCATGATTCATATTTATGACGGTTGCAGCGTCCAGGGCTCGGGTGATCCTCCTTTTGCGACCTTCTGACAAACGAAGTCAACAGGGAAGCCAAATTCACTTAACGACCGTGTTCCTAACTTAACCACTGTGGACAGAAAGGACGTAAAATGGGGGGCAAACTCACTTGGCTAATGTCTCACTTAGCAACATAAATTTTGGGTTCCATCGTTGTCATAAGGTGAGGACTACCTGGATACAGATGACGTTGGGGAAGGAATGGATGGCCTTTGATGGGACACGACCCAACTCAATACTGGGAAAGTGGAAAGCCCAAGAAAAGAAACTCAAAGTAACTCCACCTTGGATTTTATTCCGTATACAGTGGGGCAGTAAGAAATACTGACGACAAGATTCTTAATATTATACCCTACAAAACTCTTGTTATTATTATATTGTTATTATCCTGGTTGGATCGGTTTCCTGACCTGATCGATACACTTCTGGAGTCCTTTCTAGATTATACCCTGAAACCAATATTAGTGGGATTGTTTTAGTAGCTATGCAATCTGATTATCCCTCCAGTCTCCCACCTTCATAAATATCCAGGTAGTCCTCAGTGACCACCACTGAACCCAAAATTTTTACAACTTTTTTGCCGCAGTTGTTAAGTGAATCACTGTGTCAACGCTACTAACATTGAATGTTTTTGCATTGATAACAGATGGAGATGCAACCATTTTTTCTTTTTGCTTTTAGAGTTAGATGATGCTGGGGAAAGGGGAGGAAAGTGCATGGGAGTTTAGTTAAACAGAACAATGCTGAACCTAGTGTGAGAACCAAGGTTATTGAAATAAGAGATGATAAAGAATTGGCGGGGCTGGAGAACTGGAGGGAAAGTCTGCATTTCAAACTAATTGGAGAATGTGATTTATGACTGTTAACTGGAAGAGGGAATTGTGCTTTGATACTATGTGCTCAAGGGAGGGGAACTCAAGTTTTTGGCTTTGATTGTGCTAGTGCCGATGCTATGCTTCTCAAATAAAGATTCTTTAAGGTAAACAATGCCTCTTTGAAGAGTTTCATCTGTCGGAACCATGACACACTGCAGATGATAAATTAGGAACCCAGTTGTTAAGTGATATTGGATTCCCCACTGACTCTGCTTGTCAGAAGATCACAAAAGAGGATCACGTTGACCCCCAGAAACAGAGTAACCATCATAAATACGAGTCAGTTGCCAAGCATCTGAAGTTTGATCACATGACCCTGGGGATGCTGCAATGATTTGTGGTGGACACTTCAAACCATTTTGAAAAAGCGTATTGAATTTCTACCTCAGTTGTTTTTGTTAGGGATCATAAAAGACTGTACCACTATAGAGACGAACTTAATTTTGAACTTGATCACAGCAGCGAGACTGCTGGTGGGACAATACTGGAAGAAACCAGAAATACCATCTATTGAAGAATGGACTTTGAAAGTCATAAATATGGCAGAAATGGCTAAAATATCGGCATATTTGAAGGATCATTCAAATGAAAAATATATGTTGGACTGGAAACAATGATAGATTCATGGATGCAAAGTGTATTGGTGGTTATTAAAACAGATGTCCATGTATGTTGGTTGAGGCAGGCAGGATTCCCTTGAGTACCATTTGTTTGGGGGTCAAGGGAAAGGGAGGGTTTTGCCTTCTCTTTCTGCTCAAGATCCCCACGTACATTTGGTGGGCCACTGTGTGACACAGAATGCTGGACTCGATGGGCTTTGGCCTGATTCAGCATGGCTCTTCTTATGTTCTTATGTTCAATGGATTAACTACATACAAGAAAAACATCAATCAAAGAAAATGTATCTGGCTTATAGTTAAATCTTGATATACCGAGTGAAGAATGTTTACAAGTTTACAATGATTATATTAAGGGGAATAGCATTCAACTTGAATGTTTTCTTTGTTTACATTTACAAATATATATCTAATACAAAAAATTTAAAATTAAAAAAAACGGTCATAAGCCTTTTTTCAGGGACGTTGTAACTTTGAACAATCACTAAATCAGTGTTTCTCAACCTTGACAATTTTAAGGCATGTGGACTTCAACTCCCAGAATTCCACAGCCAGCATTGCTGGCTGTGGAATTCTGGGAGTTGAAGTCCACATGCCTTAAAATTGTCAAGGTTGAGAAACACTGCACTAAATGAACTGTTGTACGTCGAGGACTACCTGTACTGTATATTACACTTTGCAACCTACGTCTAATTCTGAGAAGGTGATCATGATCAAATTGATATTAAAAATGAGCCAGTCTATCATTAACCCCTGCAAGAGCTTTAACTTCAGTATGTGGGATAAAAGAAGATACACACTCCCTCTTTAAAAAAACAAAAACAAAAACCACCCCAGTTGTCCCAAAAGTACTAGGACGTCCAAGGATTAAAAAATAAAATAAAAATCAAACCAGACAAAAGTTAAATTAGGACACGACAGTCAGAAGGTTTCTATCTTCCTGCCGTAGGATAAACAAAATAATTCCACTGCAGCTGAGCCTCTTGTCAAATCTCAGAACTGAGTCAACAACCTGTTTTTGTGGCTGAGCGCTTTGATGTTGGTTTTGTTCTTTCCACAGTTTAAAAAAGGAGAACTTTTACCAAATACAATCTTAATCCCAGAATCCGGAGCCCTTTCGCTGTGGCCTGCTTAAGCCAGTTAAGAAGAAAAGGTAATCCGTCCTTCGATTACCCTGGGGGGGTGAATCTATAAACCCCTCAGAGAAGGTTCGCAACTCGGGAGTCCTCCTCGATCCACAGCTGACATTGGATCATCATTTGTCGGCAGTGGCGAGGGGTTCACCTGGTGCACCAGTTGCGTCCTTACTTGGATCGGGAGTCTCTCCTCACAGTCACACATGCCCTTGTCACCTCGAGGATCGACTACTGAAACGCTCTCTACATGGGGCTACCCTTGAAGAGTGTTCGGAGACTACAATTAGTGCAAAATGCAGCTGCGCGAGCAGTTGTGGGCCTTCCGCGTCGTGCCCACATTTCATCAACTCTCCGCATGCTGCATTGGTTGCCTATTGGTCTCCGAGCCCAATTCAAGGTGTTGGTTATTACCTATAAAGCCCTTCATGGCATGGGACCAGGATACTTCACAGGACCGCCTTCTGCCACATACTTCCCTACGACCGGTGAGAGCGCACAGGGTCGGCCTCCTCCGGGTCCCCGTCAGCGAAACAATGTCGTCTGCCGGCCCTAGGGGGAGGGCTTTCTCTGTTGTGCGCCCACCCTCTGAACCAACTGCCTCCTGAAGTCCGCGTTTCTCTGACTCTCCCGGCCTTCCGAAGAATTTAAAAAACCTACCTCTGCCGGCAGGCCTGGGGATGATTGTTGATTGTGGTGTGATTGATGAGTATGTATGGGGTTTTATTTTTAATGTTTTTGTTCGGATTAGTTGAAATTGTTTATATATATGTTGTGAGCCGCTCCGAGTCTTTGGAGAGGAGCGGCACACAAACCCGAATAAATAAATAAATTTGATTAAGCTTTGCAATGCAACCTTAGAAATTAAATCCAGTTAAATCATCTTCTCCTTCTTCTCCTTCTTGCTCCTCCTCCTCCTCCTCCTTCTTCTTCTTCGTTCCCCTCCTCTCCTCCTCCTCCTTTTCCTTTTTTGATAATTTGGGTTGCTGGTGCCTTACTGATGGTAACTCCATAAGTGTGGGAAGTCATAATCCCAATTTGAAACACAATCAAAAGAATTCTACTGCTTATCTAATGGGGGCTTTGTCTGATCCCTGTAGTTCTTTTACAATACAATTTCTCAGGTGAAGCACCAGTACATCACCAGATGCTCTAAATGTTTGGGAAGTAACATAGCCCCAAAAATACTCTGGGTCTGACCATAAGGCAAGAAATACGCAGGTCCACCAAGAGCAACTTCATCGTCTGCTGGAACATAGAATAATAGAGTTGGAAGGGACCTTGGAGGTCTTCTAGTCCAACCCCGCCTATGGCAGGAGATTCAATACCATTCCAGACTTTCTTTGGGCTTGATGGGATGGATACATGTGATCCTATCATATCTAACCCTCCCATCGATATATCATTTCAGAGAAATCCAGAACATCAATATGGCTGTACACTGTCCCATAAACCACAATGGCTAGATTCACACAGCATCTCAAGCCAAAACTAAGAAATTATGTTATGGTCAGCAAAATATGTGAATTCTGGTTCCATGAAAAATATGAGTCTCCCTTTGCTATAGCACAGCTATAAGGCCAATCTCCTAAGTTTCAGAAAACTTGGGTCATTGTAGGGAAATAGATAGAAGACCACTTGGGAAATTTTGAGTTGCAGACCAGGTTGGGGTAAACAAACATACACACCACCCTGTAAGAAGACATCACAAGCCACCATCTTCTGTGGTGTACCCAGAAAGTTGCTATATGGTCATAAACTTGTAAGTCACAAGGGATCAATCTTGACTTGAAAGTAACATGACTTCATTAAATCTTTCATTTGATATTTCCACAGGGAGAAATGACAGCTGTCTTATCTATAGGTCAATGAAACAAGGCCATCTCAAACTGTAATTTATCAGTGGTTCTCAACCTGTGGTCCACAAATCCCTGGGGGGGGGAGTTGCAATTTCACAGGGGGTCCACGAAGGCTTGAAGAAATGTTACGATTTAAATCTGGAGTTAAGTCTTGGGGATCCATGGCCACAAAAGATATTTAAAGGGGGTCCGTGGTGAAGAAAAGGTTGAGAACCACTGAGCTAGATCATTCCAGAAAATCATCGTAATTAAGCACAGGTTTGCGATACTATTCCCACAACACTGTAGCTAGCATTCAACTGCAATAACCCAAGCATGAAGCAAAGCTGATCATCATCAGTGGATAGTACTGAACAAGGTATCCATCCATACGACAAGAAGAAGAAAAAGTAAAACATGAGAACACAACTACCAACCAATCTCACAAAAATACAGGAGAAACTAAGAAAGAAAGAAAAACTCTTCCAAGATAAAACCTGAATCCACTTTCCTGGAGCAAGCAACAGCGAGAACTGATCTTCTGTGTGCATAAAGAAAGGATATCCGACAAAGAGTTTTCTAATGCATAAGAAACAGCTCTACAGCTGCTGAAGATAAGTTCCGAATGTTATACTGGTCTTAATGGGAGCTTTATTGGCCAGGTTTCAGGTCAAAATATTTTTCTTTTCATTATAGATTTAGAGTTAAAACACTGAAATACAAAGAAGCAGGGGAAGGTGAGAAGCAAAGGAAAGGAAAGGAAAAGAAGGAAAGGAAAGAGAAAGAGAAAGGAAATAGAGAAAGGAAAGGGAAATAAGGAAAGGAAAGGAAATAGAGAAAGGAAAGGAAAGGAAAGGAAAGGAGGAAGGGAAGGGAAAGGAAGGAAAGGAAAGGAAGGAAATAGAGAAAGGAAAGGAAAGGAAGGGAAGGGAAGGGAAAGGGAAAGAGAAAGGGAAAGGAAGGAAAGGAAAGGAAAGGAAAGGAGGAAGGGAAAGGAAAGGAATGGAATGGAAAGGAAAGGAAATAGAGAAAGGAAGGAAAGGAAGGGAAGGGAAGGGAAAGGAAATAGAGAAAGGAAAGGAAATAAGGAAAGGAAAGGAAATAAGGAAAGGAAAGAGAAAGGGAAGGGAAGGGAAGGAAAGGAAAGGAAAGGAAAGGAAAGGAAAGGAAAGGAAAGGAAAGGAAAGGAAAGGAAAGGAAAGAAAGGAAAGGAAAGGGAAGGGAAGGGAAGGGAAGGGAAGGGAAGGGAAGGGAAGGGAAGGGAAGGGAAGGGAAGGGAAGGGAAGGGAAGGAAAGGAAAGGAAAGGAAAGGAAAGGAAGGGAAGGGAAGGGAAGGGAAGGGAAGGGAAGGGAAGGGAAGGGAAGGGAAAGGATCCACTCTTGAAATAGTCTTCCAACTTTTTAAAGTGATGTACACAGAGAGAGAGACAGACAGACAGACAGAGAAATATAGATACAGATACACACACACACACACACACACACACACACACAATGGATTCTATACCCCACCCAGCAGCAACATTTCCAAGGAATGTGTGAAGTCAAAATGAGGTGAAATGCAAGAGAAAGACAAATTATTAAAATGCAAGTAAATTAAACACATTTCCCCCCCCTAAATGTATACTTGGGAATTCAAAGGTGGTGGAGAAAGCATCCACCCCTCTATTGCAGTCGCAGAGTAAAAGCCTAAGTAAAGAAACAGGGGTTTTAGGAGGGGTGAAAGTTATGAAAACAGACACTTCTCAAAGATTAGGGAGACAAAAGACAAAGGCTGCAGAGAAACCCAGTCTCTAATGAGCCAACCCAGATAATGAGCCACGGGGATTGCATATAAAATGGGCCTCTTGAAAACCAAGGAGTTGTCAGGATGCCTGCAGGGGGAAAGCAAACCTGGCAAATAAGTGAA
>JARGCV010000065.1:1612500-1807500 GCA_034064705.1 Bothrops alternatus
AAAACCAATCATTCCACAAACATACACACAAACATACACTGGCTAGGGGCAAGGTGTTAGCTGCCCCAGGCCTGCTGGCAAAAGTATGTTTTAAGCAATTTACTGTGACCTTTTAAAAATGCAAACAATTCATTTACTCCCTTTAAAATAACTACCGCATTGGTGATATATATCAGTATGGAACAAGGTAGCATGGTAATTTGAAAAAAGAGCCTCTGGAGAGGAATAAAAATGTGTATTTTTTTTCCCAATGTCTCTCTTTTTAAAAAAAAAAAAAAATACACATGCTTTCCTGGGCCCTCCAAGCATTAGTTTATGTTTATCGTTCTCCATCTGTACTCGTTAGTTATTTGTTTAACTGGGCTGATAATTATTGACAATTCAGGCTTTGCTTCTTAAATTTCCTCTTCTCGGGGTGGTTATTATAATGAGAACTTCCAAATAGCTGTTTTGTTGATTTCTGCAAGAGCATCAATATGCTTATTAATAGCCTATTAACCAAATGTTCTTTTCCAAAACAGACCACGCTAATCTTTGTGCCTTTCACCTCTGGGTAACTGGAGTGCATCAGCTGTCAATTAAAATTCTGCTCTCTGTTGTGCCTGTCTGATTATGCCATGCATTATCTCAGACAGATAGGCATTTATTTAATAGAACTATGAGTGCAGACAGACTTCTTCTTCTTCTTCTTCTTCTTCTTCTTCCTTCTTCTTCTTCTTCTTCTTCTTCTTCTTCTTCTTCTTCTTCTTCTTCTTCTTCTTCTTCTTCTTCTTCTTCTTACTCCTACACTTCCTCCTCTACCTCTACCACCTCCTCCTCCTCTTCTTTTTTTCTTCCTCCTACTCCTACCCCTACTCTCTACTTCCTCCACTACCACCTCTTCTTCTTCTTCTTCTTCTTCTTCTTCTTCTTCTTCTTCTTCTTCTTCTCCTCCTCCTCCTCCTCCTCCTCCTCTTCTTCTTCTTCTTCTTCCACTTCTTCTTCTGCTTCTTCCTCCTCCTCCTTCTTCCTCTTCTTCCTCAACCCCCTCCCAGCCTGCTAGATGCTCAAACTGGATTGCCAGATGTTCAGACTGTTGTTGATGTTATTGTTATGATGATGAGGATTCCAAGAAACCAAGGAAGAAACATTCACCCTCTTTTGCAAAGTTATCCCTGGATCAGATACCAAGGAGAAATAATTAATTCATCACACAGATTTTCCATTGAAATCAAGAGAAGGGTCATCAAGGTCATCCTTTAGGAAGCTAGGGCCAGTTCTGAAAAGATTGTAATTGCCACCTCCGTTCCTCTCTAAGGATGTTGGATTAAAATCTGCTGAAATTTTGAGATAGGAAAATAGAAATTGCCATCCAATTTCCAACGTTTGTCAACCCCAACAACTTTAAGAGACCTTGACTCCAGGTCCCAGAATGCACCACCCATCTTAAAGTTGCCAAGGTTGTTGACAGACGCTGGCCTGGAGAATAATCAGAGAGGGAAAACTCCACCTAACCATAACTTGGGAAAAGAGTGCACTGCATTTAGTTTGAAGTTTAGAATACACCTATTCCAAATGCATTTATTTCACTCCACACTTGCCTGCTTTAACAGTAATTGTGAGTAGTTCCTGTTCTCCATATGCCAGCAACAGGAGGGTGCAGCGTCTTTCTTTAAAAAGCAACTTAAACCCCGGGGGATTTTTATTTTAGGAACAATGACAACTAGGGAAGGAAGTGTCATCAATGTGAAAAAATAAGCACATCACCACTGAACAGAGATACTCTATGTATGTATATGTATATATGTGTATATATATCTGAGTGTGTGTATGTATATGTATACACACACACATACATACATACACACATACAGTCATGCTGTACAGTCCACTTAAGGTAACCATTTGTTCAGGAAAGACACAGAAAACTATTTCTTGCAAATTCTCCCCCCCCCCCAATGATAATTTTTATAGCCAAAAGAGCCTCAGACAAACTGAAAGTCGTTCACAGCTACAAGTTGGGGCAAGTGATCCTTATGACCATTGTCCACAATTGGCATTCTCGGCCTTTATTCCACCGATCTCAAGATTGGAAGCCATGTTTTGTCCTTCTAATAGCACCACTGAAGCAGGTTGTGTTAGAACTAATGCGCGGCTTCACACATCCTGTTAAGCTCTCGTGGGGCTGGCTTGATCTGGGCTTAGCACCAGAGCGAAATGGCTAGCGACGTAGCTGCTCTCTGGGGGAAAAGCCATTTTTACAACTCAATCCTCCGGTGAAGAACAGATGGGATGTGCCGAACTTGAGAGAAGACCACAACTGCTTTAAGCCTTTCCTTGGCAGCCTTCAAGATCCCGGACCCCACCCTGTTCCGTCTCTGTCAACCCAACAGGTGCTCCACCATGAGGCTGGATTTTATCCTAGTCAATTGTCACTGCAAATAAATAAACCTTTCCAGGGCAAATGAGAAATTGTGTTTACCCCATAATCAAAACACAGGTGTAGGATCTTTACTAGGAAATTAATACAACTCTATAAATCTGTCAGCAGAAGGTGTGGGAAGAACAGATGGCTTATATTGCTGAAAAACTGGTCCTGGATCGTCTTTCCCACCCAGAATTGCAAGTATGTCAACTCTCTCCCTCTCTCTGTGTGTTTGTCTCTCTTTCTCTCTCTCTCTCTCTCTTTCTGTCTCTTGCTTTGTCTCTCTCTCTCTCTCTCTCTCTCTCTCTCTCTGTCTCTCTCTCTCTCTCTGTGTGTCTCTCTCTTTCTTTCTCTCTCTCTGTCTCTCTCTCTCACTTTGTCTGTCTCTGTCTCTGTCTCTCTTTCTTTCTCTCTCTCTGTCTCTCTCTCTTTCTCTCTCTCTCTGTCTCTCTTTCTCTCTCTCTCTCTCTTTCTTTCTGTCTCTCTCTCTCTCTGTGTGTCTCTCTCTCTCTGTGTCTCTCTGTGTGTGTCTCTCTCTTTCTTTCTTTCTCTCTGTCTCTGTCTCTGTCTCTGTCTCTCTCTCTCTGTCTCTCTCTTTCTCTGTCTCTCTCTCTCGCTTTGTTTGTCTCTGTCTGTCTCTGTCTCTGTCTCTCTCTCTTCTTTCCTTTCCTTTCCTTTCCTTTCCTTTCCTTTCCTTTCCTTTCCTTTCCTTTCCTTTCCTTTCCTTTCCTTTCCTTTCCTTTCCTTTCCTTGATTTTAGAGGACTCGAATCATCTAGTCTCAATTCTCAATCCTTTGTATCAAGTCTCAGTTCTTTCTCTATGGAGATTCTCAGTCATAGTTATCCCAAAGGTGCTTTTTCATGAAGCGACTGAACTTTCTTGTTTTATCTTTGAAGATGTTTTGCTTCTCATCCAAAAAGCTTCTTCAGCTCTGACCTCACCATCCAGTCAGAGCTGAAGAAGCTTCCTGGATGAGAAGTGAACGTCTGCAAAGAAAAACAAGAAAGTCCAGTTGCCTCGTAAAAAAGCACCTTTGGTATCTCAGTTCTTGTATCACCACAGGCAACTTGAAAATTCATGTCGGTCACTCTGAAAAGATGCTACCAGTCCATAATTCAAGAATAAATCAACCAAGAGGTTGATTTTGAAGGCCAGAATGGTACAAAGTGTTGGATGAACACCAGGAGACACCTGGGTTCCGATCTACCTTCAGGAATGGAAGTTCACTAGATGGCTTTGGACCAGGTCAACCTGTCTCATAAGTTGTTATGGGGGGAGGGGAGATATTTAAATGGAAACCCCTTTCCCTATCAACTTTTGGGACATTTTCATCAGAGTCTTCCCACAGGAAGATTGCTACATCAGGCAACAGCTCCACAAAAATCCAAAACACACACACTCCGAAGCGTAGCACACCCACGTTCAGATATGTTACCAGGGACCAATCTTCTCTCTGAATTTCGTTAAAAGCAACCACATCAAAGCTCCAGAATTTTGCCAACCCCAATTCCCCTATTCTCCCGCTTTAAAACCAAGGTTTCCTACTAGAAAATTTAATATCTTTGCTCAGTCTCCCCACTCTGTGTATTTCCCCCCCCATAGCCTTTTTTTGTCTGAAACTCTGTTCTCTTAAAAGCTAACAGATGTTAATACCACGAAGGGGGGGGAATCGTGCCTGTATAACTCATTAAAGTTTATATATTCCAAGAATTCTTGTAATTCAGGAATCACTGGAGGTCTGATGGGGGGGGAGTGGAAGGAAGGGGAGAGAGAAAGGAGAGAGAGAGAGACCTAGAGAGAAAAGGCCCCAAAATATATTCTGAAAGAACATAGTTTGCTCGGCATACCACATACGCTTGAGAACAACCAACAATCCTTCCACCACCTTTTGCAGATCCCTTCCAACTATGTCACGTAATTCGGGTAGTGACACAGTTGTTAAGGGAATCTGGCTCCCCCATTGACTTGGCTTGTCAGAAGGTGCCCGAAAGCGGATCAAGTGACCTCAGAGAAGCCTACAGGGATGTGTCTTATTTGAATCAAGCCAACTTTACATTCCTTCCTTCTACTTCTAAAAGTTAAGCATGACTGACGACATTACAAATTTCCTTTGAATAGACCTTCTCTTGGCAAGCTTCCTGAACCTGAGACAATAGATCATAGCTTAGCATAAGGGTTGGACGAGATGACCTCCAAGGTCCCTTCCAACTTTATCACTACTACTACTACTATTGTTATGGTTATTGTAAGTAAAGGCAGCCAGCTGCATCTTCTTCAGGAAACCATGGTTTTGAGCGCAATCCATGCATTCAAACCTATGTTCCTAAAATGCAGGTTCCCCACTGCACATCTCCAACGCTCATCATTTCCATTTCTAGCCAACACTGTCTCTCCAATCTGCTATACAAGCTTTAGCCTTACAGAATAACACGTCTGGAAGGGATCTTGGAGGTCTTCTAGTCGAACCCTCTGCCCATGGCAGGAGTTCCTATACCAGCGGCAGGCAACCTTGGCTGTTTTATGACTGGTGGACTTCAACTCCCAGAATTCCTGAGCCAGCCATGCTGAGGGGAAAGGGAGAGGTTTCCCAGTTGAGCCATGTTGGCTCAGGAATTCTGGGAGTTGAAGTCCATGAGTCATAAAAGAGCCAAGGTTGCCTACCCCTGTCCTAAGTCCTCCTGTTCTAAGCGGTGAGCCTCCTAGACCAGGGGTAGGCCACCTTGGCTCTTTTATGACTCGCGGACTTCAACTCCCAGAATTCCTGAGTCAGCCATGCTGAGGGGAAAGGGAGAGGTTTCCAAGCTGAGCCATGCTGGCTCAGGAATTCTGGGAATTGAAGTCCACGAGTCATAAAGCAGCCTAGGCCTAGGCCAGAGATAGGCAACCTTGGCTCTTTTATGACTCGTGGACTTCAACTCCAGAATTCCTGAGCCAGCCACGCTGAGGGGAAAGGGAGAGGTTTCCCAGTTGAGCCATGTTGGCTCAGGAATTCTGGGAGTTGAAGTCCACGAGTCATAAAAGAGCCAAGGTTGCCTATCCCTATCCTATACCATTCCAAATTTTCTTTGGCTTGATGGGATGGATACACGTGATCATAGAAACAATAACAAAATAACAGACTTGGAAGACGCCCTGGAAGTTGTCCAGTCCAACCACCTCCAACCCAAGCAGGAGACCCTATACCAGGGGTCCCCAACCCTCGGTCCATGGACCGGTACCGGGCCGTGGCATGCCAGCAACTGGTCTGCACAAACAAGCAAAGTCCCATCCCTGGAATGCAGGCAGCACACAAAACCACACACTCTCCAGTCCACGGAAAAACCTTTCTCCACAGAACCGGTCCCTTGTGCCCAAAAGGTTGGGGACCTCTGCCCTATACCATTCCAGACAAATGGCTGTCCAGTCTCTTCTTAAAAACCTCCAGTGTTGGAGCACCCACAGCTTCTGGAGGCAAGTCGTTCCGCTGATTAATTGTAATAATAACTCTGTGGTGATGGTTTTTACATTTCAGTCCCGTTTTATTCTACTGGACCTATAACAATAAAACCAACAGCAACAATGCACATTGAAATGAGGACACCAGGTCCCAAACCTGATTAAATTCTCTGCAGCCGATAACCTATGTTAGCAGACTTGGTTCTTTAATTGAAAGATGAAGACACGCAAAGGCCCTCCATTTTTTTTTCAGACGTGAAAAGCATGAAAGCATTTTTTTTTCCTCCTCTAGTTGGGCCCAAAGTTCCCAAGACCAACCAGGAGTTAATGATGGTGCTTTGGGGGGGGGGGGGAATGAGGGGAGAAAAAAAGTAACAATTAGGTTACATCAGCATCCCAGTAGGAGGGTATCAAACTGCAGAGTCTTCCTTGTCTCCTGTCCTAATGTTGGTCAATCTCCCCTTGAAATCAGTGGGAGTTGCCTACATAAAGGCTCTAGGATCAACCCAGACCTTCAAACTGCAGGGTCCAAGATCACACATGACCTCAATCAGCATCATTCTTTAGACTTGGCGCCTGCCCTACATTTGGAGACATATAAAAGACTCCTCTCCTCCCTCCCCCCCCCAAAAAATAACTGTTGTGGAAAGGGAGGTGGGGAAGGAAAGGGATGAAGCTAGCTACAATGCAAGCACTGTTCAGCTGAAACCTCACCCTGAACCTTGAGTCTCTACCTTGGATTTGAGGGGAACCACAAACCCGGTCCTGATCAAAGAGGCAGAGAGTTGAAAGGCACCTAGGTGTCAATCAGTCCCAAACTGGCTAAATCACAGCATTCTTTTGTGCAGTAAAACAGTAAACCCTGTGCAGTAAAGCAGAGATTTGGAGGGAAGATCTCTTAGTAGGTGGAGACATTTAGATGGAACTCAGCTGCTTCCTCTAAACTGGCACCAAGGCTGCCATTGTCACATCACAACAGGGGACCAAGTCTCCTTTGGGGTCCCAGAGTGACTTTCACCCCTACTCTACCTTGCAAAGTTCTAGCAACCTTCTTGAATGTGGTCCTCAGATCAAAACAGAGTGATACATCTTGATATAGGAAGACACTGGCCAGGAAAGCACTAGAGTTTTGGATCACAGGCAATCCCAGCCTTATCTGAAGATCGTAGACACTGAATTTGAAACTTTGGTAAAGGAGATGTTCTATTAGGTGTAGCTTAGGACCAGATGACTCTGTTTAAGACTAAGATTCCCTGAAGCCCTGACTTACGTCTAGCCATAAATGTGGGCTTGTGGAAGCCATAATTCAACAGGTTTGAAGGGTGTCACATCAGCTACCTTTGATGGCCCTGAGCAGTGCATGGTCTGTTTGCTAGGACTTCCTACTTGCATGGATAGGAGTAAATCCCCAAGGAGGTTTTATTCTTCTAATTGTCCAATTGTCCAGTGTCCAATCCATTTATTAGGGTTTTCTGGTTCTCCCACCTCAAAGCCAACCAGAGGTAAACCGTACTTCTCTTCCAAGATCAGATAAAATCATCTTTATTTCCATCTGCTGATGTGCATATTATTTGCACAGACAGAGGAGAATGAGAATTTAGAGGCGAGGACACAAATCCACCTAATTGGAAGCATCTCCAGTGCTTCTTCTCTAAACACCCACTGTGTGCTAAATAGAGCACCAAGTCTCCTGACATCAAAGGGGCAACATCTCACTTCACTTGAAAAGTCTTCCAGATCTTGTGCAAACACAGCATCAACAGCCCCACCCCTTTAAAAAGAAGATGAAAGAAAGCAATCTCTTTTCAAAAATTACCGAAAGAAGGAAGGAAGCTGGCGCCTGCAATTCTCCTTTTTTTTCAATGGGAAGGATTTTTTTTTAAAGCTGGGGGTGGGGTGGGGGAGAAGGACCCTAACTTCAATCAGTTTGTATAAACCAGCTTTTGTTTTGGTTTTTTTTTCTTTTTAACCTAATGACTTTGCTCTTAAGGATTTGCTATAACTGTACTGCTTTGCCACTCAGCAGGGAGTTGTAGCAGTAAGCAAAGCTGATCAACCCTCCGAGTGAGTTTCTTTTCCAACTCTGCTGACAGTTCAAAATTTTCGGCTCTTTGGAAATGTTTGCTGTTGCAGAAGCTGTCATTGAGAAATGGAGAGCCGCTGAGTTTCTCCCCACAGAATTTAAAGATGGGTGGATCTAAGGGGAAAGAGGATCAGCTCAACTGATGCTATGGCTTCAGGCACAAGAAACCAGGTGCCGCCGGGATAATAAAGTTCAAAAGCACTATAGGTTTATTTCATGCTACTTACAGATAAGAATTTGATCTACTAGCGGTCAAGGCAAATTGGCGCTAGATAAGAGTCAACGGAATTCATGGGGAGGGAGGGCTGCACTTGGTCCTCTTGTGGAAATGCAATGATTCCAAACTAATGACTCGTTTGATCCCACCCTCAGGCTCAACCTGGTCACCTCCTACATTTGGGAGGGAAGAAGGATGACCACATAGCACAGCAAGGCTGACAAACACTGAGATAGGGTTAGAGCAGGGTCCCCAACCCCTGGTCCGTGGACCATTATCGGGCTGCAGCATGCCAGCAACCGGGCCACACAAACAAGCAAAGCTCCATCCTTGGGATGTAGGCAACACACAAAACCTCTCTCCACAGAACCAGTCCCTGGTGCCCAAAAGGTTGGGGGCCTCTGAGAGAGTGAGTAAAAATAGAAAAGAAACTTATTTACTTGGCTACATTAACCATTAAGGGAGACAGTTTGGTGTAGTGGTTAAAGCACTAGGCTAGAAACCAGGAGATTATGCGTTCGAGTATAACCTTAGGCACAACGTTAGCTGAGTGACCTTGAGTCTCTCTTTTTCGGCCGTAAGAAGGCAGCAATGGCCAACCACTTCTGAAAAAAGGTCCTCAGCCTTATGACCGTTAGAGCCTCCCCAGAGTCACATGATCAAAATTGGGGTGCGTGGCGAGCAGCATGCATTTCTAGTGGTTGTGACATCCCAGGGTCATGTGATTGCCATTTGTGACCTTCCAAGAAACAAAGTCAACGGGGGAAGCCAGCTTCACTCAACAAGCACACGGTTATGATTCATTGAACAACCCTGTCCAAAAAAATCAGGCATGACTCGCTTAACAGTTTTACTTAGCAATGGAAATTCTGCTGCCAGTTGTGATCGTAAGTTTGAGGACTACCTGTATTGATATGCTTTCGGAGTTAAGTGTGGGAGACAAAAGAGTAAACCGAAACAGAAAAGGCATCTAGACCACAATCTCTCCAGAAATTCGAAAACTTCCCTTTCCTGGTTTTCATGGGCAGCTGGACTTCTAATCAGCAGAGGCCAGGATGATGAAAGGACAAGTTCTCTAACTGGAAAGACCGCTTGAGTGATCAGAGACACCAGGACCCTCCAGTTTCCTTCCTGTTTGTTTTGTATTAAGCGAATGAATGCCATTAAGCACCCAATAGGTTGGACAAACACTGTGCCCTTCACACGAGGTCTTCAGGAAGCCCCCGTGCTTTTCTTTCTTTCTTTTTCTCTTTCTTTCTTTCTTTCCTTTCTTTCTTTCTTTCTTTCTTTTTCTTTCTCTTTTTCTTCCTTTTCTTTTCCTTCTTCCTTCCTTCTTACCCTTTTCCTTCCTTCCTTCCTTTTCTTTCTTTCTTTTTCTTTCTCTTTCTTTCTCTTTCTTTTCTTTTCCTTCTTCCTTCCTTCTTACCTTTTCCTTCCTTCCTTCCTTCCTTCCTTCCTTTTCTTTCTTTCTTTTCTTTTCCTTCTTCCTTCCTTCTTACCCTTTTCCTTCCTTCCTTTTCTTTCTTTCTTTCTTTATTTTCTTTTCCTTCTTCCTTCCTTCTTACCCCTTTCCTTCCTTCCTTCCTTTTCTTTCTTTCTTTCTTTTTCTTTTTCCTTTTTCTTCCTTTTCTTTTCCTTTTCCCCTCCTTCTTACCCTTTTCCTTCCTTCCTTTTCTCTTTCTTTCTTTCTCTTTCTCTTTCTCTTTTTCTTCCTTTTCTTTTCCTTTTCCCCTCCTTCTTACCCTTTTCCTTCCTTCCTTCCTTTTCTTCCTTTTTCTTCCTTTTCTTTTCCTTCTTTCCTTCTTACCCTTTTCCTTCCTTCCTTCCTTCCTTTTCTTTCTTTCTTTCTTTTTCTTTTTCTTTTATTTTCCTTTTCCCCTCCTTCTTACCCTTTCCCTGCCTTCCTTCCTTTTTCTTTTTCTTTCTTTCTTCCTTTCCTTCCTTCCTTCCTTTTCTTTCCTTTCTTTTTTCTTCCTTTTCTTTTCCTTTCCCCCTCCTTCTTACTCTTTTCCTTCCTTCCTTCCTTTCTTTGTCTTTCTTTCTCTGTGACTGACTGAAGACTAGAGAGGGACGAGAAAGTTTACATGTGGTCTTAAGAAAACCCGTTCTTTTTTTCTTCCTTCCTTTCTTTCTTTCCTTTCTTTCTTTCCTACCTTCTCTCTCTCTCCCTCCCTTCCTCTGTTCATTGGCTACCTCTGTGACTGATTGAAGGCTAGAGGAGGACAAGGAAGTTTCTGTATCACCCTCCTCCTTCTCCTCATCTTCCTCCTCCTCCTCATCATAATAAAGTTGGAAGGGACTTTGGAGGTCATCTAGTCCAACTCCCTGCTCAGGCAGGAAACCCTACACCATTTCAGACAAATGGCCGTCCAGTCTCTTCTTAAAAACTTCCAGTGTTGGAGCATTCACAACTTCTGGAGGCAGGTTGCTTCACTGGTTAATTGTTCTCATTGTCAGGAAGTTTTTTCTTAGTTCTAGGTTCTTCTATCATCATCATCATCATCATCATATAATCAGGAGGAAGAAAAGGAAGACACTAACCAGAAAGAATAAGGAGCTTTGATCAGCTGTGGCCACCCAGCTCCTTGCACACTCATTTCTGGTTGTTCACATACGAGCAGAAGATGCTACCTTAAACCAACTGTACTACAGTAGGTTCACCCATGTTCTTAAGTTATAGTTTGCTTGAGTCTAATTTACTGGTCACAGAACCAGCTTGGTATGATGAGTAGAAATGGGAGACTGTCGTTTCTAGTCCTACCTTAGACACAAAGCCAGAGACTTTGGGCCAGTCTCTCTCCTCTACCCTAAAAGAAGACGGGTGAGTAGCTACTACCGGTAGCCCGGGGAAATTGCATGGACAGTCTGAAGTCAAGACTGACTCAAAAGCACAAATACACACCCAAATGGTTAAACATCTATGGCTGGGAAGAGCTTGTACCAGGACATTATTACACAATCTCAGTACAGCTTGACACAATGAATAAACTTCATCTGTTTGTCATCTTGTACTACATCTCTAAGTATTTATTTTTTATATATTTTTTGCTTGGACTTAGATTGAAATTGTTGTTTTATATACCGGTATATGTTGTAAGCCGCTCCGAGTCTTCGGAGAGGAATGACATATAAGTCCAAACAAAATAAATAAAATAAATAAACATTATTGTTGTTGCTAATGCTGTATTACAATACTAGACGGAGGTTTAACAACACAAAGGAGGGAGTACTTTTTCTCCAGGTAAACCAAAGAGATCACACCAGAGTTTTAGGAAATATTCATATACAAAAATCTAGATAGAAAAAAAGAGAAAAAAAATACCCATATGCCTCCAAGCATATTGAGTGGGGGTTTTTTTGGTTTGAAATGTTTCTCTGTGGTCATGTAACTCCAATATAAGCTTTTCTTGAAAACATAGGATTTGGCAAAGGAGGGGATTCTACAGAAACCAACTTATTTTGGAAAATGTTTCATCTCCTTTTTATGAGACTTGACCAACAAATTTTGCATATTTTGCTCACCTTCCAGCAAAATCCTTAAGTCCTTGACTTACAACAGTTTGTTTGTTTAGTGAAGGTTCAAAGTTATGCCGGCAACAAAGGGGAAAGTTCCTCCAAGTACCTGCAAACCTGGTACTTTGATCCCTGACATTCCCACCAGAAAACCCTGAAATATTCTCTCATTCCCCAGAAAGTCTCGTTTATCTTCTTAGCTACAGAAACAAACTCTAGCCAAAAAGGTTAGCAGATCTCGCTGGAGCCATTCCACTCTCTGAATGATCTTGGCTCAGCCATCCGTTCTCAGTTTAACCTATTTTTAGGCTGTTTTGCTAATAATAATAATAATAATAATAATAATAATAATAATAATAATGAGGAAGAGGAAGAGGAAGAAGAAGAGGAAGAAGAAGAGGAAGAAGAAGAAGAAGAAGAAGAAGAAGAAGAAGAAGAAGAAGAAGAAGAAGAAGAAGAAGAAGAAGAAGAAGAAGAAGAAGAAGAAGAAGAAGAAGAAGAAGAAGAAGAAGAAGAAGGTGGAATTTCTTGAACAAACTCAAGAGGGGAGAGTATAACGAGCTTGTTTGTTTATTTATTTATTCATTTATTTAATTTTAAAAAACTCCTTGAAACTTGGTTTCAGCCAAACTGTCTTCCATTTCCCTCTACTCCTGTAAAAACAGATGATGATGATGATGATAATGATAATGATGATAATAATAATAATAATAATAAAGAGGAAGAGGAAGAGGAAGAGGAAGAGGAAGAGGAAGAGGAAGAGGAAGAGGAAGAAGAAGAAGAAGAAGAAGAAGAAGAAGAAGAAGAAGAAGAAGAAGAAGAAGAAGAAGAAGAAGAAGAAGAAGAAGAAGAAGAAGAAGAAGAAGAAGAAGAAGAAGAAGGAATTTCTTGAACAAACTCAAGAGGGGAGAGTATAACGCGCTTGTTTGTTTATTTATTTATTCATTTATTTAATTTTAAAAAACTCCTTGAAACTTGGTTTCAGCCAAACTGTCTTCCATTTCCCTCTACTCCTGTAAAAACAGATGATGATGATGATAATAATAATAATAATAATAATGTTGGAAGGGATCTTGGAGGTCATCTAGTCCAACCCCCTGCTCAGGCAAGAAACCCTATACCATTTCAGATAAATGGCTGTCCAGTCTCTTCCTAAAGACTTCCAGTGTTGGAGCATTCACCGCTTCTGGAGGCAGGTCGTTCCACTGGGTAATTGTTCTAACTGTCAGGAAGTTTCTGCTTAGTTCCAGGTTGCTTCTCTCCTTGATGAGTTTCCATCCGTTGCTTCTTGTGCTACCTTCAGGTGCTTTGGAAAATAGCTTGACTCCCTCTTCTTTGTGGCAGCCCCTGAGATACTGGAACACTACTATCCTGTCCCCCTCGTCCTTCTCTTCATTAAACTAGACACACCCAATTCCAGCAACCGTTCCTTATATGTTTTAGCCTCCAGTCCCCTAATCATCTTTGTTGCTCTTCTCTGCACTCTTTCTAGAGTCTCAGCATCTTTTTTACATCATGGTGACCAAAACTGGATGCAGTATTCCAAGGGTGGCCTTAACAAGGCATTGTAAAGTGGTATTAATACTTCATGTAATCTTGATTCTATCCCTCTGTTATTTATTTATTTATTTATTTATTTATTTATTTATTTATGCATGCCTCGGGTGATATATTCACCCCCAGACACCCCCTCCTCCCCAAATGGCCAGATCCAATTTGATTCCTTGGCTCCCACCTTTGATCTAGTGGGCGGGTGCTAAATTTAAGTCTTCTCCTCTTTCCCAGATAGATCTTGAAGGGGGTGGGTCTATTTTAGCTTGCAAGGAAAAAAGATACAGCCTGCTGGCTGCCCCCAATACACACCCACACTGGCATACAGACACACGCAAGATTGCTCCTTGCAACACACACACCCCAAGCTCTCTCCAGCGAGCTATTCAAACTGACCTATGTGAAATTTAAGGACAGAACGGATGCAAATCAAAGCAGCAAATACACACACACACACACACATACACACACACACACACACACACACACATACCGGTATATAGGAGCTCCTGGAAGACTTGAAGATATGTTGATAATGTTCTCATCCTGGAGTCAGGGTGACACCATCCTGAAGAAGATATATAGAACCCTAAGCCCACATACCACACAATTTACTAGCCTAACGACAGTGTTCATTGATCCTCAGCCAACAATTACTGGATCTGATCCCACAGCCTATTTTGGTATCTGGCTTTGGCTTGCAATCAAAACACTAGTCCTGTTTTCTCCACCGCTGTTCCAGTGCCAACTCGGCCCTGCAGGCTGGAGGGAGGCAAGAAAAGATGGATATGCAAATCTGGCAGGTGTTTGGGACATGCCAACACTGTTTGTGAGTCTAGCGTGGATGATTTTTGTGTTTTTGTTTTTAAGAAAACAACAGAAGTGGATTAAGGCATTTTATTCAACACCATGGCCGAAGGGAGCAGGAGGGGGGTGAGGAGAGGAAAAAAAAAAATCCCTCAAGCTTTAGGAGAAAAGACCAATTGTAGAGCCTGAGTTTGGCTTAGATACCTACGGGGAGGGGGGGACAAAATGGCAGTCTTTAAACCCCTTGCAAAAGTGTTTGAAGTCCCCCCCCCGTGGTACTTATGCCCCGAGCAGAATTTGAGGTTGCTTTCCTTCTGTCTTTAGTAACTTTAGGAACCAATGCAAAATTTAACACCCTTCCAAACAGCCTCAGAGAGTTCTCCCTTCTCCATTCACACACCTCCATGGGGGGGGGGAAATACATCAGCTACCTGGGAGCTGCAATTATGCAGGACTTCAGACACCTGGGCCCAATCAGTTGTCCAAAAGCAGAACTTTTAAGCAAAATCCGAAGGGTTTTGTGTGGTGTGGTATGATATGGTGTGGTGTGTGTTTTCAAAACAGTGACTATCTGCAACCAGGAATGTGAACATTTGTTGTTATCAATAGAAGATCCCAGATATCTAAGCACGCCTCAGCAAGGCCCAAAAAACTTTTTAAACATATAATACATGCATACATACATACATATACATACATACATACATATTTATGTAGGTCTTTGGTTATTCGGGTTTTCTCCTGCGTAAAACTGGAAGTGTCTTGGTGATGTTTCGACGAAGTCCCATTCGTCATCTTTAGGCTGGTGTTTTCAGCAAAAGTGTTCTTTTAAAATGTACTCCTAGAAGCACGAAGCCGAAAACACCAGCCGGAAGATGACGAATGGGACTTCATCAAAACGTCGCCAAGACACTTCCAATCTGATGCGGGAGAAAACCCGAATAACCAAAGACCTACATACAAACACCTGCGAAAACCTCAGAAAAAAATATGTATGTATATGTATATTTATATTTGTATACATATATTTGATAAGCTGCCTGGGAAAGCCAAGGGAAATCATCAAAACAATTAAAAAACGAAAGTTGGAATATTTCGGACATGTGATGCAACACCCAGAAAAATACGGCATACTCCATTTAATCCTCCAGGGAAAGATGGAAGGCAAACGAGGTCCAGGCAGAAGAAGAACATTGTGGCTTCAAAATCTAAGGGACTGGTTTGGACAAAACTCAGCAGCACTTTTTCGTGCAGCTGCTGATAAAAACAGGATCGCCAACATGATTGCCAATGTCCGATAAAGGATATGGCACAAGAAGAAGAAGATTTGTATACTAGCTGTATTTGTACACTTTAATGCATATATATGTTTTTACATTAATGCAAAAAAACTATATGTATACATACATATATCTATATCTATATCTATATCTATATCTATATCTATCTATCTATCTATCTATATAACTGAGCACAACAAAGCCCCCACCCAAACAGAACACTCCCCCATCCAATCAGAGCACAGCCAACCCCCCATCCAATCAGAGCACAGCCAAGCCCCTAACCAATCAGAACACACCTCCACCCAATCAGAACACAGCCGAGCTCCCAGCCAATCAGTTCAAACCCCCACTGGAAGTTAAAAGGAAGAAACAGCTACAATCACACATTGCTCCTAGAAGCACGAAGCCGAAAGCACCAGCCTGAAGATGACGAATGAGACTTCGTCGAAACGTCGCCAAGACACTTCCAATTCTACGTGGGAGAAAACCCGAAGATCCAAAGACCTACATACAAACACCCGCGAAAACCGCAGAAAACAAATATATCTATATATGTATATATATAGTTTTTTGCATTAATGTAAAAACGTGTATATGCATTAATGTATACAAGTAGTCCTTGACTTACAACAGTTCATTTAGTGACCATTCAAAGTTACAACAGCACTGAAAATGTGACTTATGACCTTTGTAGGATCCCCATGATCATGAGATCAAAATTGGCAACTGGTTCCTACCTATGACGGTTGCTGTGTGCCAAAGTCACGGCAGTCCCCTTGTTGCATAAGCAGGATCTGATTTTTCCAATGTATCAGCAATACATAACTTGGTGAGCTTCTAATAAAATACATTGGTAAACCAATCAATGCCACATTTTCAAAGAATACGCTTACAGTCACCCATTGACCGAAATAATTTTTAAACCTCATTCAAGAATTTGCATTCCAATCTCTTCAGACGCTCTATCTACATAATTCCAAGCATATTTTTCCCCCTTTTGGCTAAATTTCATTGTTGCGTACAGCATTTTAGCCATTTTGCTATTCAGACAAACCAGACAATCCATTCATGTTTGAAAAGCACATGGTTGGATGGTTCTTTTATTTTGTTATAACAATGATAATCCTAATTTATATTGCAAATTTAGGGATTTTTGTTTCTTTTTACGAGGACTCCCATAGCCATCTAAACAGGTGTCCCCCTGTTTGTAAGCATCCTGAAGGCCAAGGTGGGCAAGTTAGCAGGAACAAGATAGAGGAAGGTTACTGGAAAAAAACCCATTTGTAGCAACTGGCAGGATTTTATTTTCCCAAACAGAAATCTTATATAATACCCAAAGGCATGGCTGTAATTAAATTGAATTTATCAGCCCTCTTGCTCAAAATAAAATAAAATAAAAAGAGTAGGATAAATTGTGAGAATAAACAGCACTGTGGGTGAAGAAGAGGACGGGAAGAAGCATGTTTGTTAGATAAATGGATATCTTGTGTGTTTCCTTCCTCCCTCCATTTTACTAACAATATAAATTATATTGTCTTGGAGCCTTCCAACCTCTCATTTTCTTTAATTAAAAAAAAAATCATAGGAAACGGAGACAAAATGTACCTGCGGGCACCTTGGAACCATAGGTGCCAGATTTCCAACTCTTTAAAAGTGTTCTGTCCCAACAAGAAAAACGAAGCAATAAATTGTGCATTTCCAAGTTGCACAATCTCTGGCTTCAATCTCTTGAGCTCCCCCCCCCAAAAAAAATGGCTAATACTTTAAGACTTTTCAGCATCCTAAAAAGACTTTGGGAATTTCAAACTTCCTTCCAAAACATCCCAGAAGCCTGTGTGTGTGTGTGTGTGTGTGTGTGTGTGTGTGTGTGTGTGTGAGAGAGAGAGAGAGAGAGAGAGAGAGAGAGAGAGAGAGAGAGAGAGAGAGAGAGAGAGAGAGAGAGAAAGAGAGAGAGAGAGAGAGAGAGACAGAGAGACAGAGAGACAGAGAGAGACAGAGAGAGACAGAGAGAAAAAACAGAGAAAGAGAGAGAGACAGAGACACAGAGAGAGACAGAAAGAGACACAGAGAAACAGACAGAGACAGAGAGAGAGCGTGACTTAACAGCCGGGTTACTGACTTATCAATTGCAGTGATTCACTTAGCAAATGGGGCAAGAAAATTCGTACAATGCGGCAAAACTCACTTAACAACAGAAATTTTGGACTCCATTGTGGTCGTAAGGCAAGGATTACCTTTTATCTAAGTTTTTTAAAATTATATTACTGCTTGCTTTTACTTACTGATATGAGCTAAATCAAGCTCTTTGTGGGAAGTAGAAATGCGTGTGTGTGTGTGTGTGTGTGTGTGTGTGTGTGTGTGTGTGTGTAGGTCTTTGGTTCTTCGGGTTTTCTCCCACGTAGAATTCTACGTGGGAGAAAACCCGAAGAACCAAAGACCTACATACAAACACCCGCGAAAACCTCAGAAAACAAACAAATATATATATAGTCGCATCAAAATACCCAAGAACCTAAACTGTATTTCCCTTAAGCTGGTGATTCTCAGATGTGCTAGTTTGAAACTTCCCAAGGTCCCAACAGATTCCATGAACATCTGGAGAACCCCCACCAGGCAAAGCCTGCTCTAGTTCATTAAAGAGTGAGGAAGAATTAAGTTACAGACAGAGATGTTTTTATAACTTCAACCTCCAGAAATGAATCTAGGAATGACAAAAAAAAAAAAAAAAGAGCCAAGGTTGACATAAAAAGAAATCCGGTGTATGTAATAAGATCTGAACAGATATTAGAGAAGAACTATCTTCAAGTGGAGTTGCGGTAGAACCCACATCACAAAGTTAAAAAGTGATCTGCTAAATGGATTATCTTCTGGTGCAACAGACAAGCTGCCTTTCCAAAAACAATAACTCCCTCTCAGATAAACGGCTTGATGAAAGGGAGAGATTTTCTGCTTTGTAAAAGCACAGCCTAATCATAATATTAATTCTGCACACAAATGCAAGCATGAAAGCTAGATTAACCAATTATAGCAACCTAGATGGCACAGACCCAAATCCCACATGCTTTAATGAATCACAGTCAAGGTTTTATAGAAGCAACGGCAAGGGGAAAAAGCAATGAATCCATAATTAAGAGAAGTTTTGCTCTCTTTGGAATAGGCTTTTAGAGAGGGTGCAAAGAGGAGGAGGAGGAGGAGGAGGAGAAGAAGAAGAAGGAGAAGGAGAAGGAGAAGGAGAAGAAGAAGAAGAAGAAGAAGAAGAAGAAGAAGAAGAAGAAGAAGAAGAAGAAGAAGAAGAAGAAGAAGAAGAAGAAGAAGAAGAAGAAGAAGAAGAAGAAGAAGAAGAAGAAGAAGAAGAAGAAGAAGAAGAAGAAGAAGAAGAAGAAGCTTTCTCAAGGGGACATTCATCTGAAATTTGAGAGTCCTTCCTCTTGGGAAATGGTTATAATGTAGAGAATGAAGTTAAGGTCCACACCAAGTAAACAAGTCGCTTCTATAGGACATTCTGTAGAGCCACCATTTCTCCAACTGAAAGTCAATAAGACCGTATCTCCTCCACCATTCACAGCTCACTCCAAGAGGCCACCAAAGAAGAAAGATGGTCATCATATCTACATCTGGGTTTTCCAACCTTGGCAACTTTAAGATGCCTGGAATTCAAGTCCCAGAATTCTTGGAGTTGAAGTCCATATATCTTTAAGTTGCCATGGCTGGGAAGCCCCGATCTACAGTATAACACACAGCTCATCCATACCAACAAATTAACATTTTATGCCAATGTTTATTTTAGAAAGGGCCTTAACCTTCTCTAATCTGAGCAATCTCCAGGCATCAGAATATCAACTCCCCAAACTCAAAGCCAGCACAGTTTTTGCTAAGAATTCCAGGGTTCATATCCATATATCTAGATGGTGTCCCGACTGACAGAAGCTAATCCACAGCAGCAGAAGATCACCTTGACTAAGCACAGTGGAAGACAAGCCAGGAACCATGTTAAACTTGAGAATGATCAAACACTACAGAGCGGATGGACCACGGTCAAGGTTTTGAGCCAAACTCAATAATAAAGTTCCTTCTCTCTCAACTCTACCTTCCTAAGCAGACACATGGGGTTATAAAAAAGGGAAGCAAATTCACTTTGAAGCCTACTTTGGAACTTCCCTAATAGTCTGTAGAAGTTTTCCATTCAACATTGTCCCACTTGGGACAATGAGCATAAGGAGAAAACAAGGGATTCAGAGATTGAACGTGGTTCCTCTTTGCTCACCTCTGCTTTGTTAAATATGGAAATGGTTTATTAGCTCTTGATCGTCTCTCCTGTCAGTCCAACCTTACCGAGTATTTTCCCCGATTATTCCAGATTTTTTTTTCCAAACTACCATTTAAGCCTTCACCTCCAAAATCAAGGTGTGTTTTCTCCCCCCAAGGGGCTTTGTAAATATCAGGGCCTTCCCAAACCCTCCTACAAGAAGAGGACTTGTTAAATAAAAGATTCATTTAAAGGGGGGGGGAATCAAAATGTAACAGAAGAAGCATAAAACAGCTTTCTGAACCAGCAATTTGGCTCAGATGTTAAACGTTACAAGCAAAGACATACATAAACACAGTTTTAGAGCTGGCAGATTTCCCAAATCTGTGTGAGTTGTTCTTTTGGAAGCAAAAAAAGAAAAGAAAAAAGCACACTTTCTTCTTTGCATTAAATAAAAATGCATGTCTGAATGGCCCGGCCAAAGAGATAAAGAATGGAGGCAGCTTGCTGGGAATCTGATCATTGCATGAATAGTTACATTAAGGTTTCAGCAAAATTGCAAACATGCAAATACTAGAGTTCCCCAGTAGATGCTCCTGAATAAAGAGACGGGCAGCATTCACAGTTCCAAGGCTCTGGCTGTTTATTCAAGGTTTGCTTTAAAGATCAAGAAAGACAGACATTCTAAAATCAAATGACCCGTGTGAACATTGTTCAAAAAATCTTAATGCTCTCCTGAATCGGCAGCCGTACAAAACATTCAAGCCAAATACCTCATCTCAACAGACATCTCAAAAGAGCTTATATTTATCTTTTGGAAATCTGCTTTTCAGCACCTTCTTATTGCTTTTTTTTTCTTTCATTTTTTAAAGGAAGTATTTGAATTGGGTATTAGGAACGCCTCATTTGTTAAGACTTGAGTCTCAGATATAGAAGAAGTGAAGCTTATTCCTTCTGGCTGGTTCTAGATGTCCAGCTGGGTTCTAGACATCTGGTAGAATATTGATTATTCAAAGTTCAGCGTTCCTCTTAATGACCGAACAAAGGTAGTCTTTGATTTAGGGCCACAATTGAGCCCAAAACTTCTGTGGCTAAGTCAGTTTTGTTCCCATTGGATAACCTTCCTTGCCACAGGTGTTGCAAATTTTGCTCCATTTTATGGCCTTGCTTGACATCATTGCTATTGTTAAGTTAGTAACCTGGCTATTAAGGAAATCTAGCTTTTCCATTGACTTTGCTTGTCAGAAAGTCACAAAAGGGGAACGTGTGACTCCAGGACACGGCAACCGTCATAAATACGACGTGACCACGGGGAGGCTGCAACGGTCGTAAGTGTGAAAAACAGTCCTAAGTCACTTTTTCTCACGTTGTTGTAACTCTGGACAGTCACTAAACGAACCATTGTAAGTTCGAAGACTAACTGTACTAAATGCCATGGATTTATCTTTTTTTTTTTCCCCCAGGAATCTTCTGAAGCACCAACTCCATGAAAACTTTGGACTCAAATATGGCCCCGCAAAACCTTGCAAAGCCTCCGTGGATTTTGCGTCGGGTCCACCTGCCTAACAATAAAAGCATTTTCCAATCACGTGTGCTGAAATTGTTTGGTGGGGATGGAGAAATAGGAAGAGGAGGGCGAGGGAGAACCTAATAAATCTTTGAATATGCCTCTTGGCAAGGAAACCACCACTTGGTGTCATGAAGAAACGCATTTATTGCTCTCCAAAGGACTACCCGGTTCAGAAGTTAGTGTTGTATTTAAGACATATGGTAGCTACATTAAATCAGGCTGTGAAAAATGCAGGATTTATGCTTTTAAATTTGCCTTGGTGTTTTCGTTAAATATCTTGAAACAGATCTTAGCATGTCCCCCCCTCCCCCCCCAAAAAAGCAAAAGGGTAGAATTACTGCTGGCTTCCATAAATTCTGAGAAAAAGGAAGTTTAAAACTTGGGTGTTCTTAAGTTACACTCCACATGGAGGCCATTTGTTTCGAGAGTTAAACAGCATAAATACACAAAAAACCTTAACACAGTTCTTTAAAAAAAGGGCGAAAAACTGTGTTTGGGCAGAGTCGAGAGATGGGTGTTACAGACCCACGTAAGCCTGCATCAAAGACACAAGGCACAATCTTGATATCAGGTGGTTCTCAACTTAGGACTGGCCATTAAATGACGGTTTAGCATTGCCACGGCCTTTGGAAGGGTAGCTCACAACCTGCAAAGCACTTCTGGCTATCCTACAATGTTCTGTCCTCTTCCCTCGCATGACCATGGTTAACAACTGCTGTATAGTAAAAAAAAAAAATCAGGTTCTGTTACCCGGTGCCTTGACTTACAACAGCGGTTCTCAACCTATGGGTCGCGACCCCATTTGGGGTCAAACGACCGTTTCGCGGGGGTCGCTGGACACCGCGGTCCGCCATTTTGGTTTTTTTGTGTTTTTTTATCGCGCGCGCGCCACGCATGCGCGGTTCGGGCTGTCGCGCGCGCCATGCATGCGCGGATCGGCCCGTCGCAGTCCGCCATTTTTTTTCATCACGCACGCGCCGCGCATGTGCGGATCGGCCCATCGCAGTCCGCTATTTTTTTTCATCGCGCGCACATTGGGGTCACGCCGCACATGGGCGGGGCAAGTGGGGTCTCAACCTGAAAAAGGTTGAGAACCACTGACTTACAACCACAAGGACTTTGCAACTAACATTCCGGTTTGTCCCAATCATGGCCAGAAAGCAAGGAGTACTTATATTCTCATTCCACCCCAACTTTAATTTACAATCGCCTCTGACAAGCCACCCAGGGCTACGACCACATTTAGAAAAGGGACTCATGACCATTTTTCATGCGTACGACCACCGCAGCACCTCCGAGGTCACGTGATCCACATTCAGAGGCTTGGCAGCCGACTCATAGCTAGGACGGTTGCGGCATCCCAGGGTCATGAGATCCCCTTTTCGTAGTCCCATTCTAGACAAGCAAAGTCCCCAGGGGTCGTGTGATCCTCTCTTGCAAACCTGTGACAAACAAAGTCAACGAGAGAGCCTGATTCAATTCACAACCGTGTTACTAACTTAACAGATGCAGGGATTCCCTTAATAATGCTGGCCAAAAAAGGCACAGAATGGGGCAAAATTTGCTGAACAACAACAACATAATAATAATTATCATCATCATCATCATCATCATCATCATCATCTTAGATTTTAAGGAGGTACCTGGTTGATACCTAGGATGCTGGCAACCCGTGTCAGCTATCAGCGCCAGCCAACTTGAATGTTCAATTGACTGAGGTTCACATCTAATGAATAATAATAATAAAGTTGGAAGGGACCTTAGAGGTCTTCTAGACCAGGGCTTTTCAACCAGTGGTACGGGTACCACTTGTGGTACATTGGCACCTGGCAGGTGGTACACGACCATCCTAGAAAAGGGGTAGAGGGGAAGGGGAATGGGCTGAATCGGTGGCAGCACTGCACAAGCCTGAGCGAGAAATGGCTGAAGCTGCAGGGCTGTCAGGGATCAGCGGAAGTGCCAGGATCAGCGCCAGGCTCTAGCTGGAGCTCGGCGCTGATCCTGGTGCTTCTGCTGAGCCCTGAAGAAGCACCAATCAGCTGGAAAGCAGCACTGATCCTGGCGCTTCTGCTGAGCCCTGAAGAAGCGCCAATCAGCTGGAAAGCAGCACTGATCCTGACGCTTCTGCTGAGCCCTGAAGAAGCGCCAATCAGCTGGAAAGCAGCACTGATCCTGGCGCTTCTGCTGAGCCCTGAAGAAGCACCAATCAGCTGGAAAGCAGCACTGATCCTGGCGCTTCTGCTGAGCCCAGAAGAAGTGCCGATCAGCTGGAATGTTGCAGCATCTCCAGGGCCTTGTGGTTTACATTCAGATGCTTGGCAACTGATTCATATTTATGACGGTCACCATGTCCCAGGGTCATGTGAAGTGACCAAAACCTGCTGCAACCACCCAGCAGACGGGGGGAATAAAAACCAAACACCCCCCACCCCTCCCCCACTGCCAATCCTCAACAGAAATGCTCACAACAATGAAAACCTCAGACAGGAGGAAGAGCGCCGCCAGGCGGGCGGGCAGGCAGGCATCTTGCTCAGCTGTGGCTTGGGGGGAATTTTTTTCAGTGCCATTGTAACTTCAAATAGTCACTAAGCGAACTGTTGTAAGTCGAGGACTACCTGTACTTTATCACTTTTTTCCTTTTTTGGGGAGGGGTCATCAAGTTTTTGACACCTTGCTAGGCGACTGGTGGTACTCGGATGTTGCCATATCCTAAAATGGTACAATGGGTGAAAAGGTTGAAAAGCCCTGATATAGTCCAGCCCCCTGTCTCCCTAAGCAACAGAAACAGCAACCATTTGTCTGAAATGGTATAGGGTTCCCTGCCTGAGCAGGCGTTGGACTAGAAGACCTCCAAGGTCCCTTCCAATTCTATTATCATTATCATTATTTATTTATTTTTATTTATTTTGTTTGGACTTACATGCTGCTCCTCTCCAAAGACTCGGAGCGGCTTACAACATATATATAAAACAACAAATTACAATCTAAGTCCAAGCAAGAAATATTTAAAAATAAAACCCCACACATATTCATCAGTCAATCCACAATCATCCCCAGGCCTGCTGGCAAAGATAAGTTTTAAGATTCTTTTGGAAGGCCGGGAGGGTGGGAGGCAGTTGGTTCCAGAGGGTGGGCGCCACAACAGAGAAGGCCCTCCCCCTAGGGCCCTCCAGACGACATTGTTTCGCTGACGGGACCCGGAGGAGGCCGACCCTGTGCGCTCTCACCGGTTGTAGGGAAGTATGTGGCAGAAGGCGGTCCCGTAAGTATCCTGGTCCCGTAAGTATCCTGGTCATTATCATTATCAAATGTTGGGCTCATAACTCAAGGACTACCTGTATAGTAACTTCGCTTTGGAAGTCAAAGCTCTGAAGCATCTTTTGACGATAGCTAATGGAGAAACTCGATACAGGAAGACAGATGGACAAAGGTCCCCAATCTCTCTTTTGCTCAGCTTTTTCCCTTCCAATATGAAATTTATCCATTATCTATCATTTTAACAAGGTTTCCCCCCCCCCATGGCTTCAACCTCCAAAAGCGAAGTTTGAGCAAAACGGTAAATATCCAAACCTCAGCTCCGTGAGCCACAAAATATTCAACGTCATATTGTTACCATCCCATAAAGGCCGTTTTAAGAAGGGCTGATGTTCTTTCTAGGCTAGTGAAATGTGGGAGGGGACTCCCTGTGTGATTCGGGCTTTGCTAAAAAATAAAAAAATAAAAAAGTCGAGCTTGCAGGATAGAATTTATCAACGCGTTGTTGTGATTATTGTTTTTAAAGCCTTCAGACTTGAAGGATGGAAGACGGGGGGGGGGGAGGAACCAAATAAAAGAAAACAAAAGTTTTAAAGACAAGGCAGTTTTTATCTTTACCTTTTCAAAATGCATGGAACCAAAATGTTCATCTATGATCCTCATCACTCAGAGACGCCTCAAACCGCGAGATGGGCGACAAATCAATTTGAGAAGAATAATAATAATGTTATGATTTTATTGTATTTTTGTTGTGAGCCGCCCTGGGTCTTAGGAGAAGGGCGGCATATAAGGTCAACTAATAAATAAATAAATAACATCGATGATGATGGTGATGATGATGGTGATGATAATAATAATAATAATAATAACAATAATAATATCCACATCTGCCTATCCCAGGTCCTTGGGAAGGACTTGATAGGTAGACAAAAAAGCCAAATCCAGCCTCAACATCTGGCTGACTGTGCGATGATCAATAATAACAATAACAACAACAGCCACAAAGTTGGAAGGGACCTTGGAGGTCATCTAGTCCAACCCCCTGCTCAGGCAGGAAAGCAACCCCCCACAAAGACTAGGACTACATTTTAGGAGTGGAGAAGATGATGATGAGAGCGTTCTTCGCAGATACAGATCGAGCCCAACGTTTCTGTCGATAAGCGACACATTTGTTAAGTGAGTTTCGCCCCATTTTACAACCATTGCCACAGTTACTAAGTGAATCCCTGCAGCTGTTAAGTCAGGAACACGGCCGGTAAGCAAATCAGGCTTCCCCGCCGACTTTGCTTGTCAGAAGGTTGCCAAAGGGGATCTCCTGATCCCGGGGACACTGTGTCCGTCATAAAGAGGAGTCAGTTGCCAATGAGCCAGACTTGGATCACGTGACCACAGGGTTGCTGCAAGTGAAAGTTAAGTGAAAAAAAATGGTGGCCCTTCTCCAGGTCCCGTCAGCCAGACAGTGTCGCCTGGCGGGGCCTTGAGGAAGGGCCTTCTCTGTTGCGGCCCCGGCCCTCTGGAACCAACTCCCCCCCTGGAGATCCGTACCGCCCCCACCCTCTCCGCCTTTCGTAAACTACTAAAGACTCATCTCTGCTGACAGGCCTGGGGCGGTTGACATCTTGCCCCTAGCCAGTGGTATGTTTGTGTGTACGTTTGTTGTATGAATGGTTTCTTAATTTAGGGGTTCTCTTTTTTATATATGTATTTTTTATATATGTATTATGTAGTTTTTTATATTGGATTTCTATTTATGCTGTGAGCCGCCCTGAGTTCCTGGAATAGGGCGGCATAGAAATTTAATAATAATAATAATAATAATAATAATAATAATAATAATAATAATAATAATAATAATAATAATAATAATAATAATAATAATAATAATAATAATAATAAATGAACTAACTCTAGGACTGCCTCTACCATTCTATAAAGTGTGGAGCAATTCCAAACATCTAAATTCAGCGGATCCAAAGAAAACAGGACAAACTGCCTTATTTTCCAAACAACCCAAAGCAACTGAATTGCACGCACTCAAGTGCACAATCACATCCCTTTGCAAAAACATGGGGGGGAGGGAACTCCTCCAGCAAAAGGCAGGCTTTTATGGGGGGGGGGAAATCCCACTAATGAGTGTCACACAAAGCATTTGTGCAGCTGTTTTTCTGGTCCTTTGTGAGTTGTGAAAGAGAGAGTTGGGGGAAGGACGGGTCACTCTCTTGGGGTTAAAGAGATGGCTTGTTCCACGGGACAAAAATAACTTTCTTTTTTTTTTTTTGCCAAAATCTTCCAGGAACAAAGAAGCTGGGAGAACAATGCCCCCCTCCCTTTTGTGTCATCTCTCATTTCCGTGGCTTTGTTTAAAATCGTCTTCCAATGCACGCACTCTGTGGAAATGGAAACCAAACAATCTTTCACAATGCCTGACTGGAAATATCCCAAGTTTCACCATGTGCACTGCAAATACTTCAGGACGCTCCAAGAAGGAGCTATGTTCTCTCTGGGTCTCTCTTCCAACTTAATATTACTCCAAAACGAGCCTTGCGGTGTCTCAAAAACGGTTGTTTTTCTCCTTTACATTTGGAGAGCTTGAACATTTAATTATCTTTGGGAAGTGATGAAGTTATTTGATTTATTCTTCGATGGTACTAAGATGGCTGATGACGCTTTCTGGTCTCTGACCTTCTCCAATCTAAAAAAGGCGTAATAATTTTTCTCCCTGGATGTCCCTCTGAGTTCATTGAGAGAATTCAGGCTGTATTTTTTTTATTAATTGAATGTTTTTATACCTTTATTATTGTATAGGTAATTCAAGGTGGTGAACATGGATGCTAGTCTCTCCTCCTCCTATTTTCCCAAAAATACCCGTGAGGTGATTGGGCTGAGAGAGAATGATTGAGCCAAAGTCACCCAACTGACTTTCCTACCTAAGGCAGGACTAGAACTCCCAGTCTCCTGGGGATTGGTCCAAAGTCACCCAGCCAGCTTTCATGCCTAAAGTGGGATTAGAACTCTCAATCTCGAGAAAAGAGTAAAGGAGGGGAGAAGGAAGGTTGGAGGAGAAGAGGAGAAGTGGGGAGAAAGGGGGGGAGAGTGGTGAAGGAAAGAGAAGAGGCGAGGAAGAAGAGGGAAGTAGGGAAGAGAAGAAAGGGAGAAAGAAGGTAGAGAAGAAGGAGTGTGGATGCAGTGAAAGGGGAAATGGGCGAGCAACACCAAAAGTCATGTGTATGTATTTATTTCATTTTATTAAAAGTATCTTATATATCAGCGGTTCTCAACCTTTTTCAGGCCGAGACCCCACCTGCGCCGCCCATGCACGCCACGACCCCGACGCACGCTGGCGCGACGGCTTGAACCGCGCATGTGTGGCACGCGCGATGACCCAAACCGCGCATGCGTGGCGCGACAACCCGAACCGCGCATGCACGGCACGCACGACGACCCGAACCACGCATGCGCAGCGCAACGGGCCGAACCGCGCATGCGTGTGCACGCGCAACGGCCGAGGGGAAAGGGGGGGGAAATGGCGGACTGTGGTGTCTGGCGACCCCCGCGAAATGGTCGTTTGACCCCAAATGGGGTCGCGACCCACAGGTTGAGAACCGTTGTTATATATGAATGTAAAAAGAATGTATGTTAACATCTGATAAATATATGTATGGGGGGAGAGTTTGGAAAAATTAAAAATTAAAAAAAAAAAAGAACTCTCGATTTCCTGGCCAATGGCCCAAAGTCACCCAGCCAACTTCCATGGCTTAAGCAGGACTAGAACTCATGATCTCCAACCAGCCAACTTCCATGTCTAAGGTGGAACTAGAACTCACCCTCTCCTAGTTTCTAAACCAGCATCTTAAGCACTACATCAAATGAGCTCTATAC
The DNA here is from genome assembly GCA_034064705.1 of Bothrops alternatus. Classification (NCBI taxonomy): domain Eukaryota; kingdom Metazoa; phylum Chordata; class Lepidosauria; order Squamata; family Viperidae; genus Bothrops; species Bothrops alternatus. The sequence goes on from JARGCV010000065.1 coordinate 1,640,746, forward strand.
GAGAGATATCCAGTACTTGGATCTTGAGCTGAAAAAATGCCTCTGAGTTCATGTGGACACTCACTCTGCACCTCACAATTGCTCCTTAAGGACCCCCTTTTTTTTCCTGGGCCCACACAGTAGCAATATGGGCTCGGGGAAAATACATGTAGGAATTGAGATGTTACTGAGATGGCCACAGGGTGCCACCACATGGCATACTTACACCCAAGGCCATTTTTTTTTAATTCCCCATTCAGAAAATTGTTCACCAATGAATTGGCATCTCAAAATAAGTCCTTGCTAAGACAGACAGACAGATCTTCTTCTCCTTCTTACTAAGACAGATGATCTCAGCCTGCAGTCTGGTAAGTGTTATATGGAAATTATTTCTCTAGGGAGGTGTAAATATAGGTGACCTCTGTGTAATAGCAGGATTGTCTCTTGTACCAAAAATAAAACCCCACCCCTGAGATGACAGTGTTTGACTCTAGTATTTGCAGAAATCCTTTCTTACAAGGAGGCTTGTAATTTAGGAACACCTCCGGGACTTTTAAGTCCAAGCCAACAAATTTAGGATGAAGAAGACACTGTGCATTTCATCTACCCTTTTCTTCCTGGCTGCATCGGAAGTTGCAATCCATCTCCTCCTCTTATAACAATCTTCAAAAAAGAGTCTTTCCCAACATGAACACCTACTATCTCTTTTGAATTCTGACATGCATCATCCTCAGGTACTTGGCCTTTGTGATGACAGGAACGTAAGCCCAACACATCTCCAAAATGCAAAGCTTTTGGAAGGAACAGGTGCAGAGAAGAACAACTAAGATGATTGAAGGCCCAGAGTCTAAAACATATGAAGAACAGTTGCAGGACTTGGGTATGGCTAATCTAGAGAAAAGAAGGACTAGGGTTGACATGAAAGCAGTATTCCAATATTTGAGAGGCTGCCACAAAGAAGAGAGGGTCAACTTGTGTCTTGCTCAGCTGTGGCTTGGGGGGCATTTTTTCAGTGCCATTGTAACTTCAAACAGTCACTAAGCGAACTGTTGTAAGTCAAACACTACCTGCACTTTATCACTTTTTTCCTTTTGGGGGAGGTCATGCTAGGCGACTGGTGGTACTCGGATGTTGCCATATTCTAAAAATGGTACAATGGGTGAAAAGGTTGAAAAGCCCTGATCTAGAGCACTTCCTGGAACCAGATCAGACATCCTACATGGCTGGAATGTCCTTGGAAAAAGCCAGCCAGTCTTTGCATAATGAAGCCCTCAAAATGTTAAGGAACGGGTCGGCCACCTTCCCACCAAGGATCAGAAAGGCTAAGCGAACTCACCCCCCATCTAATGCCTTCAGGATGTGCATGTCTTGAGTTTGGCTAATCCTTATCCAGCACCGGCCTTGCTGGCTAAGGATTAGAAGAGCTTGAACATTGACCAATTGGAAAGACATCAGCTCTGGGACAAGCGAGGCTACAGGATGTGACGAGAGGCAAAAGACCATACAGGATGTGACGAGAGGCAAAAGACCAGACTTTATTCCAAGAGACTTGTACTTAAGAGGGAACTGTCCAAAAGGAGAAGAAAAAAAATACAAAAAAAAATAAATCTGGCACAATCTAAGAAGCTAAGAAAAATGAATCCCCTAGCAGGGCTTAATAAGCAGAGAGATCTGGCTTAATCTTCCCGAAGGGAGGAGCAGTTGAAACAGCTGATGATTAGTGCAGTCAGATTCTTTGGGTCTTTTGTGGGGGGGGGGGGTGGAGGAGAGGAACGCTCCCACCCAACGCTTGGAATATAAACTTCATCTCTATAATCCAATATTCATCAGAGAAGTTGTCTTTATTTATGTATTTAAAGGGCTTAACGACACTATTAACTCCTTTTCAGAGAGAAGGAAACTGCCTTAATTCTCTTAAGCTTTAAATAATGAAAGAGAAAGAAAGAAAACAAAGAGGAAAGGAAAGAAGGAAAGGAAAGGAAAGGAAAGGAAAGGAAAGGAAAGGAAAGGAAAGGAAAGGAAAGGAAAGGAAAGGAAAGGAAAGGAAAGGAAAGGAAAGGAAAGGAAAGGAAAGGAAAGGAAAGGAAAGGAAGAGGGAGAGAGAGAGAGGGAGGGAGGGAAGAAGATAGGAAGGAAGGAAGGAAGGAAGGAAGGAAGGAAGGAAGGAAGGAAGGAAGGAAGGAAGGAAGGAGTGGTTCAAGGAGATTTTTTAAATTATTATTCTGAGTATTAAAACTTTCCAAACCTGGCCCCAAGCTAGTTTTCATAATTTAAAGGAAATGGTTCTGAACTTTCAAAGATGTTTAAAATAATAGGGGGAAAGGTACAAATTGAATCTCTTTGCTTTTAGATCCTATGTATTATAAGTTCAAAAAAGGCCATCTTAACTTAACAAGCCATTTGCATTATGGGTCGGTATTCTAAGGAAGCTATTCCCAAGGTGCATTGTTCAAACCCATTCAAAAATGAGTGTCACAACTAACAATTCCAATAAATTTCAGTGGGAGAGAGCAATGGCTGGCTAGCGCTGACTCAGAACGGCCTATCCTGTTTGCAACGGAAGTTGAGAAGCAGCAGGGCAAAATCCATTTAATAAATACGGGGGACAGACCAGAGGACCATGCAGAATTTAAAACTGGTCTCCCATTAAGAAACGCCTCTTCAGTCTCACCCAACGTGGTCACATTTTGCAGCCTCTGGAGAAGACGTGGGGTGCCTCTTATCCAGACAATACAAAGAGACCCCCGTGGACCACAGCCCACCCTGGTTCTTCTGATTATAAAGCTTCTCCATTCTAAACCCCAGCTCACCCAAAAGCTACAAGCGCACACACACACACACACACACACACACACACACACACAAACAAACACACGGAGGAGCCTCCCGTTTGAATTCTTTCGTAAACATTTTGACACACATTTCACTTAATGCAAGTCAACAAGTTAAAAAACTCTCCGTGGCCAAGAATAACATTCCGGAGAAGGTCATTTGGTTATTTTTAAGATGGTTTTAAAACTTTGAGGCTCCATGGGAACCTAACAGTTCTGTCTCTTAACCTTTAGGGCAGGATTTTTAGCGGCAAAAGAAAGGATATTCTCTTTTTAAGGAGACTTCAAAAGCCTATCGCTTCCTGGATCCCACTCCAGAGGCGGGGGGGGGGGAACCCAGGATAGTTAAAAACTGAGTTTTGCAACATCAGGAGAATCACAGCATCCCCATCCCGGGTTTAAAATGATGAAAACAGCCCCATTCTCTAAATCTAGAACAGTGTACAGCTAGTCCTCATTTAACAACTGGTTGCTTAGCAACTGTTCAAAGTTATGATGGACCTCTCCAGAGCTATTTGTGACTCGTTTTCAAAATTCTGAGAGCCCGCCCACCCAGAGTCATGTGATCAGATTTTTGAATGCTTGGCTCACATTTATGACTGTTTGAGGCATGTTGTGGTCACGTGACCCCCAATTTTTGGTGTCTTTTGTTGGTTTCCGGCGTTTACTTCCAATTTCTAGCAAAAAAAAACAGCCATTAGTGAAAATGGGTTCGCTTGAAGACCCCCGTGTTTGCTTAATGATTGTGACATTTTCCTCTAAAAGTTCATAAAATCGGGTGCAGTGACATGGTGATCCACTTAACCATTATGACTTACATGGCCCTGGGACATCGCAACCATCATAAATACGGATCAGTTGCCAAGCATCTGAATTTTGATCACATGACTATGGGGATGCTGCAATGGTCATAAGTGTGAAGAACGCTCATAAGTCACTTTTTTCTCTTGTAAGTTATAAGCTGTAGACTTCTAAAGATTAAAAAAAGTGAAAATAAAATTTAAAAAGTGAAGTTAAAATCCAGGTATGCTTAAGAAAACAAACTGCCGAGAGAGAAGATAGATAACTAATGATTTTCCTAGTGCTCCCACAGGGAGCTGGAATCTTCAAGATTCCCCTCCCCATGTGGGTCTACGGCTATCAAAAAATCATCTTGGGTCGTTCCTGTGCTCCTATTAAAATCCAGGGAGCAAAACTGCCAGAGAAGTTTTGTAAAACTTAATAACAAAGATGGGAGATAAATAAATATCAAGGCAAACTGATGGAAACCATTATTAAAGATAAAATTACAGGGCACATAGAAAAACAGGCATTGCTGAAAGAAAATCAACATGGTTTCTGCAAAGGCAAATCATGTCTTACTAACTTGTTAGAATTCTTTGAGGGTGTAAATAAATACATAGATAAAGGGGCCCAGTTGATATTGTATATCTTGACTTTCAAAAGGCTTTTGACAAAGTTCCTCACCAAAGGCTTCTTAAAAAGCTCTCCAGCCACAGAATTAGAGGACAGGTCTTGTCTTGGATTGGTAACTGGCTAAATTGTAGGAAGCAAAGGGTGGCAATAATGGACAATTCTCCGGATGGAAAGAAGTGAGAAGTGGTGTACCCCAAGGTTCAGTTTTGGGACCTTTACTTTTTAGTTTATTCATCAATGATCTGGATGTAGAAGTTAATAGTGAGGTAGCCAAGTTTGCTGATGACACTAAATTGTTCCGGGTTGTGAAAAGTGAAACTGATTGTCGGGAGCTCCAGAAGGATCTCTCGAAATTGTGTGAGTGGGCAGCAAAGTGGCAAATGCATTTTAACCTAAACAAGTGCAAAGTTATGCACATCGGGGCAAAGAACCCCAATTATACTTACCAACTGATGGGGACCAAACTTTCTGAGACAACCCAAGAAAGGGATCTTGGGGTTTTGGTGGACAGCTCGATGAAGATGTCAACCCAATGCGCAGCAGCAGTAAAAAAAAGCAAATTCCATGCTTGGCATGATTAGGAAGGGAATCGAAAATAAGTCAGCAAGTGTTGTATTGCCTCTGTACAAATCGATGGTGAGACCACACTTGGAGTACTGTGTACAGTTCTGGTCACCGCACCTCAAGAAGGATATAATGGAACTGGAAAAGGTGCAAAAAAGGGCAACAAGAATGATCAAGGAAATGGAGCGCCTCCCTTATGAAACCAGATTGCAACGCCTTGGTCTCTTCAGCCTTGAAAGAGGGCGTTTAAGGGGTGACTTGATCAAAGTGTATAAAATCATGCATGGGATAGAAAAGGTGGATAGAGAAAAATTCTTTTCTCTATGATACAATACCAGGACAAGGGGGCACTCCCTAAAGCTCATAGCTAAGAAAGTGAGGACAAATAAAGGGAAATATTTCTTCACCCAGAGGGTCGTTGATTTATGGAATTCACTTCCTGAAGGGGTCGTGACAGCTGTCAGCCTTGACAGCTTCAAGGCAGGGCTAGATAGATTCATGGATGCCAAGCGTATCGGTGGTTATTAAAGCGGATGTCCATGTGCCGCCTCTATGTTGGTTGAGGCAGGCAGGATTCCCTTCAGTACCATTTGTTGGGGGTCAAGGGAAAGGGAGGGTTTTGCCTTCTCTTTCTGCTCAAGATCCCCATGTACAATTGGTGGGCCACTGTGTGACACAGAATGCTGGACTCGATGGGCTTTGGCCTGATTCAGCAGGGCTCTTCTGATGTTCTTATGAAGGCCAGATCTGGTATCAAATATTCACACTTCCAAAAGCAGATTCTCACATGCCTGGAATCTGCAGCCCCAAAGACTCTTGGTTCTATGGTCAACATGCTGGGGCACCGTTCATACAGAAAAGGATCAAAACTATCAACTACTACCCTGGAAGTAAGAAAAAGGAGATCTTTAGTGTGCAAATATAGTACAAAGATGAAATTTTAAAGCAGATCAACATATCATAAAAAGAGGCAGGATGAAGAATAGAAAATTCCTTTGGAGGGGGGCGGCTGAGAGCTCACTCATGTGTGTCATTTTCCAGAGTTCCCAATTTACCTTGAAACTCCTTTTCAAATTCTCTTTAAACTTTTTGAAAGGGCTCGTTTTGCGGAAAGAAGCACCCCTACAAAGAAACTTGGTTTTTTGGGGGGGGAGAAAGGGGGGATAGAGGTGGGGGGGGACAGGAAGGAAATAAAGACTTTATTATAGAATATTTCCGGCTACTTAGTCACAGTTCTCTTACGCATGGAAGAATAATGTCAATTTACTGTGCTTTTTACAGGCTGACTTTATTCTTCTGGGCTGTTAAGGCTTTTTAAGTTAAAAGGCATAGACTCAGAGGTCTTAAAATAGCTCTGCAGTGTAATACGGATGTTGGACAAATGTCTGGCTAACCTCTTGGCCAGGAAGACGGGTCTTGGGACTTCCCCCACCACACTTCACCAGGGCTCAGAGATGTCCAAGGTAAGGATTCTAAAGCCAAAGTGATAAACAAGACTAATATTCTATTGTGTGCTCTGTCTCGCTTCCAGTTGAGCAGATGGAAAGACAAAATATGACTTATGTATGGATGAAATCCTTTCATCTAAAGCAGCATTTCTCAACCTTGGCAACATTAAGACCCATGGACTTCAACTCCCAGAATTCCCCAGCCAGGGCAATTCTCCTGCTTGACAGCCTCTCAGATGCCTGAAGGCCTCTTCTACTTCTTCCCTTCATTCTTCCTTTCCATTGAGCTAAATGTGCTATGTTCAACTTATTCCACTATTCTTTCTATGGCTTGGTTACCAACCTCCCTGCCCATCTAAATTTACTCTTGAACTCACCTGTCCTCCTTAAAACATGGATCTGACCTTTGATTCAATTAAAACCAGACGATTTCCTTTGGATAACTCACTCTGAACGTAGACTAGAGTTTCATTCCGACTCTACTTTGACGGTATCCAACGGAAGAATAGAAGCCACACACAACTTTCCCAGTTTACTTCCTGCCTGTAATTTGCTCCAAACAATGTCTAGCTGGAGTTTAAACCCTGATGAAAGAAACTGAATCAAAACATGAACCGTTCCATCTGTGAATAACTGGCAAAGAAAAATCCGTTTGCTCTCCAACTTAAGAATTCTCCAGCATGGCGGGAATGAAAAGAGAAGCTTGGGGAAAGAGGGAGAGATCCTTCTTCCTATTCCTATCCTTTATAAACTGTTCCTCTGTTTGAAGTACACATCATAAACCGTTCTCTTAAAAAGTTGAAGGCAGACAAAGCCTGACCTTATGTTATACCTTTGTGTTTAGGAACTTGGAGGGTGAGATTTCATCTCAACGTTAGGCAAGGGCTGTTTAAAGAAAAACATCACATACCTCCACCAAATCACACACGGTTCATGAGCTGAACAAAAAAGGTCTGGAGGCTCAGAGACAGCCCAGAAAGTCCTTTGAAGTTAGCAAAACATTGTCCAGGCAGGACACACTCATGAAAGAGTGGGATAGGTCATTTGAACCACATTTGCTCCGAGATCACCTGTCGCCTGTCCATTGAGTAACTTCAACAATGTCCCTCCTCATCCTTAAAAGATGAGCCCCCCCCAAACACAAGACAGAGAACACCAGGACACCTCCTGTTCCAAATTCCTGGATGTGGGAGGACACTTAGTCTCTGCAAGCTAGAAAGTCATTCTAGACAATGAAAACTAGCTGATAAGTCATTAATAATAAGAGCACATTGAGTGATTTCAGACATCACGTTAAACCAACATTGACATGCTGTTCTAGCATCATGAAGAGTCTTGATTGCAACATCTGCAGATACCTCCAACTTTCTAACCTTCTAACTCAAATAGATTCCAACATTAAGACAGATCATTTCCTTTATCTCCTGCTTCTGATCTACCTAATCTTGTAGACACCTTGCCTGATAAGAGGTCACAAAATGTTTATTTGTACCTTTGGAGCTGATCTGAGAATGTTATTGGATATTTGTCTGATTTCAAATCACGTCTTGGCTCTTGAGACAGTTAGATGACATTTTGGCTTTCCCCCAAGATGACCAAGCTCTACAAGATTTGTCAACTTTGGGCACATGCAAAGTTTGGAAAACATCTCCTGGAATGTACACAAAATGACTATCACTTGGGAAAGGGGGGTTGGCTATTCCCAGATAGCTGCTCTTGGGTCACAGTCAAGCCCCAAATGTCTACAAAGTATGTTGTCAGGTTGGTGCTCATATTTCTCCTCAAGCAAGTTTTCCCTCCCTGTTCTGGGTAGGTGGTCATCCTTCTCAACAAAGCAGAGATGTGTGACTAGAGCCCCTTTATGATCTGTGCTTTTCAACTTCCAGAATTCCTGAGCCAAAGTCAGTTGGTCATAAAGGGGCCACAGTTGCCCACCTGTAATTTAAAAGGTCTACAGAAGCACCTAGAACATCTACAGACTCTGGATTCTAAATAAAGACAATGCTAGAAGTTGCAAGGTCTCTTCCTGCACCCAAATAAAAACCCAGTGCTCCAGAGAGGCTGGTGGACCCCAGAGCAGACATCCACTGGTGCCCACAAAGTTTGCAAGTCAGCCTACGAGAAAAGGTGGCCTGGTTCACACATCAAGCTCAACCCTTTGTATGTCTCCTCGGAAGATCTAATGGATGCTTTCCCTAAACCCATTTGTTAGAAGATTATTGGCATTAGTAATTATCTTTTGTTTGAGGGGGCGTGCTCTTTAGAGTGTCACATTGTTTAGCAGGTAACAGAAGACAGTCGAGGGATTACTTAAGCTTTATTGGCTGACATAAAGCCTCACCGTGAACCGTGTACAGAATGCAAGAAGCAAGAAGCGTTTGCAAAGCTGGTGGACCACCTGTCAATGCTGAGACTTCAGCATGACTTTCGGGGAAGAGACTCCAAGATTTCTGAATGTTCAAAGGATAAGCAACAATATAAATCTGCTCGGTATCTGGCAGCGATCCCAGATTCCCCACCCCCACCCCCCACTATCCAATTGCAGAGAGATGAAAGGAGGAAGGCCATGCCAATGTTTGCCCTGCAGTTTCTCAAAAAGTTTCTTCCACCACAAAAGAGGCTTCGGGTTTTGCGCCTCGTTCTTCCTCTGCTTGAGAATTTCTTCCAAGCATCTCCCTACTTTTTAAATTCGCTTCGTTATGGAAACAAATGCACAAAAACCTCCTTGCCGGGGTGTGTGTGTGTGTGTGTGTGTGTGTGTGTGTGTGATGAGAAGTCCAACCCAAATCTAAATTGCAAGATTAAAACAAACAATTCAGTCCCATTCAGTGTTCGCCCTGCAATTTGAACTTCGAGGGAGGGGAGGGGGAAAAAGTTATCTTGCAATCTGACTATTCGAAACAAATTAAAATAACCCCATCGCTTGCAAATTAAAAAAAACAGCTTCAGAAGATCTTAAGTGAACTGTTTGTTTATACGAATCAAGTTGAAGCTTCTGTTAAGATACTCCTGTGCTCATTTAGCCTCAGAACAAAATGACATCTCTCGGTGCCCTATGCTGCACTGAATCCACCTGCATGGGATAAAAGAAGATCAAAGCTTCATCCAGATATAGTGAAGTCACATTGAATTAAGCAAGGGCCTGCCTTTGGGCTGCTTTCCTCCAGCTGTTTTAGGTCCCATGGTCCTCTCCAGTTTTTTTCCTTTTATCTGGCCAAAGAACACACCACCTTCTTTGTGTCTCCGTTGCTCTCCACTGAACAAGCTGCTATGGCAAGTTACTGTGATGGTGCAGTGGTTAGAATGCAATATTGCAGGCTAATTCTGCCAACTGCCAGAAGTTCAATTCTCACCGATTCCAGGTTGACTCAGCCTTCCATCCTTCCGAGGTCAGTAAAATGAGGAGCCAGATGGTTGAGGGCCATAGGCTGACTCTGTAAACCGTTTAGAGAGGACTGTGAAGCACTGTGAAGCGGTATATAAGCCTAAGCCTCAGTGCTATTGAAAGGAAGGAAGGAAGGAAGGAAGGAAGGAAGGAAGGAAGGAAGGAAGGAAGGAAGGAAGGAAGGAAGGAAGGAAGGAGCCATGGTGGCCCAGTGGTTAGAATGCAGTATTGCAGGCTAACGCTGCATTCCCACTGCCACAAGTTCGATTCTCACCAGCTCAAAGTTGACTCATCCTTCCGAGGTCAGTGAAGTGAGGACTCAGATTGTTGGGGGCAACAGGCTGACTCTGTAAACAGCTTAGAGAGGGCTGTAAAGCACTGTGAAGCGCTATATAAGTCTAAGTGCTACTGCTATTGCTACTTCTTCCAAGGGCACCAAGCCCTCTCTTCCTCCTCCTCTTCCTCCTCCTCCTCCCCTCTCCTGGCAGAAAAGTAAAGCAGAGGGTGTGCAAGTTTCCTCCACCGCACACATCACACGGTAGATGAAAGCACCTCCAGAGCAGCTCCCCCAGTCCCATTTCTCCTGCACGATGGTCCTTTGTTCTCTCTTTCCACTCGAGCTGATCCCGGCAATGTGTACCTCACGGCGTGCACAGCATCACCCCGAGATCAAACACTCAAGCATGAGTTTTCCTTCCACAGATCTTGAAATCACAGTGTTAGGCTTTAATGGGAACCTCAATGTGCCCTAATCCTCTCAAGCTGGCACAGAGATGCTCAGAAACATGTTATGCTCCAGCAGAGCCACCACAGCTCAGACAGAAACACTCTCTGACCGATAACACCCAGGCGCACACAGAGAGAGGCCAGTTCCTCAAAGCTAACACAGAGGCAGATGTGGAAGGAACATGGGTAGCCCAAGGCAAAAAAAAAAAATCTAACCACCTGAGATACAGATAGTCCTTGACTTACAACAGTTCATTTAGCGAGTGTTCAGAGTTCCAACAGCACCGACAAAAGTGACTTGTGACCGTTTTTCACGCTTACGACCATTGCTGCAGCCCCAGAGTCTGATTCCCACATCCTGCTAAACTATAGCAGGTACATAGAATTACGTTAGCCATGTTTGACTTAATCGTGGTGTAATGACTAAACCAGAAGTGGCTGGGCTCATATAACACAGTGGGCCAAAATCAAAAGCATGCCAGGACGCAATGTAGGAATGCCAATCATCACAATTCATGACTACAGAGTGTTGGAATCAAGTGTCTAGCTTGTTCAACAAACCATGATTTTAAAATTCCCAGAAAGGAGAGAAAGCTCGCTGGGGTCAGGATGTGGTGGAACGTAGTCTGGATTCCAGGAGAGAGGGGCTGCATTCCCGAGGACAGAGAGACAATGGAAATTTAAACACAGCTCATAAGTTGTAGGAACACCAGTCGTCACAATTCATGACTACGCAATGTCAGAATCAAGTGTCTAGCTTGTTCAGCAAACAGTGATTTTAGAGTTCCTGGAAAGGACAGAAAGCTCTATGGGGTCAGGATATGGTGGAACATAGTCTGGATTCCAGGAGGGAGGGGCTGCATTCCCAAGGACCCAGAGACAGTGGAAATTTAGATACTTGGGTTGGGAGGAAGAGAGTTAAGATGGCTCCCCTTAGAAGCTCTCTGAATATCTTTTTAACGATGATCATTTAGTGTCAGTTCAGAGTTACAATGGAAAGTGACCGTTTTTCATATTTATGACCGTTGCAGCATCCCCAAGGTCATGTGATCAAAATTTCGACACTTGGCAACTGACTCATTTTTATGACTGTTGCAGTGTCGGGGGGGGGGGTCATGGGTTCCCCTTTTTGCAAACTTCTGACAAGCAAACTCAAGGGGGAATCCAAATCCACTTAACGACCGTGTCACTAACTTAACAATTGCAATGATTCATTTAACAACTGTGGAAAGAAAGACCGTAAAATGGGGCAAAAGTTACTTAAAAACTCCTTGCTTAGCAACCAAAATCTGGGTCTGAATTGCCGTAGTAAGTCAAGGTCTACCTGTCCATTGTTTTAGTTGGGGAAAGATTTATGCCTCTAAGTCAGCGGTTCTCAACCTTTTCCGGGGCTCGACCCCGGCCCGCGACGCGCAAGCGCGGCACGACCCCGCCCCCCCAAAAAACAAAACAAAACAAAACAAAAAAATGGCCGACCCCCCAAAAAATGGCGGGCCCACATCACGCATGCGCGGCGCGACGGGGCGCATTGCGCATGCGTGGCGCGACGGCCCGCATCGCAAAGGGGAAAAAATGGCTGACCAAAAAAATAAAAATAAATGGCCGACCCAAAAAAAAATGGCGGACTGCGGTGTTTGGCGACCCCCGTGAAATCGTCGTTCGACCCCAAATGGGGTCGCGACCCACAGGTTGAGAACCGCTGCTCTAAGTGAGGCATAGAAAACCATTTAGAAGAAATTCAGTGTGTCTTTGTCTTGACGTTTGGAGTCTATCATAAGTAGATAAACACCGGTGTTTTGGATTGCTAGAAAATAAACATAATAGGAGTTTTCAAAACTACCTTAAACCAAACCACCATGGATTCTGCTGCTTTCTACTCTGGATGGCAACAGTGATCTTAGGTTAGTTTCTCCAAGCCGGGAGCAACCACTGATGAGAGCAGGGGTCAAACGTGAACACTTAAAAGTGTCCAGCTTGTCAATAGAGAGAGATTCGCTCTCTTTGTTTTTCCCTTTTGAGGAAGGCAGAACACCAAGTTTCCCACTTAAGATTTTCAACAGAGTCTTAAGTTTGTTCTAAACTTTCTCTGATCCCTCCGGGAAAAGGCAGGGTGCCGAAAGGCATGAAATGGAATTCCTTTTCATGCTTGCTGTAAATGCTTTCATTAGCAGACGGGGTCTTCTTAGAATTGGTAAGGTCATTTTTTTTTTAAAGGATGGCACAAGAATGGCGAGACATTTCATTTCCCAGCGAAATTCCAAACATGCAAAGAAGTATCCTTGCTCAGCCCAGCCCAGAAGCCAGTGAGAAATCTACACATCTCCTAAAAAATGATGAGATGGGGCCACAAGCCAAATAAAATCTGAGCCTGCAACTTACCAAGAGTCTCTTTTTCCTGGACTTCTTTCTAGCCTCTCAACTTTAAAACAAAAAACAAAAGGCCTATTCTTTTTCACCTGCCACCATGAGGACCAGAACCTTGTTTCTATTTTAAAGGACAGGATCCAGGGCAATTTTTCCATCTGCCGCTCGACACGCTATATCCAGTTTTAGGTGCAACTGCTTCATCACAATTCACGCTGAAAAAACAGGTCTTCTAAGTAAAGCAGTCTTTCTTCAGTTTGGCCACTTAAAAGATGTGCCAGCTTCAACTCCCAGAATTCCTCAGCCTGCATGCTCACTGGGGAATTCTGGGAGTTGAAGTCCACATGCCTTCAAGTGGCCAAACTTGGAAAACACTGCTCCGATGCATCCCTTAAAATCCAAATAGCCATCATGATAAAGATACAAGCTACAGAAAGACAGCACAACCATCAAAAAATTACATCAAAAAAATCAATGCTCTGAAAACTCCAAAGACACCCAGGTAAAGAGGTAAACAAGACTGTAGGTGCTTCCTATTTTTTAGCACATGTTGTAGTGGAATTGTGTTGGCCAATCAGAGTTGGGGGAAGTTGGCAGGTTTTCAAAAGGGTGATGTCAGGCCCTTCCACTTTTGCAAGTCAGGTTGAGTAAAATACTAGCATGTGCAATGTGGTGGGAAAAGCCAGATTAACTCTTGGTGCAATCTAGGCCAAAGTAATCAAGCAAGGGAGAAATTAAGCCCCGCCTTAATTGCAAGAACGTGTCTATTATATCAGGGACAGACACCCTGGCATGGTGTCTGAATGAGAACTTTCATTATCTTTTGCCACTGGAAATGTTGGCTGCAGGACTGGTGAGAACTGCATTGAAACCATCTGAGGACATCAAGGTTGTCAACAAATGATCAGGGAAAGCGACCATAAAGGTTCCAGTACGTTTAGCCAATGGTGCATGATTGAATCCCATCATAGTGAAAGCAGTTTTCAGAGGTTTGGCACTCAGTATCCAGCTGCTTAGCTAGGTCCCATGAACTCAGAAGTCCAGTCTGCCCTTGTCCTGCTCAGCTGGCATGGGCAAAATGGGTACAAGGGGGGGGGGCGAGTAATAATTTTTAAAAACTGGAAATAATTGACAATAAACATATCCAGTATTCCTATTTTCCCCTGGCAACGACCCTGTGAGGTGGCTTGTGTTGAGAGAGAGAGAGGGATTGGCTGAAAGTCACCCAGCTGGTTTTCATACTAAGGCAGGACTAGAACTCTCCATCTCCTGGCGATTGGCCCAAAGTCGCCCAGCTGGCTTTCACACCTAAGAAGGGACTAGAACTCTCCATCTCCTGGTGATTGGCCCAAAGTCACCCAGCTGGCTTTCACGCCTAAGAAGGAACTAGAACTCTCCATCTCCTGGTGATTGGCCCAAAGTCACCCAGCTGGCTTTCACGCCTAAGAAGGAACTAGAACTCTCCATCTCCTGGTGATTGGCCCAAAGTCACCCAGCTGGCTTTCACGCCTAAGAAGGAACTAGAACTCTCCATCTCCTGGTGATTGGCCCAAAGTCGCCCTGCTGGCTTTCACGCCTAAGAAGGGACTAGAACTCTCCATCTCCTGGTGATTGGCCCAAAGTCACCCAGCTGGCTTTCACGCCTAAGAAGGGACTAGAACTCTCCATCTCCTGGTGATTGGCCCAAAGTCACCCAGCTGGCTTTCACGCCTAAGAAGGGACTAGAACTCTCCATCTCCTGGTGATTGGCCCAAAGTCACCCAGCTGGCTTTCACGCCTAAGAAGGGACTAGAACTCTCCATCTCCTGGTGATTGGCCCAAAGTCACCCAGCTGGCTTTCACGCCTAAGAAGGGACTAGAACTCTCCATCTCCTGGTGATTGGCCCAAAGTCACCCAGCTGGCTTTCATGCCTAAGAAGGAACTAGAACTCTCCATCTCCTGGTGATTGGCCCAAAGTCACCCAGCTGGCTTTCACGCCTAAGAAGGGACTAGAACTCTCCATCTCCTGGTGATTGGCCCAAAGTCACCCAGCTGGCTTTCACGCCTAAGAAGGGACTAGAACTCTCCATCTCCTGGTGATTGGCCCAAAGTCACCCAGCTGGCTTTCACGCCTAAGAAGGAACTAGAACTCTCCATCTCCTGGTGATTGGCCCAAAGTCACCCAGCTGGCTTTCACGCCTAAGAAGGGACTAGAACTCTCCATCTCCTGGTGATTGGCCCAAAGTCACCCAGCTGGCTTTCACGCCTAAGAAGGGACTAGAACTCTCCATCTCCTGGTGATTGGCCCAAAGTCGCCCAGCTGGCTTTCACACCTAAGGCAGGACTGGAAGTCAGGCTGCCGTCTTAACCACTATTACTAGGTAGTAAAAGCAACCCAGTGGACTGGCAACTTGAGCCACAGAGTCTCACTCCTGCCAGAGAGCGATGCAGATCTCGCTTTTGAGTTAGTTTCAGCCTTCTGCTTCATGAGAACCAGGAAAAGTAGAGCCCCAGGCTTCCACAGCAGGAACTGTCTAGTTTGCCAGCGCATTGAAGGAAAGAAAATAAACCACCCAGACGAGTAAAAAAAAAAAAAGAATCTCTTACCAGGCCCCCTGAACATCTGCAGTTTACTTTTCAACCAGGTTTTGAAGCACACTTGCAGGAAACCTAAGCCGTGCCCTTTCCAGAATTTCTATAAAGGCCAGTGGCTAGACTGGCAGGAGGTGGCCCCGGCGCAACACTCGGTTTTGTTTTAAAAGATCATCTCTGCATGCAGGTTTCTCTTCTTCTGAAGCCAGCATCAGCCCTTACAAAGTTTCAATACTCCAGCGGGCTCCGGCTTTTTTCTTTTCCTCTCGCCTCCCCCTCCCCACCTTCCTCCCCTTCATTCTGAAGCCAAATTCAAAGAAAGTCATAAAAAGCCATCCCAACATCTCTGGGAAGGCAAAGAACGAGGCTGCTATAAAAACACCACCTATTTAGCAGCTCCAGGCTCTCCATGGTGGCAGAATCAACACAAAGGCAGCTTCCAGGAATAAAAAGCTGGAAGAGCAAACGCGGCCCTCCGTTGCTGAAGAAGCAAATTTTAGGATGAGGCTTTAAGCCATCCCACCATTCCGTTGGCCCTCTTCAAAAGAGGAAAATCCCATTTTCAGCACGACATACTCTCCGGCACAAGGCAGCACAAAGATTAGATTTTAAACATTAAACGAAGCCACAGATCTTTTAAGTATGAACTTCTCAACAAACCGTTTGATTTCCAGAATTCCCGTTTTCTTTTTAGGCCAAAAGCTGGCTTATTTATTTTTATTATTATTTTTTTTTTAGAGAGAGAGAGAGAAGGAAGGCTGTTCTGATTTATGATATTTGGGTTCAGTCCTTATGTCCAGCATCATTTTCATCTTTGTTGTTTATTAGGCACATATATTTTCTCCTTTGAAGTGAATCTCTTAAATTGGAGAGGGAGTGAAAGAGAAACTAAATGAGTGAGCACGGCTATATAAGCCATGGTTAACTGATTATAACACGATTGCTAGAATTTACCCCATACAATCAAATGAAAAGTAACTCCAGATTTAGGCATGAAATCCATCTATCCATCTCATTTAGCTTTGTGTACATGAATGGACTCTTCTGGGAATTAAACCAGATTTTTTTCCCTGGCCCTCGTTTCTCCTGCGCTGATGGATGGAAACCATTAGTTAGAACTGATCTAGAATTAAGGATACATATCCTGACAGAATAATTAATCAGTGGAAGGACTTGCCTTCAGAAGTTGTGGGTGCTCCATCACTGGAAGTTTTTAAGAAGAGATTGGACAGCCATTTGACTGAAATGGTATAGGTTCTCCTACTTGAGCAGGGGGTTGGACTAGATGACCTCCAGGGTCATTTCCAACTCTGTTATTCCGTAATTCTGATTCTTCAGTCTTTGGTCCTTGCACATGTCTGTCTCTAGTCACGTTCTGAATATCCCTTCTCACCAATTTCTTTACACACCAAATGTGCTTAAACTTAGCAGACCTGACCTGACCTCAAGAAATTAAGCAGGACTGGACCTGCTTAACACCCGGATGGTAAACCATCAATACTATCAGATTTAAAGGCCAATCAGGAAATTGAAATAACTTCCTTAATCACGTTTCTCAATCTCGGTGACTTTAAGATGGGTGAACTTCAATCCCCAATTCTGCTGGCTGGGGCATTCTGGGTGTTGAAGTTGATTTGTCTTACAATTGCCAAACCTACTTCCATATACTTGCCAAGAAAAGTTACATAAATTTGACGGTGAAGTCACCAGGAACTCAGTCCAATTCAAAGGGAACATTACCTTTATTTTGCCTTTTTGACTCAGCCACAATCAATCTCAATTATTACTGTTTACAGTCTGTTTCGCCCAAGTGTTTCATTCTCTTTTAAAGTAGAGAGTAAACACAAGAACCATTCTGGTAGGCTCGCCAGGATCCGAATTTACAAGCAGCTCCATCAGATATGAACAATCCAGAAAACACACCCAAATAAACACAGATCATCATCTCTTCTTGGCCAGATCCATCTGGTGCCTCTTTAAACTCAACTCTGCTGAATTTCACAACACAGCACAATCCTTGTGACAATTTCACCTCTGGCACAAATATTGCACAGAGATGCTAAGAAGCTTTCTACCCTGTTATGGTTTGTAACCATACCAAACTATTGTCTGACAGTAATTGCCACGGAATCCAGACCAGGTTTCTGTCGGATTACTGGACAATTCAGTTAATCCCATCCCCACAGCGTGACTGAAACTTCAAACACTCGAAATGGGAATTGAGCAGTAAACTAATTTAATCTCACTTAAAAATATATATATATTACTGGCACATTGGTCTGCTCCATCACACTTTCCCCATGCCCATTTTTGAATGAATGTTCTCCGAAAAATATCTAAAGTCAAACATTTGTAGACAGTGAAAGACATCAGAACTTTCATCTTAAGACAGTAGTGAAAAACAGAATAAATATATATATATATACATTCCTTGTGGTGTATGGTTTTTTTGTGTATGACGTCTCATTCAAGACATATTTCTCAACAACTTTCAAATTGGGTAAAACAAGCTTGTTACAAATAAGCAACGGAGTCTGAAATGAAGATAAAGCTCAACAAACACAGCCCTTCCCTTAGAAGGACTGGGTGCCATGTTTTGGAACCCAAGACTGAGTGTCATCCTGTAATTCTGCATCAGATCATTTATTCTGACAGCAAGAATGGAAATAGGGTCTTCAACAACTCTAAGCAAGGTTGGAGAAACAGTTGTCTGAAACTCAATCCCTCTTGATAATATAGGCAGCCCTCAACGTACGACTACAATTGAGTCAACCTTGGTCCTCCAGGAAGATGAGAAAAACATTCCTGCTATTATTAATAAAACAAGCCCTAAGCCATATTTTTTCCCAGGTCGAGCACCAATAATGTGTCCCTCCTGATTTTTGTGATGGAATCCAAGGTTAATCTCAAAACCATTTAGGGTTAAAATTCCAATTCTATATGATCTCCATTCTTGGATGATACTGATGACCATCAGCAATGTTTGCATGTGGACCGTAATCTGCATAAATTTAATTCAAGGGTTCTTGTCTTCTTTTGGCCTTTGGCTGGCTTTCAACAGAGGCGTACCCAGAGTTAAGAAATAAGACCAATGCAATAAATTAGATTTCATTTGCTTTGAACTAAATACAGTTAGTCCTCCACACAAGTTCTTTTAGTGACAATGGCACTGAAAAAGTTACTTAGGACCGTTTTCACAGTTGCAACTTTTGCAGCATCCCCATGATCATGTGACCAAAATTCAGACGCTTAACAACTGACTCCTATTTAGGACGGGCGCTGTGTGCCGGAGTTACGCAATCCCCTTTTGCAACCTTCTGCAGTGATTTCACTTCACAATTGAGTCAAGAAAGGTCTTAAAATGTGGCAACACTCACTTAACAATTGTCTCACTTAACGACAGAAATATTGTGCTCAGTTGTGGTCGTTATGTCGAGGACTATCTGTAGTTAACATCATTCAACAGCTGGGCCTTTAAGAATTTCTCCATCTGTCTCAATGAAAAATACAAAACGGGCACAAACTTGGCAAAAGCCGAGAAGACCATCTACTAGCATTTGGGGATTTTTAGATTATATACTTCAAGATAGGACAAGCCCCTAATTTATCCACCACCACTTAGGTCACAGTTGACCACAGTCCTTGCCTGAGATTGCTGGAGTCATCCTGCTACACCACAATGGTGGAAACCAGGGGTGTGGTTTCCCATCATGATGAAGGGACCGTGTTACAAAATCAAATGCACAATTCATTTGCTCATCAGAGTTGCTTTGGGAAATTCAAGACCATGAATTAAATTATACATTCCCAACATGGAATGTCTACTCGCATGGACGGCTGAGTTCGCTCCACAGGTTTAATTAGCAAGTCAATAAAGTCCTAACATCTCCATTAACACCATCTTAAGCTCGATTAGAATTAATCTTGGATTTATTTATTTTTTTAAGCTTATCACTTCATGCAAACTCAGCCTTTTTAGTGGGTTACGCTAATCACGGATGAGGAAAGGCAGTTTGGTGTAACTGTCTATGGAGATTCTCAATTATCCAGGTCCGTGGGCTGTCCCAGGGGCAACTGGGCTTTGTTTTTTTTCCCTTGAAAATGTTTCACTTTTCATCCAAGAAGCTTCTTCGGTTCGGAACTAAACAAGCTTCTTGGATGAGAAGCAAAACGTTTTCAAGGAAAAAATACCAAGAAAGTCCAGCTGCATTTTGAAAAAGCACCTTTAGGGGCAGTTTGATGAAATGCTAAGGTGCCAGGCTAAAAATTTCACCAGGAGACTGGGAACTTTAGTCCTGCCTAATGCACAAAGCCGGCTGGGTGGACTTTGGGCCAGCCACTCTGTGTCAGCTCTAGGTAAAGACCAGGGCTTTTTTTCTCATAGAACGCCCAGAACAGAGTTCCGGCACCTTTTTGGGATGGAACCTTGTAGGGTAGGCAAGGTGGGTTGTATGACATGTGTGTGAGTTCCGGCACCTTTTTTTTTTTTTTTTTTTTAGAAAAAACTGGTTAGGACAATGGCAAACCGTTTCTGAAAAACCTTGCCAAAAAGCTACAGGGAACTAGCCCAGGTAACTGCTAGGAGTGAACACTGACTTGAAAGCACAGACACACACAAATACACACACACACACACAAATCATTGGATTAAGTGTCAATGGAGATTCTCCGTCATCCAGGCGATGGTGGATTTTTTTTCAACTGGATTTTTCTTCTTTTTCTTTGAAGCCGTTTCGCTTCTCATACAAGGAGCTTCTTCAGCTGAACTGAAGAAGCTTCTTGGATGAGAAGTGAAACATTTTCAGGGGGGAAAAAAACCCAAGGAAAATCCAGTTGCCTCTTGAAAAAGCGCCTTTGGGACAACCGCAGACCTGGATAATTGAGAATCTCCAAAGACATTTACACCGAACTGCCTTTCCTCTCCCGTGATTAGTGAAACGCGCTAAAAGGGCTTGTACGAAGTGATAAGCTTCAATTAAAAAAAAAAACAGTCTATCCAGGGTAAATTCTAATCAAGCTTAACATGGTGTTAATGGAGATGTTAGGCTTTTTCAAAAGACAACTGGACTTTCTTGTTTTTCTTCTCATCCAAAAAGCTTCTTCAGCCCTGGCTGAAGGTCAGAAAGTCTGAAGTCCAATTGCCTGTGGAAAAAGCACATTTGGACACCAAGATTTAGGCTACAGGACTTTCTTTCTGCACCAATTTCAGGGGCAACAGACCTGAGCAATCTAGTCTGTCCCTCAGTTCACTCTGGGTATGTTTCTCATGATATTGCCAGTTTATGCATCTCTCATCCAACGGGATAGATAAGCCAGAGCACTGAACTTTGTATGTAAACCAAGAGGTCAGCATAAAAAAAAAATATTGGCATTTGAAAGTTGTAGGCTGCTGATAAAAACAGGATCGCCAACATGATCGCCAACGGATATGGCACAAGAAGAAGACAAAGAAGGCAGTACAATCAAGATTCTTTGGAAGATCCCATTAAAAAGAAATGAGGGGAAGAGTGGATCTACTTGCTATGCTGTTCATTGGGGGGAAAAACATGGCTGCATAAAGTTATAACAAGTATTTGGAACTACGCTAAATTAACTTATTCAGCAAGAGAATTTAAACTCCTACAGAATGAATGTCCCACTTTTGGCTTATTTCTTCTTCAAAGGACCGGAGACGGGGAACGACCAAATGAACATCAACCAGAAAAAAGAGAGAAAGATTATTGTATGTGTGTAATTTAATCCGTAATTTTAATCCTGCAGAAAGAATGCTGCGGGATTCAGAGGGAGGAACCGTCATGTCTAAATGGAAGCGTTCCTCTGGGTCTCCCCAGATCCAACCCAACATCTTAAAGCTACTAAACCACACTGCCTCTTCCGTAAACAACCCACAAGTGAACAGTTTGGCAAAGAACCAAACTTCCACCTTGTCTGAATGAAAGTGAAAGCTCTGCACGTTTGCATCTATATTGCAGAATAGGTCCTAGTTACCTAGCATCCTTAAGGTTATCAAAGAAGAGCCAGGATTGATACAATCCACCACCATCACTACGCAAAAGATACGGGTAGCCCTCAACTTACGACCACAATGGAATCCAAATTTTCTGTTAAGTGAGACATTTGTTAAGTGTGTTTTGCCCCAGGTCATGATCTTTCTTGCCACGGTGGTTAAGTGAAGCCCTGCAGCTGTTAAGTTAGTAACCCGGTTAAGTGAATTTGGCTTCCCCCATTAATTTTGCTTGTCAGAAGGTCGCAAAAGGGGATCACGTGACTTTGGGACACAGCAGCGGTTGTAAGTGTGAGCCAGCTGCCAAGCATCTAAATTTGGATCACATGATCATGGGGAGGCTACAAAGGTCATAAGAGGCACTTGTCTGAGATGATATAGGAGGCTGGACTAGAAGACCTCGAAGGTCTACTCTACTCTACATTATTCTATTCTATTCATTATTCTATTCTATTCTACTCTACTCTATTCATTATTCTATTCTAGTCATTATTCTATTTTACTCTACTCTACTCTATTCATTATTCTATTCTATTCATTATTCTATTCTATTCTATTCATTATTCTATTCTATACATTATTCTACTCTACTCTACTATATTCTATTCCAGCTCCTATTCTATTCCAGCTATTTGATTTCTATTTCTATCTTAGCTTCTATTCTATTCTGTTCTGTTCTGTTCTGTTCTGTTCTGTTCTGTTCTGTTCTGTTCTGTTGTTCTGTTCTGTTCTGTTCTGTTCTGTTCTGTTCTGTTCTGTTCTGTTCTGCTCTACTCTACTCCAGCTCCTATTCTATTCCAGCTATTTGATTTCTATTTCTATTCTATTCTATTCTATTCTATTCTATTCTATTCTATTCTATTCTATTCTATTCTATTCTATTCTATTCTATTCTATTCTATTCTATTCTATTCTATTCTAAAGTGAAAAATGATCATAAGTCTCTTTTTTCCAGTCCCATTGTAATGGTCACTAAATGAACTGTCCTAAGTCGGGGATTAGCTGCACTTATGCTCTTAACAAGGTCAAATGCGTTTTAAGGGTCCAGACCAAGCTAAGCAGCTGCATATTGTGTGCCTGATGACATCAGCACCATGTAAATGAGGCCATCTGCATAATTTACCTCATTTGCATGATGACATCACCAGGTGTGGAATTTCACTACTCCCGCCCCCCACAAAAACCAAGAGGGCCATGTCTGTATGTGCTTTATTTAAATTTAAAATGCCAGGGGAATCTCTTATGCACGGCCACAGGGGAGTGCTCAATGTTAGTAAGAGCCGTCTCCAGATGACCAGAAAGCTTGGTGAAACATGGTTTCCAGCTGCAAATAATAAATCTTGGCTTGTTAAAACAGACCTAAGGCCAGCAAGTTTGAGGGGCATCTATAAAGCTGCTTTAAAATCCCCAGTTTGTCATGTATACACATATTTTTAAGAATAAAGCTCTGGTGTCTCAGTCAGGAACAAAACCAAATCCACAGCTTTCAATTAAAACATTATCTTTCATTATGCGAAAGCCACCAGACTTTCTTAAAGCATACGAGAAAGAAAAGGCTCTTTACAGCAAGGGTGGGAAACACGTAGCCCCTCCAGATGTTTATGAGCTTCAGTTCCCAACAGTCAGAGGCAATCCGCCTGATTAAAAAAAGGGTGACAGAAACTCTAGTTTGGCAACATCTGGATGGCAACCGTTTCTCCATCTTGACACAAGAGTCCAGGTGTGCCTCCAAATTAGAAAATAATAATTAAAAAAAATGTTTCTCTCTTCTCTCTTTTGGAAGCAGGGAAAACTGAAATCCAGATGTTCAGGAAAACACATTTGATACTTTTGCAAAAACCTGCAATATTGTTTCGTTATTTTCATCTCATATTTTAGCAGATTTGCCCAACTGCAAAGCACTCTGCCAACCTCTAGTAGGGGATCAAGGCGAAGAACGTCACTTATTGCAAGCCTAAAGGCAGTTTCGCAGAATAGCATTTTTGGCACTGTTGCGTTACCAATTCTAGCCCAGCCGTCTCCAACGCCATAGCCTCTCTGTGGGTGTAGGATTCAGCTCTCCTCATCCTCAACCAACAAGACACTGGAAATGACGGGAACTGGATCCAACGTACAGGCAAGTCCTTGACTTAGGACAGTTCATTTAGTGACCGGTCAAAGTTACGACGTGGAAAAACGGGACTTGTGTCCATTTTTCACGCTTACGGCCGTTGTAGCATCCTCTTAGTCACGTGAGCAAAATTCAGATGCATGGAAAGCGATTCATATTTATGAACAGTTGCAGCGTCCTGGAGGCACGCGATCCCCTTTTGTGACCGTCTGACAAGCAAAGTCAGTGAGGGGAGCCAGATTCGTTTAACGACTGCGGGACTAAGAAGAGTCGTAAAATGGGGCCAAACTCACTTAACACCTGCTTCACTTAGCAACAGAAACGTCGGGCTCAATTGGCGTCGTAAGTGGAGGACGACCAGTTTTGGTGAAACTAACCGAGGACAGAATCCCCAAAGTTAGGCTAAAGCAGGGGTCCTCAAACCTGGCCACTTTAAGACTTGTGGGCTTCAACTCCCAGAATTCCCCAGCCAGCCATGGCTGGCTGGGGAATTCTGGGAGTTGAAGTCCACAAGTCTTAAAGTGGCCAGGTTTGAGGACCCCTGAGCTAAAGGCTCCTGCAAAAAAGAAAAGGGTACCTCAGCTAGAGGGGGCTGCGCTCACAAGCCATGGTTTAATTAAGCATTGCGGGTTCCACCACCGGCTGTCCTTGCGCGTGGGAATCAGCCTCCCACCCAGCTGACAAGCCACCATGGTTTCAATCACACTGCACGCCCGGGAGCGAGCAAGCAAGCCAATGACGAATAAGCAGATCCCTGAGAGACTCAGAGCAACATCTGGAAGATCAGAGAACATCTTCCTTTTCCACGCCCCTCTGCAGGGGCCCCGTCAAAAGAAGTCAAGCTGCCAAACAAGGAACCGGAACTGGCCACCTCCAAAACGCCCTGGGAGGAGGATCCCAAGGCCTTTTGGCAGCCAAGTCACAGGGAGGGACCGAAGTGGGGGAGGGGGTGCTCAATCAAGGAGAAAAAGGCCCCCTGGGAGCCCTCCAGATGCCTTTCACCCCAACTTTTTGGAGTGGGTAACCTTATTCTCTGGGATTAGGGGGACTAAATTCCAAAGTCTGGAGGAAGCGCATCCATTCAGGGAACTTTAATAAGGACCAGCAGCTGGTAGGTAGGAAAGCATCTTCCTCTGTTTAGGATGATGGGAATCGCAGCTCTCCATCATGGGAGGGCACCAGAGTCCCCGGGGCAAGGCCAGAAAGAATCCCTGGAGGGGGCTGAGGGTACAAACAGGGAGGGGACACCAGTGAAGAGGTAACTCTCACTCTGTAATGCGGATTTTGACCTCCCCGCCTCTTCTTTCCCCCATTCCAGGACCCTCCATCTGCCTCCCACATTCAGGAGCCAGGAGCCCCTTGGGCCAAACCCGCCCAAACCCTCAGGGTGTCCTGCCCCACAAAAGAGGAAAAAGTGTTCCCCTCCCCCTCCCCCACATACACATACACACACACACACACACACTGCCCGGCCCAGCCATTTGCAAGCGGGCGCCCGCGAACTAAAGGCGAGCGTGTCCGTCCGTCCGTCCGGGATGGAGTCGCCGGAGGAGCGGGAAAGGCAAAAACTCACCCTGGGGCCGGAGCCCTTGCCAAGCGCCCGGTGGGGGCAGCCCTCAAGCGGGACCCTCAAGCCGCCGTCCCCTTCGCCTTTGGGGTTCGCCGGCCATTCCTCCAGCCCTTTCCGCGCCAGCGAGGCGTTCACGGTGAAGCTGTCACCTGGAGAAGCAGAGCCAACGGGGGAGAAGTGGGCGAGGGAGGCCCCCTGTTCCCGAGACACTCCCCCCCCTCAAGCGTCCCCCCACCACCACCACCGCCGCCCCGCAGCCTCCTTCCACCGGGGCGACCAGGCAGCAGCCCCGGGACCCAGCCAGCCAGCCAGCCGGCCTCGGGAAAGGGGCGCGCAAACTTTTCTTGCCCCCCCAGGCGCCCCCCCCCACGCCCTTGCAACCGCTTGGAAGGTTCTCATGAAGCCCCGCGCCGGGAAAAGTTGGGGAGGGCCTGAAACCGGGATTCCCTCCCCCCACTCAGCCCGCCCCTCCCCCCACCTCCCCCCCAAAGGCCACCCCGCTTACCTTCGGGGTTCTCTCGAGGTTTGCAAGCAGCAGCTGGCGGAGATCCGGCGGGGCAAATGCAGAAGTGAAGGGGTTGGGGTGGGGGAATGGGGGGGGTTAAAAGAAAAAAAGATGGTTAGATCCCAATCGTGGCTTAGCTGGTCAAAGAGCTGCTCTCTCCCCACCACCACCCCCTCGGCCCCAGCTCCATATCTCCCCGGCGGCCTCCCCCCCCACCCCCCAGTCCGGCGGTGAGACCGCTGCTTTTCCAACCCTCCGGCGCCCCCCCCCACCCAAACCCCGCTCCCCGCCGCCACTTCGCAACTCACCGTGCTTGGAGTGAAGTTTCCCCATCGCTCTGTCCGGCTCGGCGCCCGCGCTGGCATTGGGGAGCGTTGGCGGCCGGCGCTGGGGGTCCCGCCTTCTCGCTCCCCCCCGCCCCGGCGCTCTGGGGAGAGCGGGGAGGGGTCCCCGAAGTCAGGCAGCGGGGAAAGCTGGCGCCCGGTCCCGGTTGCAGCGGCGGCGGCGGCTCCTTCTTCTCCTTCTGGAGCCCTCTTTTTTTTCTTTTCTTTTTTTTTAGCAATCCACGTGCTTCCTCCTGGCCCTCCGGGGCTTACTCGTGAGAAGGGGGCGAGGCGGCGAACCGGCTGGGGAAGGGGCGAGCGGAGGCCGCTTCTTCCATCCAGTGGCGACGGCGGGAGCAGCACGGAGACCGGAGTGCCCGGGCGGCGGCGAGAGCAGCAGCTGCGCCTCTCTCTCTCTCTCTTCTTTCTATTACTCTCTCTCTCCTGCTATTCGGTGCTCTCTCTCTCTCTCTCTCTCTCTCTCTCTCTCTCTCTCTCTCTCTCTCTCTCTCTTCTTTCTATTCCTCTCTCCCTCACTCCTGCTATTCGACTCTCTCTCTTCTTTCCTTCTCTCTCTCTCTTTCTCCCGCCACTCCAGTCTCTCTCTCTGTCTCTTTTCTTTCACTCTCTCCCTCTCTCTCTCCTACCACTCAAGTCTCTCTCTTCTTTCTATTCCTCTCTCCTTCTCTCTCTCTCTCCTACTAGTCGACTCTCTCTCTTCTTTCCCTGCCTCCCTCTCTCTCTCTCTCTCGCCACTCGAGTCTCTCTCCTTTCTTTCCCTCTCTCCCACGACTCGAATCACTCTCTTCTTTCTTTCCCTCTCGCCTTCTCTTTCTCTCCCTCCTGCTACTCGAGTCTCTCTCTCTCTCTCTCTCTCTCTCCCTTCGCCCGCCCCCCCGCCGTCTTTTCTTTCCCCCCCTCCTTTCCAAAGACAGAGGCGGTTACGAAAGAGTTTCCTGCACCCACCAGGGGCCGTGATTGACACCTCATGGAGATTAGACCACTTGCAGGCAACCTCTGGATGCCGATTGGAGGCGGGCGGCACATGAAAGGGCTCTTTTGGAGTCTCCCCCCCCCCAAAAAAAAAAGAGCCAGGAGAAGGGGAAAAAAAAAAAAGCAATCACCCAGCCCTCCTGAAATAAAAGGAGCGGCGGCGGCTTTGAGGTATTTCATTTCCAGCCAGGCGCAGGCAGCAGAACGCAGAGCCACGGAGGAAGGAAGGAAGGAAGAGAGGGAAGGAAGGAAGGAAGGCAGCAGGCAGAGAGGGAGGGAGAGAGGGAAAGAAGGAAGGAAGGAAGGCAGCAGGCAGAGAGGGAGGGAGAGAGGGAAGGAAGGAAGGAAGCAGGCGCGCCCGCCCGCGCTGCAAACGGCGGGGCTTTCTCCTCGTTTCGGTCTCCTTCTCCCCCCTCTGCAAGTGGGGGATCGGGCAGGGCGCACCCCGGTTGCTCTTGGGTCCGATGGGCTGACTTGGAAACTCGCCCCCTCCCGCCGCTTTCCCCATGCGCGCCTGCAGGGTTGAGCTCCGATTTGGCCAAAGGGAGGGGGGAAGGGGGTCCTGCGCGTGATGGTGTGAATGCACCTTCTCCGCTGTCTTTGCCCTCGTCGTCGGGCTTCTCTGGCAGACTTTGGAGAACGTGGGCGGGGGGGGGGCTCCCGAGTGGGAATTCAGATTGCAACATGTGTGTGAAGTGCTGGTTCCTTGAAGCGTGCCCAGCTTGCAGGGCGAACGCCAAGATGGGAAGGGCTCAACTCTTGGGCTCAACTCTAGCCCAGGGTTGAGAAATCACGTGGGTTGGTCTCTAGGCTGTGGTTTGGGGCATTTGAGCCTCGATTCGATTCAGGATGGATAAACCCCGTTGGATTTGGCCAAGACGCCAAGCCTAGCGTGACATACAATGTGCAGGACCAGAAAATTGTAGGTCGAGCACCGCTATAGACTCTAGTCCTTGACTTAACAACCATTCATTTAGCAGTGATCAAAGTTACAATGGCACTGGGGAAAAAAGTGATTTACAACCGATCCTCGTAGCAACAGCTCCAAAGTCACAGGAATAAAATTTGGCTGCTTGGATACCATGTGTATTTACAAACCATTGCACCCTCCCAGGGTCATCTGATCGCCATTTGCAGTCTTGGGGGGTGGGGAACTGATCAGCTGACTGAATGGGGAAAAACCAGATTTGCTTAACAACAGGATGATTCATTTAACACCAATGATTCACTTAGCTGGATACTAAAAAAAAAAAAGAAGAAGAAATGCTAAAATCAGGCACATCTGGGTTAACTGCCTTGCTTAGCAATGGAAATAGTGTTCATAAGTCAAGAATTACCTGTAATCCATAAACTTAGATCAACTCACTTATTTTATTTGTATCCCTCCTTTATTATATTATACCAATAATGAGAGGAGGGAGGGAAAGAGGGAGGGAGAGAGAGAGAGAGAGACTGGCTTAAAGTCACCTAGCTGGCTTTCATGCCCAAGGCAAGTGATAAGTTCATGAGTTCTTACCAAGGGCCCTTCAGTGTGAATTGCTCTTCCATTTGCCTGACAGGTTGCTCAAGACTGCTTAAAAAGCTTTTTACATGGCCATAAATACACAGATTTACACATATCTGGATGCAATGTGTGTGCCTTCCCTGCCGTCACAAGCTCCAGTTGAATGACCTAGTTATAAATTGTATCAATCCTTTGTCATAGTTTTGGATCCCCTTTTTGTACAAAGGGAGAACAAATAACCGAGCGGAGTGGAAATATAATTGCTCCCCAAAAAGGCATAATTCCTTGCTAAGAGGTGTGCACATATGCATACTTCCTGCTAAGCCACAATGTGGTTTGTAGAGTGTTGTGCGAATCTATTGTGCTTTGAAAATCAAAGACTCTGACTGTGTGGCTTTCTCCAGTTTCAGCCTCCTCCAGGCAAGCAGACTTCCACAGTCGGAAAGTCTTAGCAGCGGCCATATGTACGGAGGGCACCTTGGCTGGTTGGACTGAGCATATTCTCTCAATCCTGCTAATCGTGGTTTATTTCACAAATACGGTTTGGCAGCTCACCTGAATCCCACTGGTTTTAGTTCATCTCTGTTTGCACATTCGCTTTTGTGGCACTTAAGGATCAATCAATTTTATATTCAGATTAGTATTCATTGATGGAGAGCCAGTTTGGTCTGGTGGATAAGGCACCAGGCTAGAGACTGTGAGTTCTAGTCTTGCCTTAAGTGTGAAAGCCAGTTGGGTGGCTTTGGACCAATCACTAGAAGACTGTGAGTTCTAGTCTTGCCTTAAGTGTGAAAGCCAGTTGGATGACTTTGGACAATCACTAGGAGACTGTGAGTTCTAGTCTTACCTTGTGTGAAAGCCAGTTGGGTGACTTTGGACAATCACTAGGAGACTGTGAGTTCTAGTCTTACCTTGTGTGAAAGCCAGTTGGGTGACTTTGGACAATCACTAGGAGACTGTGAGTTCTAGTCTTACCTTGTGTGAAAGCCAGTTGGGTGACTTTGGACAATCACTAGGAGACTGTGAGTTCTAGTCTTGCATTAAGTGTGAAAGCCAGTTGGGTGACTTTGGACCAATCACTAGGAGACTGTGAGTTCTAGTCTTGCCTTAAGTGTGAAAGCCAGTTGGGTGACTTTGGACAATCACTAGGAGACTGTGAGTTCTAGTCTTGCATTAAGTGTGAAAGCCAGTTGGGTGGCTTTGGACCAATCACTAGGAGACTGTGAATTCTAGTCTTGCCTAAAGTGTGAAAGCCAGTTGGGTGACTTTGGACAATCACTAGGAGACTGTGAGTTCTAGTCTTACCTTGTGTGAAAGCCAGTTGGGTGACTTTGGACAATCACTAGGAGACTGTGAGTTCTAGTCTTGCCTTAAGTGTGAAAGCCAGTTGGGTGACTTTGGACAATCACTAGGAGACTGTGAGTTCTAGTCTTGCATTAAGTGTGAAAGCCAGTTGGGTGACTTTGGACAATCACTAGAAGACTGTGAGTTCTAGTCTTGCCTTAAGTGTGAAAGTCAGTTGGGTGACTTTGGACCAATCACTAGGAGACTGTGAGTTCTAGTCTTGCCTTAAGTGTGAAAGCCACTTGGGTGACTTTGGACCAATCACTAGGAGACTGTGAGTTCTAGTCTTGCTTTAAGTGTGAAAGCCAGTTGGATGACTTTGGACAATCACTAGGAGACTGTGAGTTCTAGTCTTACCTTGTGTGAAAGCCAGTTGGGTGACTTTGGACAATCACTAGGAGACTGTGAGTTCTAGTCTTGCCTTAAGTGTGAAAGCCAGTTGGGTGACTTTGGACAATCACTAGGAGACTGTGAGTTCTAGTCTTGCCTTAAGCATGAAAATTACTTGGCTGACTTGGGCCACTTATCAGGAGACTGTGAGTTCTAGTCACAGTTTAGACCTAAAAGGGTGGCTATGGATCAGTTACTCTCTGTCAGCCCACAACATGATGACAAACCAATGGGTCAATTCCTATCATAACCAATGTATCAATATTTGATAGATTCCCCAAAAAAGACCCCAAATCCAGACCCTCCACTTTCTGGAAAACATTAGGAAGAAAAAAATTACTTTTCATTGATCACGACAGGGTACAATTCATTGACGTTTGTTGGTAATCAACCTTTCAACCTTGCTAGTTTTTCCAGTGCCAAAAAATTCTGTCCTCTCCCCCCCAAAAAACTCTGTTCATATAGGCACCTCTTTCTGGAAAATAGCGAGTGTGTGTACAAGCTGCAGAGTTATTAGAGATAAACCTAAACCAAAATGTAAGTAACTCAGACACAAACATGTAGTGGGATGTGTGTGGGGTGGGTGGGTAAATATATACTATCACGCTCTCTTTCATCATCACAGTGGCTTAAAGAGTGATGCATAAAAATAACTGAGTTTAACTTGAGCACAAACTGGCAATTTTGGCCTAAACGGAGCAGGAGCTAAATACTTGCTCTGTCGACATGTATTGAATAAAGGCGCAGTAGTGCTGTCGAGGCATGTATCTGGGGAGGGTTAGCGAAGCCCTGCCAAAATCTATCAGACCAAACATGGTTCCCCATCCTGTTACAGAAACCCAGTCTTAGATCCCCTAAGGCAGATGGAAGCAAACCCCTGAGCTACTTTAACTGCCCATTCAAATGCTGTGTTCACACAACCACGTTTCTCTCTCCGCCAGTGGCTGTGCTCACTTGCCATGCTAACCGTGATTTACTGAATGAATGCACTTGCTTTGGTTCTTGCAACTTGGGTCATTAGCTAGTTATTCACATTTTAAGGAGGCTAGTTGTACAAACCCAGCCTGGGGGGGGCACAGTACAAGCCATGATAAGTCAAGTTACTTGTCCCCACTCTGAGGACAGCTATAGCCAGGGTTCTCTTGTGGTTAGTATGATGATGGAACAAGGGAAATTCAGCTCCAAGTCTCCATTTACTCTTGAATTTGGCCTGTCTCAGGTAGGAAAGACACAATTACAAGCAAACATACTTACTGCAGTGGGTACAATAGCAACAGCACTTTGACTTATATACCGCTTCACAGTGTTTTACAGCCCTCAATGAAACGGTTTACAGAGTCAGCCTGTTGTCTCCAACAATCTGGGTCCTCATTTTATCAACCTCGGAAGGATGGAAAGCTGAGTCAACCTTGAGCCAGTCAGGATCAAACTGCTGGCAATGGGCAGAATTACCCTGCAATGCTGCCTTGTAACCTCTGCACCATCACGGCTCACAAAGACAGGACTGGAACTCAACTGTCTCCTGGTTTCTAGCCTGGTGCCTCTGGAGTGGCTCTTTAAAGCAGCGGTTCTCAACCTTTTTCAGGCCGAGACCCAATCTGTGCCGCCCATGCATGGCGCGACCCCGACCTGCGCCACGCATGCGCGGCGGACTGAACCGCGCATGTGCACCGCGACAGGCCGAACCGCACATGCACGCCGCGACGGGCCGAACCACGCATGTGCGGGGTGCGCGCGATGGCCCGAACTGCGCGTGTGCGGCATGCGCGCGATGGGCAGAATCGTGCATGTGCGGGACGACAGCCCGAACTGCGCACGCGCAGCGTGACGGGCCGAACCACACACGCGCGGCGCGACAAGCCAAGCCGCGCACATGTGGCGTGACTGGCCGAACCGCGCATGCGTGGCACGACTGGCCAAACCGCGCACGCGTGGCGTGACTGGCCGAACCGCGCATGCATGGTGTGACGGCCCAAACAGCGCATGCGCGGCGCGATGGCCCGAACCGTGCATGCGCGGCGCCCCGAACTGTGCATGCAGGTGCGCGCGCGACGGCCCAAATCGCGCATGCGCGGCGCGCGCAACGGCCCAAATCGCGCATGCGCGGCGCGCGCGATGGCCGAGGGGAAATGGGGAAAAAATGGCGGACTGTGGTGGTTGGCGACCCCCGGTTGAGAACCGCTGCTTTAAAGGGAAATTACTATGCAATCTATCTATATAAACAAAAATGTAAATGTTTGTTTGTTCAAAATCTTAAATCTCCAAATGTTCTTCACCGATTGCTTTGAAATTTTGCCACAACGTTGCATTCAAATACGCACGTGTTTTTATATACCTATTCTTATATAGATGTCACACCTGTGACAGGTAAAATCGCGTTTTTTAAAAAAAAACAGCGCCAGCAAACCAGACAATCTCTATATCTGCACAGACAATGGAACAACAAAAAATATTGTATACCCACAAGCATTGTGAAATTAAACATATTACAAACGTGCACTTTCTCTTTTCTTTCTTTTCCATTTAACCAGACTGAGCCACAGCAATGCGTGGCCAGGTACAGCTAGTATTTTTAATAATTTTAAGGAGAGGAGGTTTGGTATCTATCAAGCTTCCATCTACCATGAATGGACAGAGGCAGGTTCAGGCTGAATATTCAAATTTTCCAGCACTATGTTTGAGATCTGGAACAGCCCTGGAGCCAGAAGAAAAATCATGACATCATAGGCAATCCACTGCTCCCATTTTTAAGAGCCCCTTGCAGCCTGCACTTCTTCCTAAGCCAAAAACACAACAGAGTTTGCATTCCACCATGAGAAATCCTACAATTCTCTCCTTGGTGCCTGGGACTTTTGGCCTCCTGTCAATCTTCCTCCCTTCCTTTTCCTTCCCATTGAACAAAGCTAGATGTCTTGTCTCTTGGGGTTATGGGGGAGGGAGCAGCAAAAGAAATGTTTGGATGGCGAAGAGCAACTGAAAACCTACAGAGGTTGAGAACTACAATTCTCAACAGCCCTAGACTGTTGATGATGGTGATATTGGTGATATTCTTCCTCTCAGAAATAGAACAAAAGAACAAATGCAAAAAGATTGTAAGAAAAGTGGAGGAGGCAATCTGCAATAGGTACCAGTCACAAACTAAAATGCTTCTACACCAATGCACTAAGCATGAGAAATAAAAAAGGAGAGCTGGAGATCTTAATTCAGGAAGATAAATATGATGTCATAGGTATTACTGAAACCTGGTGGGAAAACACACATGGATGGAACACTGACATCGAAGGCTACAACTTATTTTTGCGGAACAGGCTTAACAAAATAGGAGGGGGTGTTGCACTTTATGTTAAAAAAGCATTTGTCTCCTCAGAGATCCAGGTTTCAGAGAGTGGAAACTCAGTAGAATCTGTATGGGTAAGAATTCATGGGGAGAACAACAGAAAGGATACTATTGTAGGAGTCTATTATAGGCCCCCTGGACAAACAGAAGATATGGATGACCTCTTTCTAGATCAAATGGCTAAACTATCAAGAAAGCATGATATAGTGATTATGGGAGATTTTAACTATCCAGACATTTGTTGGGAATCTCTCTCAGGCAAAAGCCAGAAGTCTAATAAGTTCTTATTCTCTCTTGCTGACAATTTCATCCACTAAAAAGTGGAGGAGAAAACAAGAGGATTAGCTATCCTCAATCTAATCCTTACAAACAGGGAGGAAATGGTCGAGGAAATCAGAGTTTCTGGGACCTTAGGAGGTAGTGATCATGTTATCCTTGAATTCTGCATAATAAGGGAAGGAAAGCCTGAGAGGACTCAGACTTCAAAGTTGGACTTCAGACGCGCAGATTTTGATGGACTCAAGAAGAGGGTAGGGGGGATCAAATGGCTGAATGTACTAAGGGATAGAAATGTCCAAGAAGGATGGGATATTTTGAGAAATGCAATACTAGAAGCGCAATCTTTAACAATTCCTCAAAGAAGGAAGAATGGGAAACATCTAAAGAGACCAGGGTGGATAAACCTAGAACTTAAAAACTTGCTAAAAAGGAAAAAAGAAATGTTTAAGAATTGGACGGAGGGATACATATCTAAGGAAGATTATAATGCAATCTGTACAAAGTGCAGGGCAAGAATCAGAAAAGCTAAGGTTAATAATGAATTGAGGCTTGCAAGAGAGACTAAAAACAATAAAAAAGGGTTTTGGGGATATGTCAAAAGCAAAAGAAAAATTAAAGAGGCTATAGGAAGTCTAGAGAACGAGAAAGGGGAAGTGGTCAAAAGTGATCTTGAGAAGGCGGAGATTCTAAACTCCTATTTTGTATCTGTTTTCTCTAAGAAAGATAATGTAATTGCAACTGACCTTCACTGTGCTAGTGAAGAACTAAGAGAATTAAGGCAGGTAATCGACACAGAGAAAGTAAGGGAACACTTAGCTAACTTAAATGAGTTTAAGTACTCCTCGGGTACTGAAGGAATTAGCAGAAGTAATAGCTGAACCACTTGCTGTAATCTTTGAAAAGTCATGGAGAACAGGAGAAGTCCCAGATGATTGGAGAAGGGCAAATGTTGTCCCTATCTTCAAAAAAGGGAAGAAGGCAGACCCAGGGAACTACAGGCCTGTTAGCCTGACTTCAATACCAGGAAAGATTCTTGAACAAATCATTAAGCAACATATATGTCAGCATTTGGATGGGAATTCAATAATTAACAGCAGTCAACATGGGTTTGTAACAAACAAGTCGTGTCAAACTAATCTAATTTCATTCTATGACAAAATCACGGAATGGGTTGATCAGGGAAATACAGTAGACATAGTATTTCTGGATTTCAGCAAAGCTTTCGACAAAGTATCTCACACCATCCTCATTGAAAAAATGATCAAATATGGGATTGACAGGGTGACTGTTAGGTGGGTTCATAACTGGCTTAGTAACCGTACTCAAAGAGTGGCTATAAATGGCTGCACATCCAACTGGAAGAAAGTCTCAAGCGGAGTGCCACAAGGCTCTGTTCTGGGCCCAGTTATGTTTAATATTTTTATAAATGATTTGGATAAGGGAATTGAGGGGAAACTGATCAAATTTGCAGATGACACAAAGCTAGGAGGGATTGCAAACACCAGAGCAGAGAGAGAAAGGATTCAAAAAGATTTAGAGAAACTCGAACAATGGGCTGCAACTAATAAAATGGTATTTAACAAGGAAAAATGCAAGGTACTACATCTGGGTAAGAAAAATGAAAAAAGCACATATAGTATGGGAGGAATCCAGCTGAGCAGCAGTACATGTGAAAAGGACCTCGGTGTCCTAGTGGATCATCGATTGAACATGAGGCAACAGTGTGAAGCAGCTGCAAAAAAGGCAAACACGATCCTGGGGTGTATCAAGAGAAGCATAGAGTCCAGATCACGTGAAGTTATTATTCCCCTCTACTCTACCTTGGTCCGACCTCACCTGGAGTACTGTGTCCAGTTCTGGTCACCCCATTTCAAGGAAGACACTGACAAACTGGAGCAGGTTCAAAGGAGAGCTACCAAGATGGTGAACGGTCTACAAACCATGTCCTATGAGGAACGGTTAAAGGAATTAGGAATGTTTAGTCTACAGAAAAGAAGACTGAGAGGAGACATGATAGCTGTCTACAAATACCTGAAGGGCTGTCACAGTGCAGAGGGATCATCCCTGTTCTCACTTGCCCAAGGAAGGACTAGAAACAATGGGATGAAACTGCAGGGGAAAAGATTCAGATTAGATGTTAGAAAAAAATTTCTAACGGTAAGGGTGATTGACCAGTGGAACAGGTTGCCACAGGAGGTGGTGAGCTCCCCTTCGATGGAGGTCTTCAAGCAGAGACTGGACGGCCATCTGTCTGGGATGGTTTAGGGAATCCTGCCTCGAGCAGGGGGTTGGACTCGATGACCCGGGAGGTCCCCTCCAACTCTACGGTTCTATGATTCTATGATTCTATGATTCTATGATTCTAGTCATAGTTCAGAACGCTCCAGGTTATAGGTTAACCATTGTTGGAGGAGGCAGTATAGAGTAAGGTTCTCCAACCCCCAGTCTGTGGACCAGTACCGGGCTGTGGCATGCCAGCAACCAGTCCACACAAACAAGAAAAGCCCAATCCGTGGGATGCAGGCAGCACATAAAACCACACGCGCTCCGGTCCATGGAAAAACCTCTCTCCATGGAACCGGTTCCTGGTGCCCAAAAGGTTGGGGACCTCTGCTTTAGAACAGGGATCCCCAACCCCCAGTCCATGGAGCAGTACCGGGCTGTGGTATGCCAGCAACTGGTCCGCACAAACAAGCAAAGCCTCATCCACGAGATGCAGGCAGCACACAAAACCACGCACTCCGGTCCACAGAAAACCCTCTCTCCAAGGAACCGGTCCCTGGTGCCCAAAAGGTTGGGGACCTCTAATATAGAGCAGCGTTTCTCATACTGTCTGGGGAATTCTGGGAGTTGACATTCACACATTTTCAAGTTGCCAAGTTTGAGAAAAACACTGATATAGAGCAGGGGTCCCCAACCTGTGAGCCGCAGATCCTTACCGGTCCGTGGCCTATTCGCAACTGCAGCCGGGGTGTCAAACTGGCGGCCCATGGGCCAGATGCATCATGCGCGGTCCATGCCCACCCTGGCTCCACAAAGGCAAAAAACGTCCCGATACGTCACGTGACGCAGTTGAGTTTGACACCCGTGATCTATTCTAGAGCATCTTTAGAGGCATCTTTGATCAAGAACACCTGAGTTGCCATCAGATCCAAAGGTCTTTGCTTCATTTTACCAAGTTATTTTCAGGCACTGATGAAACCTGGACCACAAGTTGTTTGGGGTTTTTTTTAAAGTGATTGTGAGGATTTGAGGAGGGGGTCGGAGAGGAATGCACAATATAATTACAATGAGGTTTGAACCACTTTCAGATACAAAAACTTTTGTCTCCACTCCCCTCTTTTCCCCCCCTCTCCTTCAATGTGAAATACTAGAGTAAGGGCCACCGTTCATAAAAGTATAATAATGGTTAAGAGGGCCTCTCATTTAACCCCGGTGACCGCAGTGGAATGTTTTTTTGGAAAGGTTTGAGATCTCCCGATGCAGACAGTGGGGTGGCTGTGCAATTTCCTCCCATTTGCCTTTCGTTAGAACCAAACGGGCTAAAACTTGTACAGGGAGCTGATGCAGGAAGAAGCATTTGAACCTCAGATGGGACAGAAAACCATTCTCAGCCAGTGAGCTGAAAATAACCATTAAACCAGGGGTAGGCAACCTTGGCTCTTTTAGGACTCGTGGACTCCAACTCCCAGAATTCCTGAGCCAGCCATGCTGAGGGGAAAGGGAGTTTCCAAGCTGAGCCATGCTGACTCAAGAATTCTGGAGTTGAAGTCCACAAGTCATGAAGGGGACATAGTTTCCCCCATGCTGGCTGAGGAATTCTGGGAGTTGAAGTCCACGAGTCCTAAAAGAGCCAAGGTTGCCTACCCCTGCATTAAACCAACCTGAAAACAGTGTTTCCCGTTCCAAAAGTCGGCCTTCGAAAGCTTTTTACACGCCCTGTTAAGATGGGAGCCCTTACTTGTGACTGGAAAAAAAAAACCCTCCCCCACTCAGTTGAAAGAGGCAAGGAGCAACTTCCTTCTTCCCGTAAAGGAGGAGGAAAGAAGGGAAGGGAGGTCATCCCACCCCAACTTCATAAATAAAAATAGGATGAACTTGATTGTCACCGTGTTTAGGAAATGAGGGTGCTGGATTGGGTTATGTGGCGCTGTTAAGAAAAATCTTCATAGATCAACTCTGTCAGCGACAGCTTGCTAATTGCTGGATCCATCGGTCAAAAGTTGCACAAGCTGGCACATAAAGAAAGCAATAGGATGGAACAAATGTTTAACAGAATAACAGAGATGGAAGGAACTTTAGAGGTGTTCTAGGAAGCCCTAATGTTGAGAGATTCTTTCTTTTCTTAAAAAGCTGGTACAGCACCTCATGTCATTTATCAGAAAGATGTTTCCTTTTGGGTCCAAGAGATAAATATATGGGAGATGGCTAAATCAATTTCACTTTAACGGAATAACACAGTTGGAAGGGACCTTGGAGGCCTTCTAGCCCAACCTCCTACTCCAGGAAGAGACCCTATATCGTTTCAGACAAATAGTTATCTAATCTCTTCTTAAAAACCTCCAGTGTTGGAGCACCCACAACTTCTTGTTCCACTGAACGACAGCAGTTGTTAAGTTAGAAAAAAATGGTTGTGACTTCCCAATTGACTTTGCTCCTCAGGTCACAAAAGGTGAACCCATGACCCCAGGAGACGGTGACCATCATAAATAATAATAATAATTAATAATAATAATAATAATAGTAACAGTAATAGTAATTGTAATAATAATAATAATAATAATAATAACAGTAATAGTAATAATAAAGTTGGAAGGGACCTTGGAGGTCATTGAGTCCAACCCCCTGCTCAGGCAGGAACCCTACACCATTTCCGACAAATGGCTATCCAGTCTCTTCTTAAAAACCTCCAGTGTTGGAGCACCCACAACTTCTTGTTCCACTGGTTAATTTCTCTCACTGTCAGGAAATTTCTCCTTAGTTCTAGGTTGCTTCTCTCCCTGATTAGTTTCCATCCGTGGCTTCTTGTCCTGCCTTCAGGTGCTTTGGAGAATAGCTTGACTCCTTCTTCTTTGGGGCAGCCCCTGTATAGCCATGCTCATCTCTTTTTCCTAGCGGAGGGAGCCAGCATTATCCAAAGACATTTTCTGTGGTTATGTGGCCAGCACGGCTGTACACCAAAGGTGCGTGGAACGCTGTTACCTTCCCACTGAAGTGGTCCCTATTAATCTACTCCCATTTGCCTGCTTTTCAACTGCTAGATGGGCAGGAGCTGGGGCAAGGAATGGGAGCCCAGCCTGTTGCCCAGAGCTCAGATCTCAAACCCAGGCTGTCATTTCTCCAGCTGACAGGGTCAGGGTCTTTCTCTGCTGAGCCATCGGGCCCCAATCCATACCTAAGATGCGTCACTGAAGTACTTTTGGGAAGACCGTAAGGCAGAGCTTAACCTGATCTTTATGGTGATCAAAGTTATTTGTGATCAAAGTTATTTACACTTGGGTGCTCCATCACTGGAGGCTTTTAAGAAGAGACTGGACAGCCACTTGTCTGGAATGGTACTATAGCAGCGGTTCTCAACCTTTTTCAGGCCGCAACCCCGACCTGCGCCGCACATGCGCGGCGCGACAGCCCACATCGCGCATGCACGGTGGCCCACATCGCGCATGTGCGGCGGCCCGCATCACGCATGCATGGCGCGACATCCCGCATCACACATGCGTGCCACACCAGCCCGCATCACGCATGTGCGCCGCGCCAGCCCACATCGCACATGCGCGGTGCTACCCCACGCATGCGCGGTGCTGCCCCCTGCGCCGGCCGAGGGGAAAAGGGGGAAAAAATGGCAGACTGCGTTGTTTGGCGACCCCCGTGAAATGGCCGTTTGACCCCAAATGGGGTCGCGACCCACAGGTTGACCCACAGGTTGAGTCTCCTGCTGGACTAGAAGACCTCCAAGGTCCCTTCCAGCTCTATGTTGACTGTTTGAGTTTTAATGGAAACCCACAAGCAGGCCCATTCATTGTATTTTGGTTGCTGTTTCTTTGGTGTTTCATTTCTTCTGGCTGCTATGTTTTCCTCTTTCCTTTTAGGGATAATGTCTTCCAACAATAGCCAGCAACAATGGGCCTAACTGTAGATCTCAGTAAAGATGTTATGATATTATGTGGTCAAATCTGGCAAGGTGACACCATCACTTATGGAGAAATGAGGGCAATTGAGAGCGATGTAAGGATATGCTTGTCAATAGTCTAAAACAGTGGCTTTCAACTAGTGGTCTGCAGACCCCGGGAGGGGGGTTGTGATATTATCATGGGGTGGGGGAGGGTCTGGGAAAGCTTGAAAAAGTGTCATGATTTAAATATTAAGTCTTGGTGGGCTGTGGCCACAGTCTGTGGCCACAGAAGGTATTTAAAAGGAGTCTGTGGGAAAGAAAAAGTCGAGAGCCACTGGTTTAAAATATCGTTAGAGAGAAAAAGATGGTGTCATTTTTAAGCATCTGCTGAAAATGTCTAAAACTATCTAGTGGGCTGCATTCGGGGATCCTGTGTCGGAAGAATAAAGGAGAACTTCTCTCTCTTTTTTTTTTTATAATGAAAAAATTCTTTTATTAAAACAATCAGCATTGAACATAAAATCATAGTATGCATCAATCATCATAGCACCTGATATACATCACTAAGTATTAATCTTTATAATCGTCTGGTTTGGTAAACATTTTTCACTCCGCACATCAAGCCTCAACTAAACGCCTGTTACAATTTATTTGCTTGGTGTTTCTCTTTTCTATAGTCTATCCACAGTTCCTAGTCTATCACATATTATTCATCTCAGTATTAGTACAATCTTTTATGATCCCTAACCAATAATCCTGAGGTAGAAATTCAGTATTCTGAGGTAGAAATTCAGTACGCTTTCCCAATATTAAAGCAATCAACATTAATTCTGGGTTCATATTAATAAGCTGTCTTCATAAGACCCGAAAATACATCTCTTGTATATGGTGTATCTCCATTCATACAATCAGCATTGAACATAAAATCATAGTATGCATCAATCATCATAGCACCTGATATACATCACTAAGTATTAATCTTTATAAACGTCTTGTTTGGTAAACATTTTTTGCTCCTCACATCAAGCCTCAACTAGACACCTGTTACAATTTATTTGATTGGTGTTTTTCTTTTCTATAGTCTATCCACAGTTCCTAGTCTATCACATATTATTCATCTCAGTATTAGTACAATCTTTTATGGTCCCTAACCAAAAATCCTGAGGTAAAAGTTTAATAACCTGAGGTAAATCTTGTATATGGTTTATCTACTATATCTAGTCTATCACATATTGTTCATTCGCGCTTCTGAATTAACTTCGTCTCAGTAATAGTGCAATCTTTTATAGTCCCTAACCAAAGATCCTGAGGTAGAAGTTTCATAACCTGAGATAGAAATTCATTCCGCTTTATCAATATTAAAGCAAACAACATTAAGCATAAGATCATATTAAGATGCTTTCGTCATATAACATAGGCATACAACATTAGGTGTTAGTCTTTGTAAACATTTGATTTGGTAAACATTCTTCCCTCTTTACGTTGAGTCTCAACTAAACGCCAGGTGCATTTTGTTTGATTGGTGTTTCTCTTGTATATAGTCTATCCACTGTTTCCAGTCTGCTAAATATTGTTCATTTGAGCGATCTTTCAGGTATGCCGATATTTTCGCCATCTCCGCCAGATTTGTTCGCCATCTCCGCCAGATTTGTAAGGAGAACTTCTCTTAATCACACAACCTGTTGGATTAGCCTTATCTGAGGCCAGAATGTCCCAGAATTTATTTATTTATTTATTCCCACCCGCACCCCGCACCCCCAAAGTCTTTTTCTCCAAGCTTCAGTTCTTCGTTTGGCAGCAAACATTTTGCTGAAAGGAAGTTTCATTTCCCGCTCAACATAACGGATATTTTGCTGAGAAGGTAGAACCCCCCCCAGTAATCGCAAACGAACGGGTTTTATTCCAATAATAAAAGAAGATAAGGAGGGAGAAGGGAGAAGGAGGGTGTGTGTGTGTGTGTGTGTGTGTGTGTGTGTGTAAATCAGCAGTTTCTGCACTTCAATAATCCTCCAGCATCTAGACAAATGACAAGAGAGAAGTTTTAATGTAGTTGGGGGGGTGTTATTTGCATTTCTTAACAATAAGGGTGGTTTATACTCCACCTGGTGCCTTTTCTCACATCACCTTTTTGTGAGTTTCTCTTTGTGACAAGTATCTTTGTACAAAGGGCTTCCTTCCCCCCCCCCACCCACACCCCACTCCTGGCCTCCTCCCATTCTAACTTTCTACCAGGCATCAATATACAAGCACAATGGAGGCATTGAACAGAGAACAGTGGGGCACCACCTTTGATCTTATGTTCTAATAACTTGTGTATGTTTGCATCCAAAAAAACAAAGCTCTCAGGGTGTTTTCTTCTTTCTCCTCCTCTCTCACAAACTGTTTCCTGGTGCCGTCGCCCGCTCTGCGGGAACGCGGGGCAAGCGTTCATTTTATTTTATTTTAATTGAGTTCTTTTCTTTTACTGACGGGTCAAGAAAGCAGTGCCTGCATTTGTGGCTTCTGCACAGAAGGTAGGGAGACTGGTTGCTGGCAATTGCTAAACTGCATCCCCTTAGCAGAGGCAGGAGGGGCTCATACCGGTGTTTATAAAAACTTCATTAGGGGAACTCAGAAAAAAAAGAGCCTCAATGTCCTTGTAACCAATGTACAGTAGATACCCAGTAACTTCTTGTTAGTTGCGAAGTCATGTCCAACTCATCGCGACCCCATGGACCATGTTCCTCCAAGCCTTCCTGTCCTCTACCATCCTCTGGAGTCCATTGAAGCTCACGCCTACTGCTTCAGTGATTCCGTCCAGCCACCTCATTCTCTTCTCCAGGCTCTTCTCCAGTGAGTCCTTTTTTCTTATTGTTGTTGTTAATTGCGAAGTTGTGTCCGACCCATTGCGACCCCATGGGCAACGTCCCTCCAGGCCTTCCTGTCCTCTACCATCTTCTGGAGTCCATTGAAGCTCACACCTACTGCTTCAGGGACTCCATCCAGCCACCTCCTTCTCTGTCGTCCCCTTCTTCTCTTGCCCTCCACCTTTCCCAGCATTAGGCTCTTCTCCAGGGAGTCCTTCCTTCTCATTAGATGGCCAAAGTACTTGAGTTTCAACTTCAGGATCTGGCCTTCTAAAGAGTAGTCAGGGTTGATCTCCTCTAGGACTGACGGGTTGGATCACTTTGCAGTCCGGGGGACTTGCAGGAGTTTTCTCCAGCGCCAGAGTTCAAAGGCCTGGAAGGAAGGAAGGAAGGAAGGAAGGAAGGAAGGAAGGAAGGAAGGAAGGAAGGAAGGAAGGAAGGAAGGAAGGAAGGAAGGAAGGAAGGAAGGAAGGAAGGAGAGGTGGGGGACAGGGGAAGGAAGGAAATCCAGAAAACAAGATGATTATTACACAATGTCCTTAAAAGGAATGTATATGGAATATTTTTCTTTTGTTCTCAACACCGTGCAGAATACAAAATCCATTCCCAGGCTCTCCAAAGGAAAACTAAAACAAAACAAACAAACAAAAATCTATCCAGAAGGAAAGTTAGGAAAAGAGAAGCAGGGTATTCCCAATAAAAGAGGCAGCCTGTCACACAATCAGGACGTTGCTTTTAGTTTGTCTTCCCCCAAAGTCTGCAAGGGCTGTGTAGCAAAGCAAGGGACCTTGTGCCTTCCACCAAGTCTTGTCTGGGCACCAAAGGCAAACACAATTAGGGCATTCAGGAGAAGCCAGTAGGAGATTCCCTTTGATGTCGGGATAAATGGAGAACCGGCATGGTTTTGTCTGAGATGACAACCGTCCCAGGTTTCCTAATGGATATCCAATGGTAAAATATAATTTTATGATGCTCATTAATTACCCAGCTGTCATGTGCTCCTGGCAGAAAAAGTAATCCTCTTCCACAGATTAGACAGCCATCACAAAGGACTTCAAAGAACTCAGATTTCCCTCCCCTGAGAACGGCCTTGCGTAATGAAAAGCAGGGAAATGCTTGACAAACACTTCCTGCTACACCAGCCGCATATTTCAACAGGCAGCTGAGATATTTATGCCAGGGCCAGCTAACAGACGGGCATGCGGGCCTACGTGCGTGCATGTACACATGGGAGGGGCACAACATTTTGTTCCAAAATACCTACACCCTGGATTTTGCCGGCTGCTTTGACAGGGCATCCCTTCTCGTGTGGCAGGAGAGGAGGGCGCCCGTCCTCATCTTGCAAATTTGGAGGGTAGGGATGGAAGTGGGATGGACCAGGGACCCTGCTCAGCTGCTGGTTGACTTCTGGCCTTTTGATGGGGCACAGAGGTTGTTCCCATTCTTGCGGGGCATATGGTCCTCATTCCCCTTTTGCGACTTCTGACAAGCAAAGTCAATGGATTCACTTAATGACTGTGACAAGGAATGGAGGGAGGGAGGGAGGGAGGAAGGAAGGAAGGAAGAAAAGAAAGAAAGAAAGAAAGAAAGAAAGAAAGAAAGAAAGAAAGAAAGAAAGAAGGAAAGAAAGAAGAA
The DNA here is from genome assembly GCA_034064705.1 of Bothrops alternatus. NCBI lineage: Eukaryota > Metazoa > Chordata > Lepidosauria > Squamata > Viperidae > Bothrops > Bothrops alternatus. Next base: position 1,684,983 of record JARGCV010000065.1, read on the forward strand.
AAGAAAGAAAGAAGGAAAATATGAAGAGAGAAGGAAGGAAGGAAGGAAGGAAGGAAGGAAGGAAGGAAGGAAGGAAGGAAAGAAGGAGAAAGGTGAAGGGAGACAGGAAGAGAGGGAGGAAGGAAGGAAAGAAGGAAAAGAAGGGAGACAAAGGAAGACAGAAATGAAGGAAGGAAGGAAGGGGAGGGAGGGAGGGAGAGAAGAAGGAAGGAGAAAGGTGAAGGGAGAAGGAAGAAGGAAGGAAGGAAGGAAGGGGAGGGAGGGAGGGAGAGAAGAAGGAAGGAGAAAGGTGAAGGGAGAAGGAAGAAGGAAGGAAGGAAGGAAGGAAGGAAGGGGGAAGGGAAGGAAGGGGGAGGGAAGAGAGGGAGGGAGGAAGAAAGGAGGAAAAGGAGGAGGAGAAGGAAGGAAGGAAGGAAATCCAGAAAACAAGACGGTTGTTACATAATGTCCTTCAATGGAATATATATGGAATATTTTTCTTTTATTCTCAACACTGTTCAGGATACAACAAATGCAATGATTCACTTAACAACGGTGACAAGAAAGGTCGTAAAATGCGCCAAAACTCACTTAACAACCGTCTCACCTAGGGACAGGGCTGTTGGGCTCAGTTGCGGTAATAACGTCGAGAACCACTTGTATAAAGTTGAAAGCCACAAGAACACAGCCAAAACGCCAGCACCGTCCTCCGTTAAGGATGCAGCTCTCTACTCGACACAGCGAGTCCTCGGCTCACGGTCACAGCACAGCCCCAAAGGTCATGTTGCTAAGTGAGAAACGTGTCAAGTGAGCTTTGCCCCAGTTTACAACCTTTGTTAAGTTGAATCACTGCAGTTGTTAAATGAGTAACACAGAGAATCTGGCTTCTCCATTGACTTCACTCGTTGGAAGCTCGCAAAAAGGGGATCGCGGGGCCCCAGGACGCTGCGGCCGTAGTAATTGTGAGCCAGTTGACAAGCGTCCGAATGTGAATTCCTTGACCAGGGGATGCTGCAGGTGTGAAAAATGGTCCTAAGTCAACTTTTTTCCAGTGCCGTTCGAATGTTTTTTCCATGAGGAGAATTGCTGCAAGATTTAATTTTGATTTTTCGCCCCTTCTTCCCCTCTTAAATACTGTACTAAGTCTTGAGACATCAAGGGTGTTTATACACCAGAAATAATCCCAATATTAGCATAGGAGGCCAAGTAGAGTCCCTTCATCTTTTCAAAACAAATCAGCGTAATAGCTGTTAAGAAGATCTATCTTTCTAATGATTGGCTTGAGGGGACAAAACACATAATCGCTTCTTAGGACTATAAAGATGATATCAACACCGGGAGATGGATGACGATGGGCAGCACACAAAGGAAATCAAAAGAGGCTCCTATTAAATGATCTCCAGACCCTCTTTTTATCCTGTAAATCACAGAGATCACATGCGATGGGTCATTTGGGTCGTCTCCCAGAATTTGGAAGGATTTCAGACACCGAGAAAGATGGAAGGGACCTAGAAATAGGCTGCCAGCTCCTTATTGAAAGGATCCAATTTCTCTAGGAAGCTCCCAACAATTTCGTTCTTCTTTTCTACTTGGGTTCCTCCGCAACTGATAGATCTAGAACCTCATTGTCTCTGATGCTGGAGTGATTTTCAGACCCTTGGTGCTCTCTGAGCCTGGCTGTTTTCTTGCAGATGTTTCATTACCCAAACTAGGTATGTTACATCATCAGAGCTAGAAGGGAGGAGGAGGAGGAGGAGGAGGAGGAGGAGGAGGAGGAGGAGGAGGAGGAGGAGGAGGAGGAGGAGGAGGAGGAGACGACTGTGCGGTCCTTGGTGCTCTGAGTTGGTTGTCTTCTTGCAGATGTTTCATTACCCAAACTAGGTAACATCATCAGAGCTAGAAGGGAGGAGGAGGAGGAGGAGGAGGAGGAGGAGGAGGAGGAGGAGGAGGAGGAGGAGGAGGAGGAGGAGGAGGAGACTGTGCGGTCCTTGGTGCTCTGAGTTGGTTGTCTTCTTGCAGATGTTTCATTACCCAAACTAGGTAACATCATCAGTGTTAGAAGGGAGTGGGATTTTCTTCCCATTTATATACAAGTCACTAGCTCTGTTAATGTTGGTGTGGGTATTCTTGGGGGTTCCTTCATTAGGAGAAGTAAGAAGTCAGCAAAATCCCAATCAAGGAGCTACCAATTCAGACAAACAAGCTAACAGTAAACAATGGCCTAATCAAGGAACCACTTGTATATAAACAGAGGGCACTCCCTACTAGCACTGTTGATGTCACGTAGTTGTTAATGAAACGTCTGCAAGAAAACCACCAAGCTCAGAGAGCACCAAGGACCCGACAGTAGTCCTCCTCCTCCTCCTCCTCCTCTCAAATCCCATTTCCTTCTATCACTGATGATGTCACGTAATTGTTAATGAAACGTCTGCAAGAAAACCACCAAGCTCAGAGAGCACCAAGGACCCGACAGTAGTCCTCCTCCTCCTCCTCCTCCTCCTCCTCCTCTCAAATCCCATTTCCTTCTATCACTGATGATGTTACCTAGTTGGGTAACAAAACACCTGCAAGAAAAGAAAACCACCAAGTTCAGAAAGCATCAAGGACTCCACAGTCTTCTTCATCCTCCTCCTACTACTACCCCCCCATGCCAACCCCCCCCTCTTCTTTCTCCTCCTCGTCGAAAACCCCACTCCCTTCTAGCACTGATGATGTTACCTAGCTTGGGTCATGAAACGTCTGCAAGAAAACCACCCAGCTCAGAGAGCACCAAGGACCCCACAGTTCAACGCTGAGCTACAAATATTCTTTTCTATCAGAGGTTATTTGTGGTCAACATGACTAATGAACACTGATTTCTTTTTCTACAATTCCTGTTTAAAGCCACACAAAAGTGCAAATGTCATTAGATCTTAGAGTACCAAAGGTCATTATTTGAATGTGTATTGTTGAAGGTACCTCTTTTCTACTGTCTTGGGTTCCGCTATATCTGATGATCACAGGCCGTAACACAGCTTAAGAAGGAAATTTAAGAAATCTCGCCCCACATTTCTCACACCTGGCATAATGTCCTGCAGCTCCATTACACTGCTTTTGACCATTCCCCCCACCCTTCCCCTGTGACTGTGGGATGCTGCGATAGTTGTAAACACAAGAACCTGTCCCAAAGCTTTATTTTTAACACCCTTCTGAGAATGCTCACTAAACGAGGCAGTTAGTAAGCGAGGACTCGCTGTAATGCTCTTTTATACCCAATAGGCTGCTCGTGGGATTTTTTTTTTTAACTTGCTAAACTTAGAAAATACATTTATCCAGTTAGTTTGAATGTAGCAGCTTTGACCGAACAGGGAAGCAGGGAAGGTAAAAGGGAAAACTTTTTAAAACCAAATCAAAAGAACTATGTTTGCTACAAATGGTTTCTGCAGACATTCATCTTTCTCAAATGGAAACAAATGGAATTCTAGACCAGTTTTGAACATGAATGGGTTCAGTACTCACGGGGGTCACGCCATGCACGACAAAAAGTATGTGGCCCTAAATCCACACATGCAATTTATTGCAGCAAATTTAGGGCCCAGAACACAGCTTTTGGATTCCTACTCAGGGTGACCACGGTGACCTGCACACGATGGATATATAATATTACCCAGTGGTCAAACTCCGGTCCTTTCGTTAGCAACAGCGCTGAATTCTCCTGCATCAGATTTCAAAAGAAAAGAAAACAGAAAAGGGGTGAAAGGTAGAAATTCTAGAGTTCTCTGGCAAGGAGATCAGAAAAAAAGGAGGAGGAGGAGAAAAACTTTAGAGGGTGGTTCTTTTTGCCAGTATTACACTGGGGCTGCTTGGAAAAAAGAGCAACCAGCACAAGGTTTTATCAAAAGTTGGAGGAAGGAAGGAAGGAAGGAAGGAAGGAAGGAAGGAAGGAAGGAAGGAAGGAAGGAAGGAAGGAAGGAAGGAAGGAAGGAAGGAAGGAGGAGGGAGGAGGGAGGGAGGAAGGAAGAAAGGAAGGAAGAAAGAGGGAGGGAGGAAGGAAGGAAGGAAGGAAGAGGGAGGGAGGGAGGGAGGGAAGAAGGAAGGAAGGAAGGAAGGAAGGAAGGAAGGAAGGAAGGAAGGAAGGAAGGAAGGAAGGAAGGAAGGAAGGAAAAAAGAGGAACCGGCACAAAGTTTTATCAAAAGTTGGAGAAAGAAAGAAAGAAAGAAAGAAAGAAAGAAAGAAAGAAAGAAAGAAAGAAAGAAAGAAAGAAAGAAAGAAAGAAAGAAAGAAAGAAGAAAGAAAGAAGAAAGAAAGAAAGAGGGAGGAAAGAAGGAAGGAAAAAAGGGCAACCGGCACAAAGTTTTATCAAAAGTTGGAGAAAGAAAGAAAGAAAGAAAGAAAGAAAGAAAGAAAGAAAGAAAGAAAGAAAGAAAGAGGGAGGAAAGAAGGAAGGAAGGAAGGAAGGAAGGAAGGAAGGAAGGAAGGAAGGAAGGAAGGAAGGAAGGAAGGAAGGAAGGAAAAAAGAGCAACCGGCACAAAGTTTTATCAAAAGTTGGAGAAAGAAAAGAAAGAAAGAAAGAAAGAAAGAAAGAAAGAAAGAAAGAAAGAAAGAAAGAAAGAAAGAAAGAAAGAAAGAAAGAAACAAAGAAACAAAGAAACAAAGAAAGAAACAAAGAAACAAAGAAACAAAGAAACAAAGAAAGAAACAAAGAAACAAAGAAACAAACAAAGAAAGAAGAAACAAAGAAAGAAAGAAGAAACAAACAAAGAAAGAAGAAAGAAAGAAAGAAAGAAAGAAAGAGGGAGGAAAGAAGGAAGGAAGGAAGGAAGGAAGGAAGGAAGGAAGGAAGGAAGGAAGGAAGGAAGGAAGGAAGGAAGGAAGGAAGGAAGGAAGGAAGGAAGGAAGGAAGGAAAAAAGAGTAACCGGCACAAAGTTTTATCAAAAGTTGGAGAAAGAAGGAAAGAAGAAAGAAAGAAAGAAAGAAAGAAAGAAAGAAAGAAAGAAAGAAAGAAAGAAAGAGGGAGGAAGGAAGGAAGGAAGGAAGGAAGGAAGGAAGGAAGGAAGGAAAAGGGAGGGGAGGGGAGGGGAGGAAGGGCGGAAGGAAGGAGTACAGGGACGGAGGGAAGGAGGAATCAGGAAGGGAAGGGAAGTGAAGGGACATCCAACAGAGGATAAACTAGTTAGACAGGGCATAGCTTACAGGGATTCAAAAAAGGAGTTCTGGAATTTCCTGGCAAAATGATGTCCGGCAGGTTAAAAAGATTTGGAAGCATATAAACGACTCAATAACATCAGCAGCAGTCCAGCTTTCCAATCTCAAAGACAGCCACTTCTAAGACTAAGAAGTAACCTTAGAGGAGTTATTCTAACATCCCCCTCCATGGTCAATATATTTTCCCCAACCCTGGGGAAGGAACATCAACTGCAGCCTAAAAGACGTTCCATGTTTAACTCAGGGGAGTATTGTTTACACTGTTGCTTAATTTTTACAACCAGACTCTGCATAAGATCCCTTCTTTACCCATATAAGGGAATGTCTTATAGCTCTCTTTTTTTTTTTTGGAATACCAACATCCACAGTGATTTGAACAGATTGTGTAAAAGCATCCAGGTGTAGGAAGTGACCGGGCTGAGCATGTCATAAGTCATGAGTCCCTGGGGCTTGCAAGAGATCTAAGTCCAGCGCACCTTGAATGCCTCTCTTATCTCTTGCTCATTTCCTTTGACTGTTAGTTGGTCAGATTCTTGTAGAGAGCTGAAGCTGGCGATAAATCTTTATACTCGTTTGAACTGCCAGAATCTCCGTATTTTCCTCAGCCCTTGAGATCAAGAACCTTTATATTGGCTGGTGTTATCTTCTCCATCCAACATCAATCCCCCTTGGCTTCTTCCTGTTTCCCTGGCGCTTGGTATCATTCCAGCCCCTCTAAGCAATATTTTAACCCCAAATTAAATCCCCACGACTCTGTTAGCAGAAGTAAGATCAGACACCACAGAGGAGAAGCAACTAAATCATGAATATCCCTGAGATACTTGACTCAGCTGGATGATTAGAACTGGTGACCATTTCTCTCTGTGTCAACCACTACTGCCATCTTGACCAAGAAGCAGACGATGATCAAGTCCTCCTGTGATTCATATTATGAATGGCACCAGGATATCCCCTTTGTTTTTCAATGGGAAACCATGTAGAAGTTCTCCTCCCACAGAAGGTCCTTGGGATTTTCATTTAGATGAATCATGACATCTTCATTAAGAGCTGTGAAAGGGTTTTTCCAGTTGTGATGTGATCCCTAAGAGAAGTTAGGTCTCATTTTGTTAGGAAAGATCCATGTACAAGCTCTGCGGTTCGCGGGTTTTCAAGATATCTGCTCATCTTGTTTTCATAGGCTTGGACTAGTTATGGAAGACCACCCTCCTATTATCTGAAATCTGCCAGCTTGTCCATTTTTCCCCCCACCCAAACAAATTCAACAATATTTTTCAATACTGTGGGAGAAACCACAAACCCAGTCCTATCAACACAATCTGAACAGCAACTCCTGAGCCACAGAGGATTGTCAATTGCTACTTTGCGAGACTAATTGTCAGCTTCGCCCACAGATTATAATGTCCCCTTTTCCCAACTTTTGTTGATCAAATTCCATTAATAAACACTTTTTCTTCTCTGATTTTTTTTTTTGCATTTTCATCTGTCTTCTCCTCCCCCTCTTCTCTGTTTTTTAAAGGCATCCTATCCTTCTGTTCCCTCAATTCCCATTATGGCATACGGTTTGATTTCATTTTCCTCGTTTTGTCTGGATATGATTTCTCTCTGGCGGAGATTCAAAAGAGAACAGGAATGTTTCACATTATTGTTTGAGCATGAGCGATATTCCGTGTGCCAGGCTAAACACACATGGAGACAGAAAGGTCTATTTGGAATTTGCTGTACCCTGATTTTACATTGGCACTTGATCTTTGTAAAGACTTCGCCTGGTTTTCATTAGATACAGGTATTGGCCTGGAAAGTCAGAAGCTGGGAGCACAGAAACTGGAAAGATGGAGGAGATATCCAAAAGAAACTCCTGATAAATAAAACAAAGACACCTACAGTACAGGGAATTCCCAACCCATCTGATGCTGGGTGAAAAATACCATGTTTGAATACCTCTGTCAGAATCCAATTATATTTCATCTCTAGTTATCAACTATGGAAAACCCCATTTCTGCCCTCTCTTGATTCTGTCATACGATGAAGGGGAAGGGGGGTGAACAAAATTATGGCCCTCACTTCTTTTGGTACAACTTCAAAAGGGACTGAATGTGGATATCACCAAAAGGACTAACCATAACAATGGGGCCATCAGCTTTCATCTGATCCTCTCTGAAATCTCCCTTCTGCCGGCAGTGAGGAAAAAGGGGGTGGAAATGTAATGCCTGGGATTGTCGCTGGAAAGATGGTGGGGTGGGGTGGGGCTGCTGGGGACCCCTTAAAACCTTGAACCGTAGGGCTTGGGCCCCAGGTCCTGTCTAGAACTCCTGCAACCATTTTCTCTTAATAAAGGATGCCTATTGGAAGAATTATTCCAAGAGTTCTGTCTTCTTAAGATGCAAAGTGGGGTGGGTCCTTACAACCTCTTCTGCTCCAAGTTCAGATGGACCTTGAACCTAACTTTGCTAAATCTCCCCCAAAACCTGGAGAAAATACTGTTCATGTGACTTTTTTTTGGTATATCTCAGTCCTTACTAATTCCATCAGGATCCGCCAGGTCAAAACTTATGAATCTGCAATGGTCTACAGACTTACTCCAGTAAGTAAAATTTAAAGGAATGTACAGGTTGGATAACCAATTGGCCTCATATTGGACTCATCTAGGCTGATACTGTGTAATGGTTTTTGGGAGATTTTTGCCAACTAGAACAGGGGTCCCCTTGGCAACTTTAAGACTTGTGGACTTCAACTCCCAGAATTCCTCAGCCAGCAAAGCTGGGAGTTGAAGTCCACAAGTCTTAAAGTTGCCAAGGTTGGAGATCCCTGAACTAGAAGACCAACAGGATTGAACTTGATACTCTCATCTCATGCCAGATGTCCAGAATAGGCCATATTCTCATCCACAGGTTCCTAGGCAAGGAAAGGTTAGAACATTTGGTTTTTTTAGATGTTTGTCTAGATGTCAACCTAGCACTAAGGAGAAATTTCCTGGCAGTGAGAACAATTAATCAGTGGAACGGTTTGCCTCCAGAAGTGGTAGGGGCTCCATCACTGGAGATTTTTAAAGAAGAGATTGGATGGCCATTTGTCTGAAATGCTATAGGGCCTCCTGCTTGAACAGGGGGCTAGACTAGAAGATCTCCAAGGTCTCTTCCAACTCTGTTATTCTGTTATCTCTTAGGGCAATCAAGCTTTCCTTGTTTTGGATAGCTCCATCCACTTAAACGGACTACTGGCTATTTACAAAAGGAAGGACTTCCTAAGAAGACATTGTCTGGGACAATTATTTCCTTTGGTTCTGAGGTGGGTTTTTTTTGTTTTTTTTAAGCTTCCTGGCTTGAGTTCTGAACTCTGTTTCTTGGACTGATCTCTCAAAACGTCCTGTTGGAGGCAACTAGTGGGAGAACTTTTAGGATTCATACAACATTCAGAGACCAGAGCTAGGTAATTGAATAGAATACAATTGTGCCAGTCTTCCATGCCACCTGATCCATGGCCCTTGATCCAGGAAAAGTAACAGTGGGGTAGAGAACATCCATGCTGCTTTCTTTCTTTTTGCAGTAGAGCCTAGTGTGGGGGGGGGGAGAGAGAAACAACAACAACAGTGAAGAAACAGCCATGGTGGAGATTCATGAAGGGCCCTTTCTCTGCCAAGCTCAGAATACCAGTGTGTTCTTTGTGTAGCTTTATATAGTCTGATCTCCAAGGTTGGGACTAATTCTGAAGTGTTTGTCTGGGCAGGACTTCCATCACTTACTTTTGGAGTGAACAGAAAGGCACAGATGATGCCAGAAACATGTTCTGGGAAGGAAATGGCTTGGCTGGCTTCTAGAAAAATATTCTACGCTGAGCGTTCAACTCCATAGGAAGGGGAGAATACAAAGCACACTGGCTTTTGAACATGGACCCTCTCATCTTGTTGACTTCAACCTCATGTTTTCCCATGCACTTTCGGAAGGCTCGATCCAAAATAAAACCTGAATATTGGCTATGGTTTTGTTTTTGTTTTTTCTTTTTTGTATCTTTGCAGAGAAATATATCAATGTTCTATTGTTTTAGATCACGCTTGATTATTCTAGAGCAGGGGCAACTATCACCCCTTTATGACCTGTGGACTTCAACTCCACAGGGCGTAAAGGACCATCATTGCCCACCCCTATTTTAGGGGGACATTTATAGCAATTTTCTGGGTGTTCTTTAAAGAAATTGCTGGGTGGATCTGGTGGCTGGGTGGCACCCCTCTGCAAAAAGTTAGGATCTTCTTAACTATCAGGCTCCAAAGCCTAAGGAAGACATGTTGAAATTCTTCCAAGCAAATTTCTCTATTGTTCTTCACTATAAATAGAAATCCTTCCAAAGTAAAGCAGAATACATGCATCGTAAAGCATATAGTCTGGGAACTCTTAGGGAGGAGCCATCTTCATTCTCTTTCACTCACAGAAACTGTGTTGTCTCTTCCTCCTCTGGAATGCAGCCCCTCCTTCCTGGGAATCCAGACAAAATCAGTTTTCAGCACAGGATAACGCCTGGCCAATTGACCATAACAGATATCAGTTTTATAATTATAAATAAACAAAAAAAAATCAAGATACAAGTCAACTAAGTACAATCGTTAAAAACTTTTTCCAACACAAAACAAAGCATAAAAACTTACCTAAAATAATTAAAATAACTATGGGTATTGCTCGGCAGCACCCCCCCACATCCCTCTCTTCTTTCCTCCCTACCTCCCACTTCATCCCCTACCCTCTCTCCCTCCTCTCTCTCCACCCTCCTCCTACGCCCTCCCTACATCCCTTCAAACCATCACTCCTTAATCTCTGCCCCCTCCAGATGTGGTACCAAGGTACTGCCCGAGCAACCCCTCTTTTATCAAAAAATATATCATTCTATATGTAATACCAATATTACAGTTGAGTACATTGTAACAGCCCCCAACCCACCCACCCACCCACCCACCCACCCACCGACTTCCCAGAGTGAATACAGGGTAAAAACACAAGAAAACCCACTAAACTAAACCAAATTATTGTAAATCTGAATAAAAAATAAAATTTGATTATATTTTTCAATCCAACATATAAAAATTTAACTATATGCTAAATACAATTTCTTAGATTGATATTTCCCTTGTATATACTCTATCCGTTTTTTCCAGTCCAGCATATATTTTTCATTTGAGTGATCCTTCAAATATGCGGATATTTTAGCCATTTCTGCCAAGACCATAACAGATATCGATGATGTCTTGAACCATCCTTTTCATGTCCTCATCACCCTGAGCAATGAAAATGCTATCACAGTATCATCCAGCTTTGGCCCACCTTGTTCTTCAGATGTCGGAGTACACTGGCTGGAAATATTGTGAGCTTAAGCCCCCCCCAACATATTTCAATGTTAACCAGGCTGTAGAAGATGGATCTAAGTAAATTGTGGGAATGGTGGAGATATAGAGTATCATGTGTGATCGTAGCTGTTTCTTCCTTTTAATTACCCCCACTGGCAGTTAAAAGGAAGAAACAGATATGATCACACATTGCTCCTAGAAGCACGAAGCCGAAAACACCAGCCTGAAGATGACAATGTTGATTACTTTAATATTGAAAAAGCGGATTGAATTTTTATCTCAGGTTATTGAATTTCTACCTCAGGATCTTTTGTTAGGGATCATAAAAGATAAAATGTAACAGGCATATAGTTGAGGCTTGACGGGAGGAGTGAAGAATGTTTACCAAACCAGACGTTTACAAAGACTAATACCTAATGTTGTATGTTGTGTTCTATGATGATTGCTTCTTAATATGATCTTATGTTAAATGTTGATTACTTTAATATTGAAAAAGCGGGTTGAATTTCCACCTCAGGTTATTGAATTTCTACCTCAGGATCTTTTGTTAGGGATCATAAAAGATAAAATGTAACAGGTGTATAGTTGAGGCTTGAAGGGAGGAGTGAAGAATGTTTACCAAGTCAGACGTTTACAAAGACTAATACTTAGTGTTGTATTTCAGGTTCTATAATGATTGCTTCTTAATATGATCCTATGTTTAATGTCGATTATTTTAATAAAAAAATTAAAAAAAAAAGATGACGAATGGGACACACACACACACACACATATATGTGTGTGTGTGTGTGTGTGTGTTTTAAAATTGTTGACAAATATATATATTTGTAAATATATTCGCAGGTGTTTGTACCGGTATGTAGGTCTTTGGTTATTCCTACATATATATATATTTCAACAGTTTTTATGATACCCCACTGATGCTGATGAGGCATAGTAGCACTGGATACAGCCTACTCTTGTCTTTCGTCTGCAATTGCTTTGATGCCATCTACAACTGCGTGAGCTGATCCACGGTATCGTTCCAGCCTTTGGTGTCTAAGCTAATCAAGGTTTTGAGGCTCCTGCAGTATCCAGATACGCAGCAGGAAAGACAGGCTCATAGTTAAACTCAGAATTCACTTATTTTCATTCTTTGATGTTATTTTAATCTAGTTTTGATGGGACTTCTCTATCACGCACTATCCAGCCGCTATTTTATAAAATGAAGGGCTTCCTCTAGCCCAGCCTATCTGGCATTATAAGCAGGCTAGTTGCCTGCTCAGAATGAGAGATACATTTCAGTGCTTAAGCCTTCTCCTCACTTGCACCTAATCGGAATATCACCCCTCCTTGGCACCCTGTTCTGCCTTATTACTTTCATCTTATCCCCAGCCTGTGAGTAAAACAGGCTTAAAGCACCTCTAGCCTCAAGAACGAGGCTGCAATATTTTCTCCCACATTCCAATACCAGCCGAAGGCAGTCTCTAGTGTACAAAATGTGTTAGACTTTGTCACATAACACCTTGGAGGAGAGTCAGGGGATGGGCAGCGACTGGGAACAGAAGCAACAGAGGCCAAAGAGGAAGCAGCAAAGTCCACCCTGGGTAGATTTCAAGGAGGGATGGAAATTATGTTCACCCTAGAAGAAGGCCATTCATGGATTCAACTGGACAAAGAATTTGGTTTGGGATAAGAAGTGTTGGCTGAAGTTAAGTTAAGTTTAGCAAATTTCTGCTAAAACGTGAATCACATCCATCTGATCACCTCTACTACAAGACTCTCATCAGACTTTCTGCCTTCCTTTGGGAAATGGCAATATAGACCTAAAGGTTTGACCTCAGACCTTTCCTCACCCAAATCAACTCCAAGTTGAAATATGTCTTTACTCCACCACCACCCCAAGGGTCCTCTCTCCTTCAGCTGGTGAATCCATCCCAGGTTACCTATGTCTTCTGATCTGAGCCATACCTCCAGAGTTAAGGCAGATGAAGTTCTGGCTAAATGCTGGACTGAAAGTCAGGTGTCAGACAATGTATTTGGGATTGAGATTTAGGATTTAGGTTTAATACTATCACTCCAAGGGGGTACTATTTAGTACCCTAATCTATCTACCTACTTACACATTATGGAATTTAGTATTTCATGTTTAACATTTAGCATTTAGGTTTTCATTAGTACCCATTTCATTATCATCTGTAACATTTATATGCAGTGTTTAATATTAGTATTTGGGTATCTTTAGGAAACCAGACCAGAGGTTAGAGCAAGCCCAAAGCCATAACTGAAGACTTACCAAAGAAGTTGGAATAAACCAGTTTCCCAAACTTATAATTGCTCAAATAACAACCAGCTTAGCCAGGATTTTTTTTTCCCCTTCCTTCTTATCCAGAAAGAACCGAGTGGGATGGTATAAGTCCAGGGTCAAAGGTTGCTAAGCTTTCTGGGAAAATGCAACAATAAGAGTGCGTAGCCTTTTGTGGAGACCACACATGAGTCTTGTGGAAAGCACTGGAATAAACATGAGAGCGGGACAAAGAGGAAGTGGGCATATTCAGATTAAAAGCACATTTTTCTTAACCCCCACCCACCATTAAATTTAACCTTCTCCTCCTATGTTCCATCTTTCCTCTTTTCCACTCTTAAAAACCCTCCCTTTAATTTTAACTTTTGAAAGTTCATGAAAGCTGGGGAAAGGGGTTGTGGGGGGGGCTCACAAAAATGCCTTGGGGACAACATATGGCATCCACATGCACGCTGTGCATATGCATGTGCTAAAACATTGAGTTTGGAGGTTCCACTCGCAAGTTCTCCATAAACCTATATAATCCAAGCTGCAGTCCCAGCGAACATCTTCTCTATAGTGAATGCCCACCACAAAATGCCTTTCATAAGGATACTATCGGTAGGAGATGACCAGGCTGAGCCCGAGGGAGGGGTCAAACGCATCATAAGTCATGAGTCCCTGTGCGCTTGCAAGAGATCTAAGTCCAGCCTACCTTGAATGCCTCTCTTATCTCCCACTCATTTCCCTTGACTATTAGTTGGTCAGATTCTTGTAGAGAGCTTAAGCTTGCAATAAAGTTTTATACTCGCTTGAACTGCCTGAATCTCCTGATTTCCCCAGCACTTGACATTCTCAGATTTTTAGGCACCAGTTTTATCTTTCATTGTATTTTATTTGCCTGAACTTTTAAGAAATGATGAGTTCATGAGCCGTAGGCACCTCCAAGAACTCCTGGTCCAACCCAAGATGGTTGAGATGGGACCCCAAAAGAATTCTGATCTTGCAATAGTGGTGAATATCTGTAGCTTAAGTGTAGGATGAGAGTGGAGATTCGTTCTCCGAGATTGTGGTTGGCTTCCGAATGTTTCATTACTAGGCTAGGTAACATCTTCAGCAGAGTTTAGGGGATGTCAGTATCAATGTCCTTCTTTTTATAGGGGCTAATAAGGGTTTCTAAGGGCTTATAGGGGCTTAATGTGGTCACTAGTGACCACATGAAGCCATTACAAGCACAAGAACACCAACAACGACGTTCCCTAAATTCTGCTGAAGATGTTACCTACCGGTAGTTACCTGGTAACGAAATGTTTGGAAATCAACCCACAAATTCAGAGAACAAATCTCCACTCTCAATTCTGATCTTCTTTCCACAATAATCTGATTGGTTACACATTGCTTAGTTCACAATTGTCTGTACCTTGACTGTATAGAAGCAGAACATTCAAATACTCAGAGTTCTCCCTTCTCTGAGGGTTAGTAGGCAGATAACTAAAAGATAACGTTTCTCGATGATTCAGTAATCTTCTTTACTAATAAAGGGTTCCCACCCCAAAAGGCAAATACAAATGCCGATTGTCTAAATGACCTCAAGATTGCCAAAAAGGCATACGGTGTAAGGTTCCAGCATTGAAATATGGGTCCATTTAGACAAAGATCTATATTTTAAAATAAAAGATAAGCCACAATTATTTGTTGTTCAATAAATAAATAAGATCCAGAGAGAAAGAGAAGTGTGGGGAGGGGGAGACTCAGAAGATCAAGGCATGCCACAGGAATGCTTGGCTTGTCAGAATAATACACAGACATTAATCACATTCTAATAGAACTGCTGCTAGCAGTGAACACAAAGTTCTCATTATATGTTAACATAAAACAAAACAATACGAAAGAGTTTTTTACTCCTTCCAAATCTTGAATTCTATTGCGTTCTGGAGCTGAAAACAAAAACCTAATGTAAATTGTTCCTCTTTTTTTTTTTTTTAAATTGTTCCTCTTTCTTGAAGAGGACAGCGTGAGCCCCAGAAAACTGTCACTTTGAGGGTTGGCTAGTGTTAATACCACTTTACAATGCCTTGGTAAGGCCACCCTTGGAATACTGCATCCAGTTTTGGTCACCACGATGTAAAAAAGATGCTGAGACTCTAGAAAGAGTGCAGAGAAGAGCAACAAAGATGATTAGGGGACTGGAGGCTAAAACATATAAGGAACGGTTGCTGGAATTGGGGATGTCCAGTTTAATGAAGAGAAAGACGAGGGGGGACATGATAGCAGTGTTCCAGTATCTCAGGGGCTGCCACAAAGAAGAGGGAGTCAAGCTATTTTCCAAAGCACCTGAAGGCAGGACAAGAAGCAACGGATGGAAACTAATCAAGGAGAGAAGCAACCTGGAACTAAGCAGAAACTTCCTGACAGTTAGAACAATTAACCAGTGGAACGACCTGCCTCTGGAAGCGGTGAATGCTCCAACACTGGAAGTCTTTAGGAAGAGACTGGACAGCCATTTCTCCGAAATGGTATAGGGTTTCCTGCCTGAGCAGGGGGTTGGACCAGATGACCTCCAAGGTCCCTTCCAACTTTACTATTATTATTATTAAAGGCTAGAAGATCTGGTAGTCAAATCAGAGGTTGAACCTTCCCGTAGAAGGCTTGCAGTCATTAAAGCAAGGACTTGGAACAGACTTAGTCCATTGATCCTTGTCCTGCCATCTACAGCAACATAACCATTCCCTCTTAGGTGTGACACTCCTTTAGGCATTTAAAGACAGATTACTCTGAAGAGGAAGACACACTTAATGCTATAAGCCACCCAGAGTCGTTTTGTTACCAGATGAGTGGCAAATAAATTCAATCAATCAATAAGTAAGTAAATCCATCCATCCATCAATCAATAATACACTTCACCTGGTTATAGGCAGGATCCATTTTCTGGATGGGCATAATACTCTGCATTATAAATGAACTAAATGAACCAGCCATTTGCACACAACAAACTAAGCAAGATGAAAAATATCCAAAATTAAAATTAACTAACATTCGCACATTGTGTAAACGCAGTGCAAAATCTTCCACTGATCTGGCTAAGCGTAGCACACCAGCGCCCCAGTTTGACTGAACTGGTCATGCTAGCAGTTAGGCCGTTAGTTAGTCTACCCCAAACTACCGTAGTTAGATTCACCTTATGTGCTAAACTGCAAACTACAACTAACAAACCACAATGCTTGGTTTCATGCAGCATTCTATATTTAAACAAGCATAATGGCAGATTAAGCATCTGCACGTCTTGTGTTCACCCTTCATCTCTGATCATATCTCCAAACTGTTCTTCCTCTTTGGAAGATTTCTTAAATGGCCTTTCTAAAAAAAACAAAAAAACAAACCAGAATTCTTTTCTCATCCATGTAGGATGAGAGTGGGGGAGGGGGGGAGAAAACCACGTAGGACGTTTTCTTCCGTTAGGCACCAGTAGACCGCAACCCCAGGTAGCACAAAGTGAGGATGACAGCTGAGAGCGCTATAGCAATTTGCTGAGTGCCCAGATTTATATTTATGACTAGGAAATTTGTAGGGGGGGGGAGGGCTTCCTTTGTTTTGTTCCCCTTCGAGCAGGCATTTTTCTCATCTTGGCTCACCAATTAACTGATTACGGAGCAAAAAGGCCTACGGAGCTCTTGGAGGCAAGGAAAAGGGCCTGGCAGAGACTTTTTTTAAGGAAAGGGATGTTTATTCAACTCCCAGAAAAAAGAGGTTGGAACGACTAAGGGCTGCAGCTGTTCCATATACTTTCGCAGCAGAGGCATTCCTCAGAGATGTGGGGGGGGGGCTCTGGCCAGACCCTCCCACGATTTCTGTGATCCACAGGTGTGCAGGGACCGGAGTTTTCCCTGTGAAAAAGGTCAAACCCCTACTCCCTGTCTCCCCCATCTCTTAGTTAAAGGTTGTGCATTTACCATTTTTGTTACAGGGAGTCCTCGGCTTAGGACCACACATTTGGGGCCACAATTTCTGTTGCCAAGTGAGACAGCTGTTAAGCGGGGGGGGGGGTTGCCCCACTTTATGATCTTCCTCGCTAAGGTGGTTAAGAGAATCGCTGCAGTGGTTAAGCTAGTCACACCGTTGTTAGGTGACTCTGGCTCCCCCCCCCGTTGACTTTGCTTGCCAGAAGGTCGCCAAAGAGGATCGTGTGAGACACACACACCCCAGGGACACTGAGACCGTCATAAATACGAGTCCAAGAAAATAACCCAAGAAAGTCCAGCCGCCTTTTGGGAAAAAAAAGCCCCTCTGGGACCAGCATGACCTGGATGATTGAGTATCTCCATAAAGCAGGTGTCCTCAAACTTGGCCACTTTAAGACTTGTGGACCTCAACTCCCAGAATTCCCCAGCCAGCTGGCTGGGGAATTCTGGGAGTTGAGGTCCACAAGTCTTAAAGTGGCCAAGTTTGAGGACACCTGCCATAAAGCTTTGGGAGTTGGGCCCCTTTACTCCCCCCTTTTGCATACACAAGAAGAAAAATAAACACAGCCGGTCCTCAACTAAAAAAAATGACGTGTGACCATTTTTTCCCCACTTACGACCCTTGCAGCATCTCCGGGGTCACATGATCAAAATTCAGATGCTTGGCCCACTGACTCACACTTATGACCATCACAGTGTCCCGCGTGATCCCCTTTTGCCACCTTCTGACAAGCCACATCAAGTCGGGGGGGGGGAGGAACCCAAGTTCATTGAACAACTGTATTACCAATTTAACAACCGCAGCAATTCTCTTAGCAGCTGGGGCAGGGAAGGTCGTAAAATGGGACAAGACTCCCTTAACGAATGTCTCACTTAGGCACAGAAATTTGCGGCTTGAGTTGCGGCTGCAAGTCGGGGACCACCTGCGCGCTTTCGTTTCACTCCGTTCGGTGAGCGGGGCCGATGAAAAGTTATCCTGCTTTAGCTCTAACCCATTCTCATCGTTTATTCTCAATTGTCATTGGACCCCTCTTTGCAAGGAGAAAAGAATTTGGGGAGGGGGAGGAAAAAAGAGTGTCCTGCAGGGCCTAGAACAGGGGTGCCAAACTCAATTTCATTGAGAGACGCATCAGCATTGAGGTTGCCCTTGGGGGGGAGTGGCCAGGGTGGGTGCGGCCTACTGGGTGGGCGTGGATGCAGTGGGTGTGGCCTACTGGGTGGGCATGGCCAGCTCTACATCATTCGCATCAAGGGTGCCTGCGGGGGGGCTGGGCAGGAGTGGGACAGATCTGAGGGTCTCTGGCAGGAGGGGGGGGACCAGGGCAAGCACCAAGGCATGCTGCATTTCCTCATTCCTCACAAAGGGTGACCCCTCCCCAGCATGCACCCACGGGATGGGGCCGACACGGCAGGGGCTGGTTCCTCGCTGTTTCCAGACGGCCTTGTGGAGCTAAGACTGAATGCGTTTCAGCATAGATGGCCACCACAAAATTGTACATTGGCTCCCCACCGGCCTGGGCCAGGGCCAAGGCAGTGGGGGCCATTCCCTCACTGTTTCCAGGATGGCTTCACGGGCCACATGAAACCACTTTGCGGGCCGCATCCGGCCCCTGGGCCTTGTGTTTGTCATGTCTGGCCTAGAAGCATTTGGAGATAAGAGGGGCTTTGGCGAGCAGCATTGTGCTTTGTAACAGATCGGCTTTTCTCTTTTAATTTTATATCATTAAAAAAAATGTTTTAAAAGGTGCCAAGCTAGATATCTGTAGGCATATTGATGCTCATGGACATAATTTTCAGCTTTGGAGATCTAGAGGAAAAAGCTGTTCAAAAGAAATGTCTAATCGTGAACAGAAGCCTTTGCATAACCCTATTTGAAATACCACCTCACACCATATGTTCAGATGCGGCTTTTATCTTGCTACTGTCCTAGATAAAAAATATTCCTCTTTCTGAGCTACAAGTGTGAACTTTTGCGTTTGGGGTACAATCCTCACAATGAATGGTGCTTAAAACATCAACAGGAAGAAAACTCGTAAACGTTCTTTTCTCATAAATAGTGAGTTTCGCCATAGATCTAAAGAGGATTAGCCCAATCAGCACAATAACTGTTGCTTAAAAACGTCAACACGAAGATGGCTCAAGAACTTTCTTTTCCTCATAGATATTAAGACCATGTTTGGAATACTGTGTCCAGGTTGGGTCGCCACCGTGAAAAAAAAGATGTTGAGACTCTAGAAAGAGTGCAGAGAAGAGTAACAAAGATGATCAGGGGACTGAAGGCTAAAACATATAAGGAACGGTTGCTGGAGTTGGGTATGTCTAGTTTAATGAAGAGAAGGATGAGGGGGGACATGATAGCAGTGTTCCAATATCTCAGGGGCTGCCCCAAAGAAGAGGGAGTCAAGCTATTCTCCAAAGCGCCTGAAGGCAGGACAAGAAGCAATGGATGGAAACTCATCAAGGAGAGAAGCAACCTAGAACTAAGGAGAAATTTCCTGACAGTTAGAACAATTAACCAGTGGAACGACCTGCCTCCAGAAGTTGTGAATGGTCCAACACTGGAAGCTTTTAAGAAGAGACTGGACAGCTATTTGTCTGAAATGGTTTAGGGTTTCCTGTCTGAGCAGGGGGTTGGACTAGATGACCTCCAAAGTCCCTTCCAACTCTGCTATTCTGTTATTCATCATATATCTAAAGATTATGTCTGCACCTTATTGGCAACTGGGGCATCTGTTGTCATGAATACATTCTTCTGAGGATTTCAAGAGGCAGCTGACTATCAGGGTTATGCTTTTTCTCACAAAACTAAAACTCCAGATTCCCTCAATATCTCAGACTGATTAATGGGACAAGAGACTCTTAATCTGGAAAGCCCATTGAAAGGACCTCAACCACGACTGATGCTACAAAACAGTTGATGAATGGGATGACATCATATCTCTATGTATGGAGGATCCTATTTAACAAGAGCTGTGAGAATTATGTCATTTTACTCCTATGTGTGGCTGGAAAATAATATAAGGGCTGTCAGAGGGTCAGGTCAGCAATTCCCGGCTAATTTTGGTCTTTAGAGACACTGGTCCCGAAGGTGCCACCATGAATGAACTCTTGGTTCTTTATTCCAAAAAAAAGGAGAAACGGGAAAGGAAATGGAAGCCTGCCAAACAATTTTGTGAACTAAAAAATGGTCCAACAACTGACCTAGTTATCATGCTCTGGGGTAGGGGGAATTCTGGGTCAGCCATGTTCCTCAAAGTTAATGAAAAGCAGTTTCATAATTCACAATGTGCATCGGTTGAGATTCAGCCCACCCACCACAATTTCCACCTCATTCCCTCAGCCCTGAGTCAAATGGATCTCCCCCCCCCAGCCCCTTTCCATTCCTTGCTTTTCCAAAACATTTTGGAACCCAGAAGGTTTGCTAGAAAGACAACAAGCCAAATGCTTTTTTTATTGTCTTAGAGAGCAATCAATAATCTCAAGTCTTGAGAAACAGCTCCTTGGATCCTTGCTCGCAGGAGAATACTTGTGGGAGAAAAGGAAAGCTCTATTACCTACATCAGAGTTTTAAAGAGTTGGGAAAGTATTTTCTTTACCTTTGGGGGCCCCAGAAAAACTGTAGCTGTGTGGTGTGGAAGGTAGAAGTTGAAAGATTTTCTCCTAATTATATATGTGTATATATATAATTCTAGAATTTTGTGCTTCTAGAAGCACAAAGCTGAAAACACCAGCCTGAAGATGACGAATGGGACATCTTCGAAACGTCGCCAAGACACTTCCAATTTTACACGGGAGAAAACCCAAATAACCAAAGACCTACATACAAACACCCGCGAAAACCTCAGAGTCACTGGAAAAATGCATGGAGAGTGAAATATGATTATTAAAAGAGTATAAAACTGATGTGCATGCCTAACAGTGAGGACAATTAATGGATTGCCTTCAGACGTGGTGGAGGTTTTTAAGAAGAGACTGGACAGTCACTTGTCTGAAATGGTATAGGATCTCCTGCTTGAGCAGGGGGCTAGACTAGAAGACCTCCAAGGTCCCTTCCAGCTCTATTCTGATTCTCATTTGTCTGAAACAACAAACAACGCCCCCCCCACACACACTCCCCTATTTTTACAAGGATGACAAAGGAGAGATCCTCCTCTTCCTTCCATAGGTCCCAATCTTGCTGTTTCCTCTTCCCTTCACCAACTACGAGTGATGAAAAAAACTGGTTTACGCAAACAACAAATGTAAGTGAAGCTTCCTAGATTCTGGAGGTATATGAAATCTGCTACGCCCTACCTTCCCATGTAAACATTCTTCTGCTGTGAGAATTTGCCCATGAGACCTTTATGATAACACATAAAAAGAGGCTCTGTGCAAGGCAAATCTAGTGATTTTGTTTACTCTTGCCAACTTTCTTATTGTTTCATTCATGAAGTTCACCTTATCTCCTCCTTGTCTTGATTCGGAGTGTTGTACAAACTTAAAACCATTGGTTTAGTGACTGTTCAGAGATACAAATTTCTGGGTGTGCAGCTAACAAATAGGCTGGCTTGGTCGCTCAACAGTGAGAAACTAGTGAAGCGGGCACAGCAGCGCCTGCATTTTCTGTGTCACGTGAGAAAAGCACATCTTCCTTCCCCTGTCCTGACCACTTCCTATAGGGGGACGATCGAGAACATCCTGTTCTACAGCATCACAGTCTGGCTTGGAAGCATCCCTGCTTCAGACAGGAAGGCAGTGCAGAGAGTGGTGAGGACGGCAGAAAAGATCATTGGCAGTTCCTTCCCTCCCATCCAGGACATAGCACAGAAGCGTTGCTTGAGCAGGGTCCGTAAAATCATCTGGGACATGACACATCCTCTCCATGACCTGTTCTCCTTGTTCCCTTCTGGGAGGAGGGGGCTTCGTGGCATCCGTAGCAGAACATCCAGATTCAGCCATAGTTTCATTCCATACAGCATTAATCTTGTGAACTCTCAAGCCTCCTCCTTCCATTATATATTCAAGATGGACAGTATTTAATATTTGTTACGTATATGTAGGGTTTATACATATGTTGTACATAGTGTGTTTAGGTGTGTGTCATGTATGTGTTTCACTTTGAGAGTGAGCAACTAAATTTCATTTTTGATGTGCGCCGTTGTGCCCATAGTAAAAAAAATGACAATAAAGGTTATCTCTTACAAAAGCCCTGAAAAAAGTGACTTATGGCCATGATTCACACTTAACAACCATTAATGGGTACTCCGTGGTCATGTGAACAAAATTTGGACACACTGGCCTGTGTTTATGACGGTTGCTGTGTCCCGGGGTTGTGCAATCTCCTTTTGCGACTTTCTGACAAGCCATGTCAATGGAGAAACCAGATTCACTCAGCAACCGTGTTAACTAACTTAACAACTGCAGCGATTGGCTTAACCACTGTGGCGAGAAAGGCCGTCAAATGGGGCAAAACTGACTTAATTTTTTAGCAATGAAAATTTTGGATGTAAGAACTACCTGTGTGGTATAATTTAAACACATTATTTCTGCCCACATATAGCTCCAGTAGAAGAAGGTTTTTTTAAACTTGGCAACTTTTAAGACCTGTGGACTTCAACTCCTGGAATTCTCAGCCAGCATGTCTAACATCTTAAAGCTGCCAAGTTTGAAAAACCCACTCTAGATATAAGTGCTTGATATAAGGTATATAGCAGTGATGGTGAACCTTTTAGAGACCGAGTGCCCAAACCGCAACCCCAAACCCACTTATTTATTGCAAAGTGCCAGGGCTGCATCAGCATTGTGGTGCCCTGGGGGGTGGCAGGGAGGCACCTCTGAGTGCCATCTCTGACACGCAAAAACTGGTGGCAAAAAAATGGGCCACCACACTGCAAGGTGCAAAAACGGCCACTGCCACGCCACGGGGTGCAGATACAAAGCGCTGCACCACGTAAGAATGGGGCAGGGCTAGTGGGTATCACGCGGGCACTAGCCCCGCCCCATTTGCAGCACGTGCGTGCTCGTGGCCCCATGAGCACATGCACACATGTAAAATGCTTCCCCCTCCCTTTTCTTCCAGTCCACCAATCGACAATGGTTGGTGACCTCTGCTCTACCACCTCTACTGGAGCTTGCTAGTCGGGCGCTTTGCCTCCTTTGTGCTGGGTGGGGCTCCTGCTCCAGGTGGCGGTGGTGGCCTGATGGACCTGCTGCTGGCGGCAGTGGCGCGTGTGCCAACAGAGAGGGCTCTGAGTGCTGCCTCTGGCACGGGTGCCATAGGTTCGCCACCACTGGTATATAGTCTTCACAAATGGTTTTCTGGAACACCCTGTATGTTCTCCATCTTATTTTCCTCAATATAGACCGTCAGGTGCATGATCTTCCCTAATAAGCTGGGTTTTTATTGTTTCAGGCGACAAGCAATTGCAAGAATGGGTAGCTATATTCACATTTCAATGTATGCATTGAACTGAAAATAAAATTTGAAATGCCTTCTAAGTGCACCATTATAGTCCTGGACTTAACGACCACAATTGAGCCCAAAATTTCTGTTGCTAAGAGAGGCAGTTGTGAAGTGAATTTGGCCCCATTGCATGACCTTCTGGCCACCGTGAATCACTGCGGTTGTTCAATTTGTGACACGCTTGTTAAGTGAACCTGGCTTGCCCGTTGACTTTGCTTGTCCAAAGGTCGCAAAAGAGGACCTCAGAGGACTCCGGGATACTGAAACCGTCATCAATTTGAGTCAGTTGCCAAGCTTCTGAATTTTGATAACATGACCGGGGCGATGCTGCAGCGGTCGTAAGTGTGAAAAGCAGTCATGTAACGGTCACTAAATGAACAGTTGTAAGGCTACCTGAGTAGGATTATAAAAGGGACAAGAAATGGCATGAAGAGCCAAAACAAGATGGCGGGCGAGCTTTGACAAATGAACGCTGATTCCCTGAGGAAAGGCACCCATCCCTTGCTTTCAAAGAATTTACCCTGGATTCAAGTGTGCTGCTAATTTTCATGCAGCAAGGGAGATGCAGTGGGGCTTTCCTTCCCCTCTGAAAGCGGTGATGTCATCGTCTTTTCCTTTTTCCTAAGACTGGAAGGGAACATTTTCCCAGCTAAAAGTAGCACTTTGTTCATCAGAATTAAATAATTCCACATGGAGCGTTCCTTTGGGCCATCGCTGTAGGCCTCTGCAGGAGGATTAACAGTTAAAGAGAAGTGCGTAAAAGTATGGCTGGCCTCAGAAGGATTTTGCGCTCTTCTTCAGAATAACATCTCCAGTTCCCTTCTAAACAAATGTCCTAATTTGGAATGGAAAACAACCGCAAAAATGTTGCCGATTGGATTTTTTCAAATCATGCCTAGGAAACCTTGACGGTCCCATTTTGTTTGTACAGCCAATTTAGATCAAAATGCCGTTTCAAGCTAAAGTAGACGTGTTCGCATCCAAAGAATAACAGTCTTAGGAAAGTTGGCAAAAAAAACCACCATCACGACTTGGATTTTTGTTCCTACTTTGATGGGAAAGCATTTTGGTTGGAAATGCCTCTTGGAGATCCATCTTCTTCCTTGCACTCCGGTGGGAGCTGGGCTGGAGGAGATCCCATGCAAGGAGGAAGGGGCGAGGAAGTAAGTGTGTGTGATAGCATGCCCTTGTTTAAAAACCTGGGCTCACAATTTCCCCAGGCATTCTCTGGGGCTTTGAAGACAGAAGCACGTTACAAAAATCTACTGCGCACAATCAACTCTAAATTCAAATTTCGTTTACATTGAATTAATGTGAAGCGCAATCATTGTGAGTACTGTCCAGTGGCAACTTGTCATTTCCCGAAATCCATTCTACCAAATCGTCAGATTCAGATAGAAGTGAATATTTGTAGCTTAGGGTTGAACTGTAGGGCCCTTGGTGCTCTCTGAGCTTGGTGGTTTTCTTGAAGATGTTACATAACCCAGTTTGGTAACATCTTCAGTGCTAGAAGAGAATTGGGATTTGGGAGGAGGAGGAGGAGGAGGAGGTGGTGGTGTCTGTGGGGTCCTTGGTGCTCTCTGAGCTTGGTGGTTTTCTTGAAGACGTTACATGACCCAGTTAGGTAACATCTTCAGTGCTAGAAGAGAATTGGGGTTTTGGAGGAGGAGGAGGAGGAGGAGGAGGAGGAGGAGGTGTCTGTGGGGTCCTTGGTGCTCTCTGAGCTTGGTGGTTTTCTTGAAGATGTTTCGTTACCCAACTAGGTAGCATCTTCAATGCTAGAAGGGAGTGGGGTTTGCTCTCATGTTATATGCCCATGGCTTGCCCTGTCAGTATTACCTAGTTGGGTAACGAAACATCTGCAAGAAGACAACCATCCTTAAATTCTGCTCAACACATTGCAAAGTAGAATGTTAGTGATGACATCCCTGTGTTTAGCTGAACCCTCGAGATCCTATTCATCTCCTACCTTTATTTGCTGTAAAATTAACATATCGCTCTCTTTCTTTCCTGGAAGTCTCTCGGACAACATGGCTTCACAATCCTCCTCAAAGTGGAAGGAGGGTAAGTTCTCTGCTTTGGAGATATGCTTGGTTACCTGAAGAGAAAATATCCTACAATGTCTCAGTGTCAGCAGCAAAATTTCAAGAGTGCTCACCGTTTCTGATGTTTTGTAATGTTCCGCTATGATTGTTTTCCCTCCTTCTCTCCTTAGCTGTGGATCGAACAGGGGGAGCTCTTCTCTTTTTCTTCTGCTGCTCTAAATTTTTTACATCCTTTTCATAATCCAAGCCTGAGGTAGGAATTCTCAATTTACACAAGAGCAAAAAACATGACCTTTGAATACCTGATACAAACATTCGGAAACTTAAAACTCAGAGCATTTTTCATGCTTAAAGTGTGCTGCTAAGTCAAGGATAGACAATTGCGGGTGAAGGTAAGCAGATATATTTGTCTTTATTGTCCCTTTCTCCTTATTTGGGAAAAAGGAAAAGTTTTTGTTTTCCAAACAGCTATAAATATCATTTGGGCTTTCCCCCCCCCCATGCTTTCCTTATCTTTTGCCTTGAAAATTATCCTACTCAAAGTTTTTACTATTTTCTTCAAACATTTGTAGATAGCACCTCAAGCCTACCGTAACCCTGAGAGCTAAACAAACCCCAAGGTCACTTGGTGACATCTGTCACTTGTTATTTTTTTTTCCACAATAGACGTCTGGTAGGGTCAACAAACTGTTGTTGCCATGAAGAAAAGATTGGTGCCAGGATGGTCTGAATGGATCACAGCTATTCCTCAATCACTTCATCGGTCTAGAGATGGACAATCTAGTGTAACAAATTTGCAAATCACTTTTCCAATATATTTAACTGTTCAAAAAGGTAGTGGTGAGGAGGAGGATGGGGAAGAGGGGGGGAAGAGGAGGAGGAGGAGGAGGAGGAGAAGAAGAAGAAGAAGAAGAAGAAGAAGAAGAAGAAGAAGAAGAAGAAGAAGAAGAAGAAGAAGAAGAAGAAGAAGAAGAAGAAGAAGAAGAAGAAGAAGAAGAAGAAGAAGAAGAAGAAGATTGTTCCGTAGTGTTAGTTGTTCTAGTTTAACCTGACAATTTTCAACCTCCAAATGGAGCACTCAGTAGCCGCTAAAAATGTTCTTGATTCAGCCCAAACCAAGATAATCACAAGCTGGCTTAATCAAACACATGAACTTCAGAGTAGTAGATACGAATGACACAAGAAGAAAAGAGATGGCTTCCTTGCAGCCCCAGCCAGGGCCAAAAATCATCCCAGAATGCCTCTGAGTGAATTCTCACATCTTCCTAAGCCAAGTTATTGATTACATGCATTTCTAGCTGGCTCTTCGCAGTATCCAGGATACCCGGCAGAATTTTTTTAACAAGGGGAAGAAAAACTCAGCAGCTCAACTGCTTGGGGTTAGAGCTGTTGTCAGTTCAGGGAGACCGAAGGCAGTAAGCATCTGAAAAAGCAAGGTGATTGTGATGACATTAAGACAATTAATCACTGCCAGAGAGTAAGGGTCACCCAACAATGCATGCTGGGAAGAGCAGCAGGGATTCTCAGACCCTGAATGGGCAGAGGAGAACAAACAAGCTGCTATGTCCACAAAGGAGTAAGAGTTTTAGGGGTCTTGTCATTTCAACTTGCAAGCATGCCTATTATTATTATTATTAATAATAATAATAATAATAGAATTATTATTTTAATATTATTAATTAATAAAATTAAATGACGTTTAACAATTGTATTAATCTGAATTAATGCAATTTCAATAATTACATAGTTATTTAAAAATAAAGAAAGATGATTCAAAAGAAATCTATTGTTATATCAATTGTGACTGGAGCAATATCTGAAGCAGCAGTCCCCAAACCTTTTGGCTCTGTGGATCAGCAGCAGCAGCAGTAGCAAGCAGTGTGGGGTGGGGAGGGGGGAAAGGAGATGTTTTTGTGTGCACAACTTAATTCCGCACATGCGCAAATAAAGCTTTGTGTGTTCACCCACCACTTGTGAATCCCAATGAGTTGTGGACCGGTACTGGTCCACAGCGCAAAGGTTCAAGACTCTTGATCTAAAAGACTACATCACTGTGTGGAAATATTGATCAGACCTGAACACCCTAATTTTTTAAAAGAGCATCCTGCTCGGAGCTGCCTATATTATTAGATGCTCCTTTAATCATTGCTAAGTTTCCACCAGTTTTAGACTGTGACTCTAACTGTAAATTTAGCCACACATAGTAGTAATTGAATAAAATTGAATACATTGTAATATTTGAATAAACTGAATGAAAATTGATGTTGAAAGATTGTAGCATCACCAGCCTTGGTTATTGGCCAAACCAAAGACATCTTGGCCAGCACTTGGAAAATCTGAACAACATTTCCATCTGTCAATTACCAAAAGACCACACTTCTTGGATCCATGCTACTCTGATATATGATGACATCCTAAGTCCTTGAAAAGAACTCAGTGAATATGAAGCCAACACTAGCTAAAGAACTGGCAGCTGTGATTTCACATTGTTGGATATATAATCATCATCATCAACACCATTATCACAACATCTGGCTGATTGGGCAACCAATGTGGTAATATATATTTGAATGTGCATTTAGGATGTGGGAGGACTGACTTGGCTTGCTGGCTTAATAATCCTTATCTGAACATCCATGTTCCAACTTCATTCTTGTTCTTCTGCCTACTTCTTCTTTCCATAATGAACACCGTGGGAATCTAGCTGGCTGAATAAATCACTTGCGGCTTGATCAGAGCAACTGTGAGCATGTGACAAGGGTGAGACTACACATAAATTCAGGCTTGTCTTTCCCAGACTGGTGACATCAAGATACATTGAAAGGATGAGCCCCCAAAGTTTCCAGTTTACAATGCTAGAATTTGAGATTCAAACAAGTTTGGAAGGCAGCACCGTGTGGGAGGCTGGGCTCTATTATCTTAATTAACACCAATATATATTTAGTTGCATTTTACACTTCTTACTGCAATGAAGACTAATAGTAGTAGACAAAGTTGAAATTTTACATGCTAATATATCCCAAAACTTGTTCTTGCAACAGGATAGGCAAACCAGTCAGGAAGCCAGGATCAGTCACTTTTAAAACATAGCAAACCTACAAAGTGATGATCCGGGGAGGATCCAGAAACCAACTTTCAGAAATCTGGGGTACGTAGTTCAGTCATTCACTAGCTAATCTGAGCCTGGGAGTTTTTTAAGAAAAAGGTTCTAAGTTTACGTTATCTGTAAGTAGTTCTCTACTGAACTCTTTTTATTCTTGAGAAGGCCTGGTTCTCATCTAAACCTTCTCAATTGGGTGTCAACCTTCTCAACTGGGTGACAACCTTCAGCTACTTCCACTCCCTGGGACTAGAGCAGGGGTCTTCAAGCTTGGCCCTTTTATGACTTGTGGACTTCAACTCTCAGAATTGCTCAGGCAGGCACGCTAGCTGAGGAATTCTGGGAGTTGAAGTTCACAAGTCATAAAAGGGCCAAGTTTGAAGACCCCTGGATTAGAGTTTTCCCCTGTGGGATTTGGAGTTATCTAACATTTTTAGAGTCCTCTATTCCCTGGCTTCAGACCAGGACTCCTTGATGCTGTTGCTCTTCTGGGACATCCAGATCTGAAGGCTCTGATTCAGTGAAAGCTTCACTAGTAGAAGAAGAGTCTGGATGTCAGTCTTTATGACTAGCCCTTATGGTTATTTCATAGTTCATTGTGTCATGGGAACTCAGAACACTGGGTGAATTAAATAAATGATGGGTCAGTGAACCACCGAGAAACAAGTAATAGAAATGCAGTCACAATCTGTCACGGAATCTACGGGGGTCTAAGCAAGATGAGATGGGACAGGTCTTCAGCTGTATGGGCCTCTCTGTGAGGTAGAATAAAATGGCAGAATATTCATAGGAGATGCAATGAACATCAAGCTCTTCCTTGACTGAAAATGGGATGAATTTTGTCTTGCCTCCTCTTTCTTTCCGAAAACGTCAGCTACAAATTTCTTCCCCGTTCCTTGATCTTCTCCACCTCTTATGTTTTGTGCATGGATGGCAGAAGGAGAAAGAGAATCACTGATGATGGTGCTTTGTAGTCATTGTTTCCAGGTGGACTGGTACACCTCATGTCACAGAACTTGGAGAAAGCTTGAAGGTGCTCTGAGGCAGGCTGTGCTTTGATCCACCCCATCCCTCTCCAAAGGCTGAAACCCGGTGCCCTTTACAGAAGAATGGGGGGGGGGAACCCAGTTCTACTGTCAGAATCCAATTATATTTCATCTCTAGTTATCGACTATGGAAAACCCAATTTCTGCCCTCTCTGGATTCTGTCATACGATGATGGGGAAGAGGGATGAAAAAAGGGGTTTTATGGCCCTCACTTCTTTTGGTACAACTTCAAAAGGGACTGAATGTGGATACCACCAAAAGGACTAACCATAACAATGGGGCCATCAGCTTTCATCTACTCCCCTCTGAAGTCTCCCTTCTGCCGGCAGTGAGGAAAAAGCGGGTGGAAATGTAACACCTGGGATTGTCACTGAAAGGATGGTGGGGTGGGGTTGCTGGGAACCCCTTAAAACCTTGAACCATAGGGCTTGGCCCCCAAGTCCTGTCTAGAACGCCTGTAACCATTTTCTCTTAATAAAGATGCCTGTTGGAAGAAATATTCCAAGAGTTCTGTCTTCTTAAGATGCAAAGTGGGGTGGGTCCTTACAACAACACATCTTTTTGTTGGAAGAAGTCACACAAGTGAAGACACTAGGTGGTGAATTAAGGGTGATGTAGGCCAGCAAAACCTGTTTATGAAGGAATCTTCCAAAAATGTGGCTGAAACTAAAGTTTCCCTATTGGAAGTACAAGAAACTAGAATAAAATTGGCAAAGCTCATAAGGGCGATAGAAGAAGGGACGTTGATTTAATTGAGTTTCGGCAAAAAAAATTTGAGGCCCCTGCTTTGTTTCTTAAGTATTTTTTGCAAAAATGGAGAAAGACCTCAGAAAAATGCCATCTCCTTTTCCGATGAACCAAGACCAAAGTTTAGAGGAAGTTCAAGCCATGCTAACAGGCACAAAGAGATAAACAACATCAGCGCACCATTCAAGAGAGCCAATTAAAAAGCTGAAAAGGAAATAAAAAAGACCAAAACATCTCCTCACCAGCAATCTCAAATATGCAGAGATTAATACCAAAATTAACATTAGACCAACAATCAAGAAGTAAACAATATCCCAATTAAGGAACTACTAACTCAGACAAACAAGCTAACAGTAAATGACAGTCTAATCAAGGAGCCAGCAGAACAGTCCCACCAACACGGACAGGACAGGGCAAGCCACGAGTATATAAACCAGGGGTTCTCAACCTTGGCAACTTTAAGACTTGTGGACTTCAACTCCTAGAATTCTGGGAATTGAAGTCCACAAGTCTTAAAGTTGCCAAGGTTGAGAACCCCTGATATAAACAGAGAGCAAACCCCACTCCTTACTAGCACTGAAGATGTTACCTACTTGGGTAATGAAACATCTGCAAGAAAACTACCAAGCTCAGAGAGCACTAAGGATCCCACAGTCCTTCACCCCCACCACCTCCTCCTCTTCCTCTTCTCTGCAAACCACTGAAGATGTGACCTGGATGGGTAATGAAACAACCATTGATTCTGCAAGAAAACAACCAAGCTTAGAGAGCACCAAAGACACCACAGTTTAACCCCGAGCTACAAATATTTATCCATACTAAAGTTCTTAGGTTTTGTTTCATGGGCCATGAATTGAACTCAGGCACTGTGTTTAATCAACACAGCCTATGTTAAGGAAAACATGGTTTTACATGGTGATGCTCGCAGATATTCTGGGACCTTGCCAAGCTATTCTTTTTTCCTCCTTGCACGTTGCAGGTGCTAAAAGTAGGGTTCATTTCTGAGACAGCAACATCCTAAAAGTCTCTAATCAGCATCCAATGAAGTATCTCAGAAGTGGCAACGGCAAATAATTGCATGCACACATAATTGCGTATTCACAGATTTTTTTTCTCCATCCAGTTTTGCAAAAAAAAAGGGGGGGAACACATTCTTTCAAAAGGGCTTTTAATTTTCAATTTGGATGGGAAAAAAATTTCTTGTGGTTTTTTTTTTTTTTTTTTTTTTTACAAGACCTGGCCTTCCTTTTAAACCCATCCAGCTGAGTTTCTCACTCTCTGCCTGCCGCCAGCTTTGGAGTTTCAAGAAAGCTAAACACATGTGGACAATTAAGTGTGTTTGAGAAAGCATGAATCACTTTGGCCAGCTCTTCAGTGTTTCCCATTACGAGAGCCCTTCTCAAGGGTTTGGTGGCAAAGTGGCTCAGGATGTTGGAGAGCTTTCATCTTTCAAGATGTTTCTGGATGCCATCTGTCCAGAAGACAAACAAATGAACCAGTGGGCTCAATTTTCTTAAAGCAGGCTGTTTGTCAAAGGGGCTGGGTTCACACATCCCTCTGAGCCATAAACCTGAAGAGGCCACTCTTGGGTGGGAAAATGGACATGCTTTTTGGGGGGGGGAGATTTGGACATATTTTATTGAGTGGGGGTTAAGAATTCCTAAGGGGACATGAAGATGCAAATTGCAGGGATTGCATCACCCTAATTAAATAGGAGCAGAAGTCTCATCTGTTTTATCTTTGGGGGAAAGCACTGAACTGTTCTAGGGATTATTCATTTATATCCCGCCTTTATTATTTTGATGAATAACTCAAAACAACAAACATATCAAACACACCTTTCTCCTCCTATTTCCCCATAATAACAAGCTGATGAGGTGAGTTGGGCTGAAAGAGAGGATCTGGCCCAAAATCACCTAGCTGGCTTTCATGCCTAAGGCAGAACTAGCACTCTCAGTCTCCTGGTGATTCACCCAAAGTCGCCCAGCTAGCTTTCATGCCTAAGGCTGGACTAGAACTCACCATCTCCTGGTGATTCACCCAGTCATCCAGCTGCCTTTCATGCCTAAAGTGGGATTAGAACTCACAGACTCCTGGTGATTGGCCCAAAGTCATCTGGTTGACTTTCAGGGCTAAAGCAGGACTCACAGTCTCTTAAACAATGCTTCACCAATCACAAGGGGTTGATTCACACAATGTATCCACAACCGAGTTTTGAATGTTATGAAAACTATTAAGAAGAGTATTTAAAGTCCTCTTTTCCCCCCTGCAACGGAATCCCCTTCTATGACTAAAGCAACTACCATTTAAAACCCCATCAAGTACTTTCTTCTTTGGGAACGTACACCTGGGGGTCGTGTGTGTGTGTGTGTGTCTCTCTCTCTCTCTCTGTGTGTGTGGATTCTAAAGTCCAGAGGTCTGCAATAACCAAGTGACCAAAGCCCCACCCTTGCCCCCATTGACCTCCTCCTGCTTTTTCCATCTAATATAATGAAATGGGTACAATGTAGTAGGCATGGTTTGTTCCCAGCCAAGTTAGAAGAATCTCTGGGAAGCTTTTGACCTCAGATGTTTTTTTTCACCAAGTACTTCCACAAATTTAAGGTGACTTATGGTTTTTTTTTCTGTAGAAAGGATCTCTCCAGTCCAAGAGTACGGGACATTCTGTTATTATTTTGTTCCTCTCTCTGAGTAGGAACATCAAAAGCCCACCAATTCAATGCAGCTGTTTCATTTCCTTCCCAAATGCCATCTGGTGGTGGAATCTCACAGTGGTCCCTTTGGCTTTGACAAGAGTTGTGGTAAAAGGATGGGGCGATAGGTCACAGCGCACTCTTTGCAACTTGACAGGAAAATGCAAACCTTGGCCCAACCTAGAACTGGCTCTCAAGATGGATAAAGATATAGATCTATTCATGTAGTTGGATATAGATTTATTAGATACATGGGGATGCTACGGCTCCAGAGTTAAAATGCTGCGCTTCTGAGCTAGAAAGCTGACAGTCTGGGTTCAGGACTCAAATGTTGGGGTGAGTTCTAGTCCCGCAGTGGGGGTGAGTTCCCATCCCTTGCTCCAGCTCCTGCCCATTAGCAGTTTGAAATCTACACCCATTTGGGAATATCTGTCTTTTGGTATGAGCACATCAAGGCCAGGTATATCATCCAGCCAAGCCCCAAAGCTTCTGCCAATATCTGTGGTCCCTCTTAACTTGACACTGCTCAATTATTTCTTTCACACTGCTAACCCCCGTGGCTCACCACCATCTCCTTTTAGAAACTCCTGGCCCATCAGCTCCTGCCTTAGCCTTCCCACGCGATCACTTCCGTGGCAATGTCCTTGGGATTGAGCAACTCCTATGTCACCGTGTGCATCAGTCCTAATGGCGGGACCTCAGAGACCACCTAGCTACCTCATTCAGCAAAAGGAGATACCTAAGACAAAATGGAATTATTTTGCTTGGTCTTATCAAGGATAAATTAGTTCCTGCTCTACATTTGTGTGAAATTTGAGATATGTGTCTGTGTTGTGGCCTCGACACTTTTTTGCCCTGTTAGCAGAATGCATTAGATTTTCCAGCTGCCAATAAAAATTGACGTATTAAGTTCTGGGTGGTCCCGATAATAAGGAAACACACACCGAAGGAAACTGATGCCAAGATATATTCAATCTTGGGGGCGTTGCGCGGAATTCATTGGCTGCCTATCCTGAATCTTGAGTCAGCGCTTATTCTTACACACAAACCCCGTTTTTATGTGAAATAATGAGTTATGCCAAGCATTGCAAACCACTACTTGCTCTTAACAATGTTACAGGTCACAAAACCACCACTATTACATAGGACGTGGATAATAGCCAACATAAAGTTCAACCCCATAAAGAATCACAATGGGAAGGAATAAAATGAAAGCCAAAATGACCTCTTTTTTTGGTGGGAAAAAAAATCTACTTCATGAGATATTTACTAAATGAGTTTTTCAGGGTGCTGGTTATTACCTTTAAAGTCCTACATGACTTCAGGGCTAGGTTATCTAAAGCAGGGGTCCCCAACTCCTTGTCCATGGACCGGCACTGATCCGCAGCATGCCAGAATCCAGTCCATGCAAGCAAGCAAAGCTCCATCTGTGGGATGCTAGCAGCATGCGAAACCCCCTCCGCTCTGCGGAAAAACCTCTCTCCATGGAACCGGTCCCTGATGCCCAAAATGTTGGGGACCATTGGTTACATTTACCTTGTTCTCCAGACCAGGAAGGCAAGGTATACTATGGATCACATCCATCAAGGAAATGCATCTAGTGGGATCCAGAAAAAGGGCCTTCTCTGTGGTGTCTCCCTCCCTCTGGAATTTAGAATAGAAAAGAATAGAGCTGGAAGGGACCTTGGAGGTCTTCTAGTCCAGCCCCCTGCTCAAGCAGGAGAACCTATACCATCTCAGACAAGTGAATGTCCAGTCTCTTCTTGAAAATTTCCAGTGATGGAGCGCCCACGATTTCTGGAGGCAAGTTGTTAATTATCCTCACTGTCAGGAAGTTTCTCCTTAATTCCAGGTTGCTTCTCTCTTTGATCAGTTTCCAACCATTGTTTCTCGTCCTTCCCTCTTGTGCTCTGGTGAACAACCTGACCCCCTCTTCCTTGTTTTATTCCCCCAGAGATAAGATTGACTCCCATTTTGTAATTTTTCCAGAAGGGCCTGAAGATATGGTTCTGTCAGCAAACCTGGTTGACACGGAGCCTGTCTGTGAATAAGCTGAACCCAGTTGGAACCTCAAGTTCTCAGCTTATCCATGAGTATATGTGGCAGAAGACATTCAGTTTCTTATGAGCCACAATTCACTTCATCTGCAGTGTGTATCTGTTGAAACCATCACTCATGATAGCTGATGGCTTTTAATAAAACACGTTTCATCCGAAAAGGTGCTATCAGGCTTCTCCTGATTTCGGGACCTGGCACACGTTTGATTCCGCCAGGTGCCCCCAAAGCGGAACCAGCATACCTAACTTGACCAGCTTGGTAGATCAATCTCTCCCTGACATCTGAACTTTGAAGCCAACAGATGGGGCCTAATAGAAACAATCTTCCTCTCTCTTGACTCCACACCTGGGCAAATCTCTCCTTTCCAGATGAATTTTGCGGAAGACAGATAAGCTGGAATTACCCGACAGTTAGCTGGCTCACTTCAAAGGCTCGGTTTCAGAAGACGTAATCAGATTCTGAGGCAGGAGCGGGCAGGCGAGGAGGGGGGATGGTTACCAACTGTTCATTTGATCCAAACTCAGGAACGATTTTAGCATGGAAAGATACCTAATCAATTACAGAACAGACATCTGTTCCAACTGACATCGCTAAAGACTCTGGAGGAATGAATGCATATTACAAAATGTAGGTCCGGAGGGAAAACAAGCAGGTGTCTAGCTGGGCCGGCTGAGAAAGTGGAAATTACCATACAAGTGGAACTGAACGTTGCTACTAAAAGGGCTTGTGGTTCCCTGTCCGATGCAAGAAATATGTCCTCATGTATTCAGGGGTGCTCCTGAAGAAAAGGCTGTGTGCAGGTAGAAAGGGTGACATTCCAGTAAGGGGGTGCAATGATTACAATAAGCTCCTGCATATAGAATAGCATAGCATAGCGTGGCGTGGCGTGGCGTGGCGTGGAATGGAATAGAATAGAATAGAATAGAATAGAATAGAATAGAATAGAATAGAATAGAATAGAATAGAATAGAATAGAATAGAATAGAATAGAATAGAAGAATGGAATGGAATAGAATAGAATAGAATAGAATAGAATAGAATAGAATAGAATAGAATAGAATAGAATAGAATAGAATAGAATAGAATAGAATAGAATAGAAAATAGAATAGAATAGAATAGAATAGAATAGAAGAATAGAATGGAATGGAATGGAATGGAATGGAATGGAATGGAATAGAATAGAATAGAATAGAATAGAATAGAATAGAATAGAATAGAATAGAATAGAATAGAATAGAATAGAATAGAATAGAATTTTTACTCCTTGCAGACAGCTGGTCATTTGCAATATTTTAGAGAGTTGTTGAGGCTGTTGAGGTGTATCTATGTCCTCAGGGTCACCTGAGTAGTGTAAATGGGTGTGGAACTGCTGAAAGGACTCTGTTGTAGACAGCAGATAGATGATGTTGTATCTCTCCGATACAGATAAACCTCCAAGTGGCCTCAACAACTCTCTGAAAGAATCCAAATGACCAGCTACCTGCACGGAATATAAATCTTTCCATTCCCCACCATCCAGTCAGAGCTGAAGAAGCTTCTCAGATGAGAAGTGAAACTTCTTCAAAGAAAAACAAGAAAGTCCCGTTTCCTCCCCAAAAAGCATCTTTAGGTCTTCTGTGGTGTGTCCCCCAAAGTAGAAGTTTTCTCTCAGCTGGTTCCCACGACATCTTTGGCCCCTGTAAGTGGTTTTTGGTTTGCTTTTTGCACTCATGGAAAAAGGCACAAACATAGAATCCAGGGTAGAATTTCACATATACATGCCCACCTACCCACCAATACCCTGAGGCCAGGTCATTTGCATTTATGGGGTGCCTTTGCCGCTGCACAAGAGGGCGATTTTTAAAAATGTGGTTTGTACGTGAAACGAATGCCCCAAAGCTTGTTTTCATCTCTCCTTTATTGAGAAGATTTCTGCTGTTTACTTTTTCTTTCTTTCTTTCTTTCTTTCTTTCTTTCTTTCTTTCTTTCTTTCTTTCTTTCTTTCTTTCCTTTTTTTTATAGTGTCCACTCGTCTCTTTGGATCAGCTGACAAAGAAATTCTTTTTAGACGCAGCATGTGGTCAAATGGAGATCCAGTTCAAAGTGACATGAAATCAGAAATATTGGCTATATAACATATATTGTCTCCGTCTTCTCTCTTCCTCCCCCCCCCCGTCCCCCAGGCCCCTGTTTCTCATTGTCAGAAGTGGCCAAAACCAGAGAGGCCTGCTTACAAAGAAGTAAAGAAATGTTCAAAGTGGGCAACAGATGCTTTATTAGAAGGCAAACGCTGCTCTTTTTCCCCTTATTCATTTCATCCTAACACAGGCTGGTTTCCAAGGGGAGAAGAGAAAGCCGCTTTGAAGTACAGCTTCTCTCCCTCTCTTTCTTTTGAAGGGGCTTTAAAAATGGAATCCTAATTTCAGATTGCCAGCAAAGCTTCTTTTAATGATCTTAGCCGTAATACTGTAACCCCCCCCTTTTTTTCCTTTAGCACCTTGTCTAATTACTTAATTGGAAAGAGAGTTTGGGCCCGGTTCTCCCACCATTTCTTTCCCACGAAAGAGTTCCAACACTCCGCGGGAACCTGGCAGGTAAGAGTTTTCCACATGGCTTTGGACTTCAATAACCTGAGAATGGTTAACCAATTTTAAAAATAAAATCCCATCAACATCAGTCCCCCTAAAAAGAGGGACTCCCATATTATTATATCGTGGGTTGAGCCGCTCTTTGTTAGGCGAATTGTTCCTTAATACTTGAGAAGCCAGTGGTACCTACATCAAACAGAGCCATTAATTAAGCTTGTCAAATGCAGTCGGCCCAACCATTGTGATAAGCTGGAAGCTCATCCAATGGAATAAGCTCTTTCGGCTTTTGCCTTTACTTAATGTTAGATTCCAGTCAACTGTGGCTTATTCAGGATCCCAATTTTGATTTTTCTGCATGTGTGAAATGGATCACCATCTTCTTCTTTTTTTTTTTAATGAAAAAATTCTTTTATTAAAACAATCAGCATTGAACAAAAAATCATAGTATGCATCAATCATCATAGCACCTGATATACATCACTAAGTATTAATCTTTATACTCGTCTGATTTGGTAAACATTTTTCACTCCGCACATCAAGCCTCAACTAAATGCCTGTTACAATTTATTTGCTTGGTGTTTCTCTTTTCTATAGTCTATCCACAGTTCCTAGTCTATCACATAGTATTCATCTCAGTATTAGTACAATCTTTTATGATCCCTAACCAAAAATCCTGAGGTAGAAATTCAGTATCCTGAGGTAGAAATTCAGTACGCTTTCCCAATATTAAAGCAATCAACATTAAATCTGGGTTCATATTAATAAGCTGTCCTCATAAGACCCGAAAATACATCTCTTGTATATGGCCTATCTACATTCATACAATCAGCATTGAACATAAAATCATAGTATGTATCAATCATCATAGCACCTGATATACATCACTAAGTATTAATCTTTATAAACGTCTGGTTTGGTAAACATTTTTCACTCCTCACATCAAGCCTCAACTAGACGCCTGTTACAATTTATTTGATTGGTGTTTTTCTTTTCTATAGTCTATCCACAGTTTCTAGTCTATCACATATTATTCATCTCAGTATTAGTACAATCTTTTATGGTCCCTAACCAAAAATCCTGAGGTAAAAGTTTAATAACCTGAGGTAAATCTTGTATATGGTTTATCTACTATATCTAGTCTATCACATATTGTTCATTCGCGCTTCTGAATTAACTTCGTCTCAGTAATAGTGCAATCTTTTATAGTCCCTAACCAAGGATCCTGAGGTAGAAGTTTCATAACCTGAGGCAGAAATTCAATCCGCTTTATCATTATTAAGGCAACTAACATTAAGTATAAGATCATATTAAGAGGCTTTCGTCATGTAACATAGACATACAACATTAGGTGTTAGTCTTTGTAAACATTTGGTTTGGTAAACATTCTTCCCTCTTTACGTCGAGCCTCAACTAAACGCCAGGTGCATTTTGTTTGATTGGTGTTTCTCTTGTATATAGTCTATCCACTGTTTCCAGTCTGCCAAATATTGTTCATTTGAGCGATCTTTCAGGTATGCCGATATTTTCGCCATTTCCGCCAGATTTGTTACTTTCACAGTCCATTCTTCTATAGGCGGTATTTCTGGATTCTTCCAGTATTGTCCCACCAACAATCTGGCTGCTGTGATCAAGTTCAGAAATAAGCTCGTCTCTGAGGTAGTGCAGTCCTTTGTTATCCCTAACAAAAACACCTGAGGTAGAAATTCAATACGCTTTTTGAAAATGGTTTGGAGTGTCCACCATATCTTCCTCCAGAAGGCTTTGATTTTTCTGCATGTCCACCATACATGAAAGTAGGTAGCCTCCCCGTCACCACACCTCCAGCATTTGGGCTGGGAGTCTGGATAGATGAATGATAGTTTTTTCAGGTCGAGGTGCCACCTATAGAACATCTTGTAGAAGTTTTCCCTTAAGTGTTGTGATTTCGTAAATTCTACATTTCTCACCCAGATTTTCTCCCACGTGTCCATGGTGATAGAATGCCCAAAGTCTTGTCCCCACTTTATCATACAGTTCTTGACTAGCTCGGTTTCAGAGTCCATTTCTATCAGAATGCTGTACACTCGTTTGATGTGCATGATCCCCTGTTCTCTAATCTGTTCAATTAGGTTCTTGTCGGTCTGGGAGAATCCCTTCTTCTTATCTTTACACCACCTTGATTGCAGTTGTATATATGATAGCCAGGTACCTCCTATTCCTTTGTTTGCTAGTGTTGCTTGGAGTTTCAAGGAGAACCCATTTTCTTCTCCCAGTACAAGTTTACTGTAGGGCACCACTTCTTGCCCTTGGGATGTGTTTATATCCCCTATTGCGTGTCCGGGGATCGTCCAGATGGGAAACTTGTCGTGTAGGAGGTGTTTATATTTCTTCCAGACCCATAACAATGGGATTCGTAGTGGGTTCTCCTTGAAGTTCCTGTCTGCCTTTTTGTCGTATACTAAGTATGCGTGCCAGCCGAATAGTAGACCATGCCCTTCAACATTCAGTATTCTATCATTCGTCATATTGATCCAGTCACTCACCGCCACCAATGTCGCTGCATAGTAGTATAGCTTTAGATTGGGCATTTTTAGTCCCCCTCTCTTCCTTGTGTCCTGGATAATTTTTAGTTTCACCCTCGGTCTCTTGTCATCCCAAATAAATCTGGTGATACCCCTCTGCCAATTGTCCAAGTCCTCATCCTTTTTGAGTATGGGTAGCATTTGGAAGAGAAATAGAAATCTTGGCAGGACGTTCATCTTTACTGCTGCTATCCTGCCCAGCAAGGATAGTCGTAGTGTTTTCCACCTCCAGATCTGCTTGTATCTTGCTCCACAGCACCTCGTAGTTATTTTTGTATAATTTCGCATTCGTTGTTTCTATCTCCACTCCCAGGTATTTAACTTTCTTAACTATTTCACAACCCATTATTCTTTCCAAGTCCTGTTTTGCTTTGCTGTCTAGATTTTTAACTAGCATCTTCGTTTTTGATATATTAACTTTAAAACCTGATACCTTGCCATAGTCATTCATTATCTCCATCAAACTCCTTGTTGATTGTACTGGTTGCGACACTGTCACCAGTAGGTCGTCTGCAAAGGCACACAGCCTGTAGTCCTGTTTTCCAATCTGTATGCCCTTTATGTCTTCTGCTGCTCTTATCTTGTTCAGCAGAATCTCCATCGTTAAGACAAATAGCAGTGGTGATAGCGGACAACCCTGTCTCGTGCCTCTTTCTATAGTGAATGGGTCTGTTAGTTCGCCGTTCACGATGATCTGGCCCGTTTGTTTCTGGTAGATTGCTGTTATGGAGTTGAGGAACTGCTTTCCCATTTTCATCCCCCGGGCTAGGTTCGACAGGAATGGCCAATTCAGTCTGTCAAAGGCTTTTTCTGCGTCCACAAACATGAGGGTTGCAGGTACCTGGTTGTGCCTTTCCAAGTACTCTATTATGTTCAGCAGCTGTCTTACGTTGGTTTTCATCTGACGTCCTTGTATAAACCCCGTTTGATCCGGGTGAATTATTTTTTGTAATACAGTCATTAATCTGTTGGCCAGAACTTTTGTGAAGAGTTTGTAGTCTGTGTTCAATAGTGAGATGGGCCTATAGTTTGCCGGCTGTGCATTATCTTTTCCCTCTTTGGGGATTAGAGAAATGTAGGCTGTTTTCCGGGAGGGTGGGACTTGGCCTCCTTCTTGTATGTTGACAAATAGCTTTCTGAGGGGTTCTATCATTTCCTCTTGGAGATGCTTGTAATAGATAGCCGTTATCCCGTCCGTCCCGGGTGATTTTCCTTTTTTTAGTTGTTTGATCGCTGAGTGTATTTCCTCCCTCGTGATTGGAGCGTTCAGGGCATCTCGTTGTGTATCGGTGAGTACCATTAATTTTTTGTTTTGCAGAAACTTTTCTATCTCTTTGTCCTGTATCTTCTCCTCGGCGTATAGCTTTGAGTAGAACTCGGTGAACGCTTTCTTAATGGTTTCCTGTTTGAATTCTTCCTTGCCTTTGTACTCTATCTTTTCAATTATGCGGGCTTTCTGTTTCTTTCTTATGGTGTAAGCCAGCCACCGACCTGGTTTGTTGGCGCTACAGAATGTCTTGTGTTTTGCATATTGTATATTCCATGCTACTTGATCCGCCATCAGCATGTCAAATTGTTTTCTTAGTATCTTAATTCCTTCTTTTGTGGCTTTGTCCTCCGGTCTTTTTATTAATAATTGTTCCTGTTTCTTTATCTCTTCCTCTAGTTCCTTTCTTTTTCGTTCTTGTTTGCGTCGGTGCCTGGCGTTCATGTTCATGAGGATCCCGCGCATAAATGCCTTGCTAGCGTCCCAAATCATTTCAATGGGTGTTTCATTGTTCATATTTATACTAAAGAATTCCTTCATGGCACTTTTGCATTCAGCCACCTCTTTCTCGTGT
Organism: Bothrops alternatus; assembly: GCA_034064705.1. NCBI lineage: Eukaryota > Metazoa > Chordata > Lepidosauria > Squamata > Viperidae > Bothrops > Bothrops alternatus. The sequence continues at coordinate 1,726,802 of JARGCV010000065.1, forward strand.
CTAAACAGGTTTTCATTAATTCACCAGGATCTCCTCGATTTCCGATCCTGTCTCAATTCCATCCCCACTGGGTTATGGTCTGTTAGTACTTTTTGTAGGATTGAGACAGTGTTTAGGCGGACTAGCAAGTCACTAGATGCCAGGATGAAGTCAATTCTGGAAAATAATTGGTGCCTGTCGGAGAAAAAGGTGAATTCTTGCTCTTTGCCGTGCCGTTCCCTCCAGACGTCTGTCAGTACAAGGTCTTCCTTCATGTTAAAGAAAGATTTAGGCAACTTGGAGTGCTTCTGTGGGTTAGATTTTGTTTTCTTCTTGTCTAGGGCAATCTCTATGACCCCGTTCCAATCTCCCAGAATAATACATGATTTGTAGTTGAGTTGTGTTAACTTCTTGTGTATCTTTTTGTAGAATTTTCCTTGTTGTTGATTTGGTGCATATATGCCCATCACTAGAATTTTCTTGTCATCCTGTGTCACTTCGATTGCTAGGTATCTACCCTGAAAGTCCGACTCTATTAGCTTAGCTATTACATGTTTTTTCACGTATATAACAAGCCCGTTCTTCTTTCGTGGCGCCGCTGCAACAAAGTGTGTACCTAGTCTGTTGTTGATTAGGTATTTCTGGTCCGCTGCTCTGATGTGTGTTTCTTGTAGGCAAATTATGTCATTTCTTCCTTGATACAGATAATGAAATATCTTTCTCCTTTTCTGTGGGGAATTTAGTCCGTTAACATTCCATGTCAAGTATTTAGTTGTCATTGTCGGTTTCAGGATACTCTTCCGAGACCGCTTCTGTTCTATCTCTTGTGTTCTTCTTTGGTCTCGTTCCCATGGTATCCAAGTTGGTGCTCAAGTTGCATAGAGGGATCGTGTCGTGTTGCTCCATGCGTTTGGTGGTGGATCTTGTTATCCTGCCCTCTGCAGTCTGTCCTGTTCCCTTGTTGTTGTTGCTTCCTGTTCTCTGTGTCATCGTGTCTCATGTTGGTCCTTTCCTTTCTTTTGCTCCTGCATCGGTCTGTCGTTCTGATGGCCCTTCTGCGTCTTCTCTCGTGGTGTATTGAAGTCCATCCGACGTCAGTTCCTTTGCAAGGAATTCTCTGGCTTTTTGGACCGAGTTCAGGCAGTGTCTTTTATTTTTATAGAAAAGTGTCATCCCCGTAGGGGCTTCCCATCTGTATCGCAGAGCGCGTAATCTCAGTTCGTCGACCAGGAACTTGTATTCCTTCCTGTCTCGCAGCATCGTCTGGGGGATCTCTTTCAGTACTTTCACTTCTTGCCCCTCTATGTATAAACTCTTGTTGTAAGATGTGACTGAGATGAGGTTCCGGAATCCCTGCGTCGCAAAGTGGATGACCACGTCCCTTGGTTGGCGCCTGTTTGTTGCCGTCCGTGTGCCCACTCTGTAAATTCTGTCAAATTGCCATGCGATCTCTGGGATTGGCTTTCCCAGAAATGTTGCCAGGGCCTCTATGAAGGTTCCGAGCAGGTCCCCTTGGGTTTCGTTTGGTGTCTCTTTCCAACCTCTAAACCTGATTGCGGACGCCAGTTGCCAGTACTGTATCATGGAGGATTGGTCTTGGGCCACCCCTTTCATCTCTGCTATCTCTGCTATCTGCCCCTCTACTTGATTCTCCACTTTTTCCATCCGCTTGTCCACCTTCTCTCTGATCTCCTGGAAGTTTTTCTCCATTTCCTCCCCTATTCCTTTGTAGTGTGCTTGCATCGCCTCCTTCATTTGTTCCACATCTGCGGCCATCGCCCTGCGTTGCTCCTCCCATTTTCTCTCTAGCTCTCTACCTTGGTCTTTCAGCATTTGTTTTATATCGTTGCATCTTTTCTCCATCTTTTGTTCTGCCTCTACACACCTCCTCTCCATCTTTGTGTCCATTTCCACCAACTTTTTATCCATTCCATCCATCCTTTCAACCAGCGTTTCTATTACCTCTTGTAATTTTTGTATCATGTGTGTTGTTGAGCTGGCCTGTGGGAGTAGATGGGTCTGGGGGCCTGTATTTGGATGGGAGGATGTGGGGGTGGGTAAAGTAAGTCCTGGTGGTTTAGTACGCTGGGCTGGGGAGGATACAACTCCCTTCGTTTGTGTCAATGTGGTCTGTTTGGAGGCCATCTTGAGCTTGTCCTCCTGTTGTCCTGGCACTGTTTTGGTTTCCAGCTTGGACCAGGTTAGGCACTAGGCTGTGATCTGGTGCTGGTCCAGTAATCTGTCCTTTCAGTGGGAGGGGGGGCTTCAGGGTTCAGGCAGTGCAGGTCTAGGGGCCTGTAGGCAGGAAGGTCTGTCTGTGTTCAGGGAGTCTATTCAGTGCCTCTGCCTGTCTGTGATTCCAGGCCCCTTCTGCCTTCCCTCCACAGCAGCCCAGGATGCCTTTTAGTTTTCCTCTTACGCCCACCTTCCTCCCTGGTGGGTTCTGCTCTCTTCAGTATCCCTGGGGCTCCCATTCTGGGGGGTCTGGGGCACAGCGCATGGGGTATCTCTCCCCCGTCCCTCTGCCACCCAGGGTACCCTTTTCTTGTGTCCTCTCCTGCCGTCTGCTTTCTTGCCTCTTCCCTCTTAGTTCTTCTCTCCTCCCCTCTATTGTTCTAGCTTGCCTGCTTCCAGCTCCGTTGGTTGCCTCCGTCCTTATCCGCCGCTTCAGGCCGCTCCGCTGCCCTCTCAGCTGTTCCACCCTCTTCGGCTCTTCTGGGGGCCCTTTCTAGGTTGGAAGACCCCCCCAGTTGCCCTCGCCCCTCTTGCTGATGTCGCTCTCGCCTCTCTCTCACCCGTTCTCCGCCGCCCAAGGCCTCCTCCTTTTGTCCGGCTGCCCCGGCCCTCTCCTCTTCCGATTCCTGCGTCCGGCTCTCACCTCCGCTCTCTCGTTCTTCCTCACCCCCTTAGGCTCGTCTGGGGGTCGTCTTCGGTCGGCAGGCTCTCCCGGCGGCTTCCGTCTGTCTCCAGGCTGTTCGTCGCTGCCGTCGTTCGCCCCCACCGGCTGATTCCAATCTCGGGGCCTCCCGGCCTCTTCAGGCCCGCCGGCCGGCCGTCCAGCCGCCGGCGGCTTCCTCCGCTCCATTTGTTGTTTTCGGGAGACCCTCAGCGGCGATTTACACTTCTCTGGAATGCGCCGAGGGTCCTCTTCGGGTGCGCCTAACTCTCCGGCGCTCCCCACTCCCGGTATCCCGAAATTTTAACGAAAAGTTAAGCCACGGTCCAGAGCTTTCCTAGAAGGGCTCCGGACCTCGTGACCGGAACCGGAAGTCTCCGATCACCATCTTCTAGTGCAGTGGTGCCAGAGGCGGCACTCAGAGCCCTCTCTGTGGGCACGTGCGCCATGCCCCAGAGATGGCAACCATGCCTCTTCAATCAGCCACCCGCTAACTCGCCAAGGTCCCACATGGTCAGATGCATCCCAGCATGGCTGGTTTCCCTCCCCCCCACTCCCATCCCATCCCTCCTGGCATCGCATGCTCTCCTTTTCCTGGGCACGACCCACTGCATTGCCTCGTCAGCTGTCAGCCAGCCGTCCAGTTCAGAGTCGGCTTCTCTGAACTGCTGGTGGCGGGCTGCAGAGTCCCACAGCGCGCCAGTCGAGGGGCCGGCAGGCTGTGGCTGCTAACAGACACTGTTGGCCCCTATGCGCTCACTGGCCTCTGTGTGCGGGGCCGATGGGGTCAGGCAGCAGCCGCCACAGCCCCTGCCTCACCTTGCCTTGCGACAATGGCACCCCCGCCCTGCCTCGCCTCACCCTGCAGAATGAGCCTCTTGCCCACTGCCCCACCTGCCAGAGACCCCCTGGATCTCCCCCAACCCTGCCCAGCCCCCACAGGCGTCCCTTCCCACGAGCAACATCAAGGTGACCATGCCCACCTTGCCCACACCCACCCGTTCTGCCATGACCACCACAGCCACGCCCACCCAGTGGACCACGCCCAGCCAGCACCCAGCGATAAGTAAGTGGGTTTTGAGTTGCAGTTTGGGCATTCTAAAAGGTTCGCCAACACTGTTCTAGCACTTGAGCATCTGCTTAGGCTTTTGAATGGAACACAATTTGGGTGAGATAATCCTGCCTCTCCTACTAAGAAGAAACGTTGCTAAAACGGGTAACAACAGGGTGGCTGTTTTTTTCAAAACAGATTTAAGGAAGAGATAAAAGTTTTTAATAATAAATTTAGATTTAGATTAGTTGGAGATATGGTCGCTTATAGAAATCCCTGCTCCCTTTCATTTCCCCCAAACCAATATTCTCCAGGTGTGTTAAAACGTTTGAGCTTGATATACAGTATCTACCGTCTAATACAGCAGTTCTCAACCTTTTTCAGGCCATGACCCCGACCTGCACCGTGCATGCGCGGTGCAACGGCCTGCATCACGCATGCGCGGTGCGCACGCAATGGCCCACACCGTGCATGCACGGCGCAACGGCCCACATCGAGCTTGCGCAGCGCGCATGCAACGGCCCACATCACGCATGCATGGCGCGACGGTCTGCATTGCGCATGCACGGTGCTACCCCCTGCATGCGCGGTGCTGCCACCTGTGCTGGCTGAGGGGAAAAGGGGAAAAAAATGGCGGACTGCGGTGTTTGGCGACCCCCGTGAAATGGTCGTTCGACCCCAAATGGGGTCGTGACCCACAGGTTGAGAACCGCTGGTCTAATACATAGGATGGGTCCTGATCAGTTTTATGCTTGTTGAGCAAAGAGTTTGTTGCACATCACCCAGCGTTATTTATTTTTGTGAGATGGGTGGCTGTGAGATAAGAGAGAAGGTTTGACCTAATGGCTAAAGTGCTGCTCTAGACACTAGAAGACTGTGAAATCTAGTCCCGCCTTAAGCATCAAAATGAGCTGGGTGACTTTGGGCCAATCACCAGGAAATGGAGAGTTCTAGTCCCACCTTAGGCATGAAAGCTGGCTAGGTCAGAGGTCCCCAACCTTTTGGACACCAGGGACCGGTTCTGTGGAGAAAGGTTTCTCCATGGACCAGAGAGTGTGTGGTTTTGTGTGCTGCCTGCATTCCACAGATGGGGCTTTGCTTGCTTGTGTGGACCTGTTGCTGGCATTCCGTGGCCTGATAACAGTCCATGGACTGGGGGTTGGGGACCCTTGGGCTAGGTGACTTTAGGCCACTCACCAGGAGATGGTGAGTTCTACTCCCATCTTAGCATGACAACCCTTTCCACTTCTACCAACATCTTCTGGAAAGAAGCTACTCAGATAAGCAGCGAGAGGTTTCAAGCCAAAGAAAAAAGGGGGGGAAAATCCATGACTCAACTTCCAGAGATCTACTGCCAAAGGAAAACATTGGCTGCAGTCAGCTCCAGAACTTCAGAATTGTCAAAAATTACAAAGGCACCAATGCAGGATGCAAAGATGAAGTTTTATGGATTCTGTAACCTATTTTAAGCAACTCTCTATCATTTTTTTCCAGTTAGAGGGGGGGAAAAAAGAGCTACAAAAGAGATCTGTACCAATTAAAAGAACATATCAAGTAAAAGCAAAAAATAAAGGCATTTGCACAATACGTTATTATGCATTAATAATTCCCTGTGTCTCAAGTGTATTACTTGGCTTTGCTTTTTAAAAAGTCACACCATTTTTTTAAATATATAATCTTATAGGAATTACATTTCAAAGCTGTGCTTTGATTATTCATTAATCATCCTAGTTATGGGCATACTTATCTTATTACCAGCTATTCTATGTATTTGCTAGAAGAAAACCACCCCCAATGAGGTGACAGGAAAAGGGGGGAAGGAAACACACAGAATAAAGCTATACTTAAAAACTGCGGAACCCATTCAGTGTTACTTATTGTTAGTGACATTATGCTTCAAAATACCATACCACCCTTTCAGACAGAGGCAAATCCTTTTTACTATTATCATCAACAACAATGTTCTATTGTTATTCTCCTTTTTGTCCAGAATTAAAATGTCAGAGCTCATTGTTACGAACTTCATATTTTATGGATTATGCTTTTCTCTGCGTGGGTGTGGAAAAAAATGTTTCGGAGGCCACACCACAATAAGAACACTTCACCGAGGGCGGAAAAGGAAGTGAATTATTAAACATGCCAAGGCAACCAACTTCATTCTTGTAAATACTAATGCACTTGAAGGGCGCCTTTCAGGAGAAAGGAATTCAATCATGCAAAATCAGAAAAGCAGTAAGTAACTATCAAGAAACAAAGGGAAGGGTCTTATGCAGGCAACAAGCGATGGCTAATTGGGTATCAAACTACACTTTTCCTAAATGGAAGTTGACCTCTTATTAATTCACATTTGTCAACATCATTAACAGTCATCCAATGGCAGGTCCAAAAATATTAATACAGATAATCCCTCATTAGTCCAGTTATGATCACGACAGACTTGCAAAATTTATGTTGCTTAAGCAAAACGTTTGCTAAGTGAGTTTTGATGCTGCAACCACCATAGATACGTGCCAGCTGCCAAGCGTCCCAATTTTGATCACGTGACTGTGGGGATGCAGTGACGGTCGTACATGTGAAAAATGGTCGCGAGCTACTTTTTCCAGTCCCAATTGAATGGTCGCTAAATGAACAGTTGCAAGTTGAGAATTATCTGTAACGTAACATCCTTATAAGAATGATGCTGTAGGAGCATCTCTGTAGGAGCATCATGGACATCCTGCCCTCAATGCGCAGTTGACTTGAATCTACGTGTGTTGCAACATTCATGTGACTTGCACCAGGATATTGTGATGGTGTGGCATCCTTCTGGCTTGTTATTTGTGCCTTTGGGTGGCTAGCAAAGTCTGACACCATCTTTCCTCAGCCATCTGCTCTCCAGATGTGCTACCATGGCAGTTCCAAAAAGGTTGAGGGTTTTTTTCCCCCCTTCCCTTCCTTGTCTTTCTCTTCTGCTTCTCTCCACAAGGCAGTTGGAATTTGAGGCAGCAAAATCTCAGCCCAGCTGAAGAGACATCCTAAAAGTAATCCTGTGCCACAATGGACAATTTGCAATTTCTCAAGATGAAGAATGCTTGCAGGAAATGGGTTATGTCTAGTTTAGCAACAGCAGGAGGACTTAGTACTTATATACTGCTGCACAGTGCTTTGCAGCCCTCTCTAAGTGGTTTATAGAGTCAGCCTATTGCCTCCCCAACAATCTGGATCCTCATTTTACTGACCTCAGAAGGATGGAAGGATGAGTCAACCTCGAGCCGATCAGGATCGAACTCCCGGCAGTCAGCAGAATTAACTTGCAATACTGCATTCTAACCACTGCGCCAGCCTGGCTGTTTAATGAAAAGAAGGACCAGGGGTGACATGATAGCAGCCTTCCAATATTTGAGGGGCTGCCACAAGGAAGAGAGGGTCAACCTGTTCTCCAAAGCACCTGAAGGCAGGATAAGAAGCAATGGATGGAAACTAATCAAGGAGAGAACCAATCTAGAAATAAGGAGAAATTTCCTAACAGAACAATTAATCGGTGGAGTGACTTGCCTCCAGAAGTTGTGGATGCTCCAACACTGGAGGTTTTTAAGGAAAGATTGGACAGCCATTTGTCTGGAATGGTGCAGGGTTTCCTGTCTGAGCAGGGGGGTGGACTAGAAGACCTCCAAGGTCCCTTCCAACTCTGTTATTCTGTTATTCAAAACTTCCATTTCCGGTGAAGGGCCCTTTCTCGTTTTTCTACCTGAAGATGCCTGAGAATCGCTTTTGGGCTTCTGTTGCTTGTGGTTTGGGGATCGTTCCAGGTGCTGAACTGCCTCTGCTCAACCCCACCGAACGAGACGCCAGCCAAGCAATGTTTCACCTAATGGCTTCATGAAATTGCGGCAGGATCCAAATCCCATCAATCAATAAATATTTCCCTGAGATCTGCTGCTGAAAGAAAACTCCCAATCGTACTTTCGTTGGCCTTGTTCCCATGTTCAGAAAGCCACAAGCACATCTGGAGCAGTTGCGCTGTTCCCTGTGGCCTTTGCTCGACTGAAAGATTTTTTTTTTTTTTTAACATGGCTCTTTTCTTTAAGGCTGGAATGCTGCTTTCATTGTGCTGCCTATTTATGCTATTCTATAAATAACGATTTTCCATTAATTATCCTTGTCCCTCTAATTCCTTAAGTAGACACAGTCCCCGGCGAGAATTTAAATGGGAGAGTGTGCCCCCAGGAGCTCGTAAGGTATGAAGATTGCCAACGTGCTGAGATCTGTGGAATGTGGCGCTTTTCCCCCCCCTTTTCTTGTTAGGAAAGACACAATAAAAAAAGATGTAAAGCTGCACATCTGGGCAAGACATTAAAAAGAAAAAGAGAACCCACGATCAAGTATTTCCCAGCCAGCTTTGAGGAACTAATATAGGTAATCCTTGGGCTGAAGTTACAACGGCGCTGAAAAAAGTGACTTAGGACCGCTTTTTCACACTTACGACCATTGCAGTATCTCTGTGGTCACATAATCAAAATTCAGACTGCTGGGCAACTGGTTCATACTTATGACGGTGGCCGTGTCCCGGTGGTAAGGCGAGGACTAATTGCATGGAAGTTAACTCAACCATCTTCTCCAGCTGGAAAGGTATCCAGGAATGACCATAGATCACTGCTCTGGGATTGATCTACTGCATCACAGATTCAAGAGGGTGTGGATCTGCTGCAGCCAAAATAACCATAACTGACCAGGTCAGTTACAAAGCTAGAAGCTGCAGGTTTGCACCCAGAACGCTCCTAGTCAACCCTTCTTCCAAGCAAGATCAGAGTAGGAAACACAGTCCAGATAGCATCTCCCTATATATAAATCTTTATTAAACATTGGCAAGCATCAGAAATGTGGAGAAAAAGGGCGGGAAAGGCAGTCAGATCAGGGAACGTGGCCTTCAGTTATTTCAACTTTAACCCTCTTATCTCCCTAACAGCATCAGAATAGAGGTGGAAAGTAGGCCACCAGGTGATCCCAGTTTTAATCAAGTAGTTCGACATCAAACTTTTAACTCCTCTTCTAGAGATCTCCTAATCAAAGAGCTCTCCAGAATCCATATTTGAAAGGTGGAGGGGGGAGGAAATGAGAAAAAGAAAGAGGAAAAAAATTTGGCACATGAATCCCTCAGAAGAATGGGCCTGTCAAGATGAAAGGCTATAAATAAAAATGAATAAAATATACGTGTGCGGAGAGCAAAGCGGTACAAAAGTTTTATTCTTGGGGCATTTTCAACTGTAGAGTTTTCAGAATCCTCTTTCATCGCCATCCTCTGATTTAATTCCAAAAGTCCACAAACAAAGGGAATATCTATGACTAAAACTTCCACTCATTCTCGAAGCACTGCTGTGTCTGGCCAATCGTGTCAGAAGTGCATTTTAAAAAAAAATCTGAAACACAGTTATCTTTTTATGATCCAACATTCCTCTGCAAAAAAAAAAAAAATCTCTTTATTTAGACTCTTCCAGTTCTTGCAGCTTCAGAAGTTGGGTACAATCCTAATATTGGAAAGGTCATAAAGTTCCATAGCTGATGGAGGATTTGGGGGCAGTTCCCTCACCCAACAGTGTGCAGCAGCAACCAAAAAAGCTAATACAATCCTGGGTTGTATAAACAGAGGCATAGAATCAATATCACACCAGGTATTAGTACCGCTTTATAAAACCCTAGTGAGACCACACCTGGAATACTGCAGCCAGTTTTGGTCACCATATCACAAAAAAGATGTTGAGAGTTTGGAAAAAATTCAGAGAAGAGCAACTAAGATGATCAAAGGCCTGGAAGCTAAAACATACGAAGAACGGCTGTGGGACTTGGGTTTGGTTAAAGAAAAGAAGAAATAGACATGATAGCAGTCTTCCAGTATCTGAGGGGCTGCCACAAGGCAGAGGGGGTCAGGTTGTTCACCAGAGCACCAGAGGGCAGGACAAGAAACAATGGCTGGAAACTGATCAAAGAGAGAAGCAACCTGGAATTAAGGAGAAACTTCCTGACAGTGAGGACAATCAACCAGTGGAACAGCTTTGCCTCCAGAAATTGTGGGCGCTCCATCACTGGAGATTTTTAAGAAGAGACTGGACAGTCACTTGTCTGAGACAGTATACATTCTCCTGCTTGAGCAGGGGGCTGGACTAGAAGACCTCCAAGGTCCCTTCCAGCTCTATTCTATTCTATTCTATTCTATTCTATTCTATTCTATTCTATTCTATTCTATTCTATTCTATTCTATTCTATTCTATTCCATTCCATTCCATTCCATTCTATATGGATTACCTCTATTATTTCTTTTAACTTTGATCGGTTGTTTCTCTTTATTGTTGCAACCTGCCCTTCTAGCTACAATACAGCCAACAACAGTTTCTTTCCTTTACTTCCTGTCCTATTTTAATAGTAGCCTTTGGATCTCACTCACTTCAGGCGAGTGGAGGAACTAACTGTAGACATAAACTAAACCAGTGTTTTTCAACCGTGACTGCTTGCGAAGATGTGTGGATTGCTTTTATTTGGTGTCTGTTATGATCTCTGCTGATTGCTCATTTGATATCCTATGACTGAGTATTGTATCTTATGATTTATGATGATGGTATTTTGATTATGATCGTGATTTATCACTTGTTGCTTGTATGTACACTGAGAGCTTCTGCACTGGGGACAAATTCTTTGTGTGTCCAATCACCCTTGGCCAATAAAGCATCCTATTCTATTTTAAAGAAAATGTGTCTTACTCCCCAACTCCGTTGGCTGACTTGGCACTACTTCTCATTCTCCAAAGCAGGAATTAAAAAAAAAAAAGATCTTAAGACATTCCTTTCAAAAGACTCAGCTTTAAAGTAGCACAGTCTTCATCTCTGTCTTCGTTTTAATGAAGGCACAAACAAGTGACTGGAATAAACACACTTATGATTTAGTTTATTTGGTGATGAGGCTGCCTTTCAAATTAGCTTGCTTTTCAAACATTTCTCGTTGGGAGGGGGGGAAATGTAGTCAAAATGCAAATAGGGCATAAATGGCACTTTAATAAATGCTCATTCAACATCCATTCTTCCTCAAATCATCCTTTTAAGGCGCTTTCATGCAAATGTTGAGAAGATGTGACATTAGAAAAATTGCTTTGACATGCTAAGGGCTTTCCGAGATTAACAAAAAGAGAATGAACAAGATAAAGCTTTCAAAAGACCTATTTCAGAGGAATTATTACTTCCTTTGAAAGTCTTCCAAGGTTGCAGTACATTTAAGCTTGTTGGCATACATGTAAATGAAGGACTACAAAAGTATTCTTTTGCCTTCAACTTGAATTAAACCTTCAGGGTAATGTTCAAGAATCACAATAAATGGCTAAATCTTTGGCTGCAAAAAAGAATATCTAAAAATTCGCCCTTAGATATAATTTTCTTACTTAAAGAAAAAAAGAAAGAAAGAAAGAAAATACCGGAATATCTATAGTCAAAATTATTGTTTTAATTCCTTTTATGATACTGCTCAGACAGTTGGGCTGGATCTGATTTAATAAGAAAACATCTGAGGAATATTTTATAATACAAAAGCATTAGCATGCAAGGAATGTTGCATGAGAAAATGTCTAGGGCTAGCTGGTTCTCTTGTAAGTTGAACATGAGCATTGTGTAGAAATGGGAGGACAGGAAGGAAGGAAGGAAGGAAGGAAGGAAGGAAGGAAGGAAGGAAGGAAGGAAGGAAGGAAGGAAGGAAGGAAGGTAGATTCATAAAGAAAGCATTGCAAGAGTTCTCCAATAATCAGCCTGGGATGGTACCAATTAGCTTCTTATTTTTGGATTGACTTTTTTGAATCCATGTTAACTAGATGGAAATTTACCAAGTTAAGAGAGACTGGATAGAAACAAGGAACATGGTGGATTTTAAGCTAGCATGGTTTTTTGCTGGAAGGAAGGAAGGAAGGAAGGAAGGAAGGAAGGAAGGAAGGAAGGAAGGAAGGAAGGAAGGAAGGAAGGAAGGAAGGAAGGAAGGGACTCATAATGGAAGCATTGCCAGAGTTGCCCATTAAGGTAACCAGTCATGGGTGGTACCTATGTACAAATCTACAATTTGGTGGTAGAAAATGACCACCAGGAGTCATCTATACCAGCGGTAGGCAATCTTGGCTCTTTTATGACTCGTGGGCTTCAACTCCCAGAATTCCTGAGGCAGCATGGGAGTTGAAGTCCACGAGTCATAAAAGAGCCAAGGTTGCCTACCCCTGATCTATACTATGCTTGTCATTCCTCCAGGTTTTCCCGAACACGTCTTCATTAAATCTTCATCTGGCCATTTTTAAAAAATACTCCTTTTTCTATCGGGAGGGAAGACAAGGTGATGCACCAAACATTTAGGTGCAGGAGGTGTTATATGGGCAGCAGCCTAAGCTGTGTCCATTAGAAGTTTCACAGTGCGTCAGTTCTAGACTTAGGAAAATGAAACCTAGTTACTTAGTGACCCACTTTACAACCATAACTTATGACCCTAATTGCCGGGGTCAGTTATGGATGTAAGCTAAAGACTACCTATATATGAATAGTAAATGCAGCAGGGATGTTTAAAAACAAAGTTCCCACTTCTCTCCAACTTCAGTATCCATCCTCTGATGAAGACGGTCCCATTACAGGAGTCCCAACATTTGCCCAAACAAGGAATGTCACGGAGTTGCATTCCTAGTCATTGCAGAAGGCCAAATAACTCACAGTGCTGCTAAGAGCTGATTGAAACATGTTGGATGCGAGTTGTGTGCTTTGCTCTAAAAGTGTCAGAAGCCCAGCGGGTGGTGGTTCTGAGCAGATTCTCAGAAGGAATAAGCTATTTACCTGGCAACATAGAATTATGCAACCCAACGTGAGCAGTTGCAATAAAAAAAAATAGAAGAAGGGGGAGTCAACAGTCAATCTCTTCTCCAAAGTACCCGAAGCAGGATGAGAAGATGGAAACTGATTCAGAAGAGAACCAACCTTGAAGTGAGGAGAAACTTCCTGACAGTAAGAAGAATCAACCAGTGGAACAGTCTGCCTTCAAAAGTTATGAGTGCTCCAACACTGGAGGTTTTGAAGAAGAGTTTAGACAACATTTGTCTGAAAGAGTTATAGAGTCTCTTTCCTGAGCAGGGAGTTGAATTAGAAGACCTCCAAGGTTATTCTTCCAACTCTTGTTATTCTGTTAAAATGCAAACAGATTTTGTCTGATCTCCTGTAGGAGCAGCTACTGGTCTGCATTCTCTTTTAGCTAATTAAAAGGTCGAAAAACATAATGATTCTGTGCTGGGAATGGAAACCATTAGATGTCACAACTCTGATCCTCTTCTAGACAGCCAATGGCAGGTATTTTCATGAATGAGGACACACATTTGAGCTGGTGGGATACATGATGTATGTCCAAGTGCCACAATGATGTGGCTCACTGAAAGAATCCCATTCAGTCTAGAACAGTGGTGCCCAACCTATTCTATACCCCACACCCCTAGAACGCTTCTGATATATTCTTGCATCCCTTAAAAAAGTTCAAAATAACAGTAATGAATTATGCATATACACTATAATTTTGAAAACCCAAATTTTCACACCCCCTGAAATATCATCTCGCACCCCCAGGGGTTGCAAGCTCCCTCAGTTGGGAACCCCTGTTCGAGAACAACCTGCATGATGGAGTGGAATGGAGTCTGCCTCGGAGCCTGAAATCTAAGTTAATCTGATCTAGCTGGTTGCTCTATCCCACCAAAGCTGGGACTCTGCTCATGAACAGAAGCCCCTTTTAGTATCTGAATGGAAACAGCCCAAACAGGTGCTCTAATCTTGGAAGAAAAGCACCATTTTGATTCTGAGCTTCTTTAGAAACTAAGGCATCCATCGACGCTCAGTTGAATTAAAGGGTTCCTTCAAAGCTTTGCACCACCCATGTTTGCGTAGCTATAACGAGAACGGGAATCTGCCAATCCCTTCATTTCTTCTCAGTTCTCCTTCTACCTGAGCCGAAAAAAGAGTCCACGAATGCAAAGAAAAGCAACCTCAGGAACTGTCTCTTCTAGAAATAGGGAAGCCCCAATAACAGATGTCTCTGACATCACAAAGAAGAGGGAGTCAAGCTATTCTCCAAAGCACCTGAAGGGAGAACAAGGAGCAATGGGTGGAAACTAATCAAGGAGAGAAGCAACCTAGAACTAAGGAGAAACTTCCTGACCATTAGAACAATTAATCAGTGGAACAACCTGCCTCCAGAAGTTGTGAATGCTCCAATACTGGAAGTGTTTAAGAAGAGATTGGACAGCCATTTGTCTGAAATGGCATGGGGTTTCCTGCCTGAGTAGAGGGTTGGACTAGATGACCTCTAAGGTTCCTTCCAACTCTGTGATCTTGTTCTGTTCAAATATTACTCTCTGCATCATACCGGCGACATTATGTAGGAGGCTAAATCGACATTGCAGTCCAGCAAAGTTATCTGGCTTGAACTAGGCGTGGGCAAAATCAAACTGATCATTTCCCTGCCTGTGGTCCCTGTCATTACACAGGCTTTGACTAAAAAGTTTCTCTTAATTGCTTAATTAGTACCCTAGCCATGTAGGCTTCCTCATAAGAGAAGTGTCATGTTCTATCTCACTGGTGGTTGCGTTTTGAGCTGCGCATAAGGCCGCACTTAGATGTCCCTCCTTCGTGTCACAAGGGTGCTGCCGGGCTTAATTATCAAAACTTGGCAAAGTCATCCTGAGCCTCAGAGGTGGGAGAACCAAATGGCCTTGCTCAAAAAAAAACGCTTCCAGGTAAGCAGACGGCAGGCAACACACTGTGGCATTCGGGCTGATGCTGTGAATTGTCCTTGATGCCATATGCACGTCAACCTCTCACATGTTTTCAGAGCAGAATTCAAATGACTTGTTTGAGCTCTCCCTTTTCAACTCTTTCCAGCCGAGACAAAACTTTTTGAAAAAAGGTGCAGACGAGCAGAGCTGAAAGAAGGTAGGAAGCGGTGTGCTGGATTATTAATGCTAACCAAAAATTCAGAGATTGTGATGGGATGAAAGGCTTGCAATTAGCAGCAAAGATTTGAATCCTGGGCATGAAATCCTCTCGTATTTATATATTTATTTGCAGAGGTGTCCACAGGTTCAGGGCACTACAATCTAGATATAAGAAAACTATACAGTTGTGACGTGTTTGTAGGCGGTTGCTGAGTCTTGCCAATCACAAACTCAACATTTAACACACTGCAAGGGTAACAACTCGCTTGTTCCAAGAGATTATTAGGATCCTCTCTTTCATTATTTTTTCTTGGTATCATCTCTTCTGAAACAAGACACGGAGAATAGTTGAGCCCACCGGATGATCGGCACAGATGTAGAATTGGATTACATTAATATTAGAACTCCTTCCCCCCCCCCCAAAAAAATAATTCACTTAACCTGATCAAGCCTTCAAGAAACCAGTCCCGAGCTGGTTAATTTACAGAAGTCTCGTTATCTCACTAGATAACCTCATAAGTATGTGTGAGTGTGGGGTTTGATTATCTTCCCAAGCTGGATCATTAAACCTCTGCAAGCAAACCACGGAGCTCAGAGAGCACCAAGAACTCCACAGATCCCACCTTGAGCTACAGAGTTTTTTTTTCAGTCTTTCTTGCAACTTTAGGAGAGATTAAGAATTTGAGATCATCCAGGACACATTTTCATTTTTAATTAAATATGAGTTGCATTTTCCAAATGGTGCTATGGAGATTAGGGAGGTCTTACTGATTGATTGCAAGTCCTACTGGTTTACTATCATTTCCGTAATACTGAAAGCCAGAGAGAAAGAACTATTGGCCACAAATATCTTTCAGAATTCTTCATGATTATCATTACTAGAAAGAAATAATTTAGGTTTTGCAAAAATCTGTAAATCCTAGAAGGCTGCAGACCAAAGAAAGTACAGAAAATAACAGAATGCACATACATTTCTTTCCCACTTCGTAACCATCTTAATGTACCACATACAACCTGGGAGACATTCCCTGAAATTCTGTTCTCTTTCCTCAAACATATCAACCATTTTTAATATAGGAGTATTTTTTTTGCCTGTGTTCTTTTCCCAGGGTGGGTATGTCTCTTCGGAGTGGGAGGGGGGGAGTATATAATGTATGGGCCATATTCTTCCACCTGCCAAAATCTAATTGAGAACCATTACTTTTTTTTTAAGCGTTTATACCCCTGTGACTCAGCCTCCAGAGGCCTACAAAGTTTTAGTGTATTCAAGATTGCGATGATGTATATAGACTTTAAGGGCATTGTTTTGCAAAACCTGTGAAGGATACAACAGACGTCTAGCAAAAACAGAATTATCTTTGATGTAAACTGTGGAAATCAATTGTTGGCATGAAGGAAACTGCTTTTCTTCTCCAGGAAAAGACGCCCATCAATCTGATCGGGGGCTTGGTTTAATAACACAGAAAGTTGAATAGTAGGACAGACGTTTGTTAAAAGAAGGACTTGATAAATCTAATCTTTTAATCCTGTCTTTTCCATGCCATTTGTATATGGAATAAAAGAGCTGAACAATAAGCCATTAAAAATATCTGTGCTGCACAGCAGGGCTCCTATTCTGGAACATCTAATATCCTGTGGAAATTTGATTTTTCTTCTTTTCAGTGGAATGCTTCCCTTCTTTTGAGCAAATACAAGAAATTATTCTTGCATTGATTATTAAGCTGTTAAGAAATGGAGCGCTTGATAAGTCAGAGAGCAAAGGGTAGGTCAGCAGTTGGTTCCCTAGTTCTCCACAGGTTAAGAAGATCTGATTTTCAAGTTCTCTGTTACTATTACAACTTCACAAGTATTCACACCCACTGAGCAATTCTGCACCAAAAGTTGCTTCACGGGGGGCTGCAATGTTGGGTGAAGATGGTGAAAAATAGGAAGGCAGAATCCGAATTGTCAGATTAGTGGAAATAGGAAGCAGAGGTGCAGGCACTGTAAAGAGGGCGTCAATATTGGAAAAGCGTACTAAATTTCTACCTCAGGATACTGAATTTCTACCTCAGGATCTTTTGCTAGGGATCATAAAGGATTGCACTACTACTGAGACGAATTCACTTCTGAAGCTCGAATGAACAATATGTGATAGACTAGAAACAGTAGTTAGAACATATATAAGAGGAATGTTTACTAAACCAGACGCTCACAAAGACTAATCCTTAGTGTTGTATTGCAGGTTATATGATGATTGCTTTCTAATATGATCTTATGTTTGATGTTGATTGTTTCAATAAAAGAATTTTTACCCCCCCCCCCCAAAAAAAGAGGGGGTCAACCTAGAAGTAAACACAAAGGGAAAAAATAATATTATTTTTAAAGTGAAAGGAAATACTGATATTAGAAATGTATAGATAAATAAACGTATTAATCCCGTATAATAATGCAGCAAGCCGGATGAAAAAAATACCTTATTTTAGGAAGAAACTCATTCTTTTAATTTCCTGGCCTAAGAAGGGCAGAATAGATGGTTCCTACCGCATAGAGCAGCCTGATGCAAAGAATGCTATGCTCCAAGCGCTGGTGGGCCAATTTCAAAAGTCTGAGGTTTTCGAACGATAGGAAACTTGTGTGTCAAAGTGTGCCTTCCATGATGTCTCTCCATCTTCTTCTGGGTCTGCCTCGTGATCTTTGACCTTTTCCTCTTTTTGTCCTCTTTTTGTAGGGCATGGATTCCCACAACATCCTTTCCAGGTGAGCAAAACACTCTATTGCAGCGGTTCTCAACCTGTGGGTCGCAACCCCATTTGGGGTCGAACGACCGTTTCACGGGGGTCGCCAAACAGCGCAGTCCACCATTTTTTCCCCATTTCCCCTTGGCCATCGTGCGCGCGCCATGCATGCGTGATTTGGGCCGTCGCACCGCACATGCACGGTTCGGGCCGTCATGCCACACATGCGCGGTTTGGGCTGTCACGCACGTGCCACGCATGTGCTGTTCGGGCTGTCGCACGCACGGCACGCATGCGCGATGTGGGCCGTCGTGCCGCACATGCGGATGCGGGCTGTCGTGCCGCGCATGCGCAGCGCAGGTCAGGGTTGCGCTGCACATGGGCGGCGCAGGTCGGGGTCTCAGCCTGAAAAAGGTTGAGAACCGCTGCTCTATTTGGTCTTTTTGTATATAGAGGAAGATTGGTTCTATGCCAATTCTTTCTCTTTATGGCCTCATTTCCAGATAGCGCTGTGACACTTTCTCAAATTCTAAGTGGGCTCTCCAGAAACACGAAGGATGTCTTTGGTTTATCTTGGTCTTGGGTTAAAGATAGCATGAAGGCAACACCAGGGGGGCATTGTTGGGGTGGGGGAAATATTGCTGGGACCGATTTGTGCTACAGGTAAGGGCAAGTCCGAAGAAGCTTCCATCTATGGAAAATAGTGATGGGAATTAAAAGCATCTTGTTAAATGGTACCGTAGACTTTCTGTCTCCTCCAATAAAGACTTTTTTTCCCCCGCCTGGTAATGCAGACCATTTCCCTAGAAGAGAAGGGTGATATTTCAATACATAAAGAGAACCATTTGGGTGACATTTAGCAAGCCTCAAGCCTGTGGCTTCCAAGTTAACCTAGTTCCGCTTTAAGGCTTTTCAAAACATAAGTAGTCTTCTTTGGCGCACCAAGCTTCAAATATATATATTTATATATATAATATATATAAAATTATGAATGTCCTTTCTTCCCCCACCTCAACTCAACCTCCCCCCCACCAAAAAAAAAACTATGGGCATCAGTTGCTGTGCCAGAAATGCAAAATCAAAATATTATGAATGCAAAAAAAAAAAAAAGTAGGAAAAGAAAAAAAAGAAAAAGAAACTAGAAGCATTGCTGATGTATAGACTCGGACGTTTAAAATATTTGTAATGTGAACTGTTAGCAAAAAAGGGGGGATTTAAGCAGAGAGAGAGAGAGAGAGAGAGAGAGAGAGAGAGAGAGAGAGAGAATGAGAGAGAGAATGAGAGAGAGGGAATGAGAGAAAGAGAGAATGACAAAGAGAGAGAGAGAGAATGAGAGAGAGAGAATGAGAGAAAGAATGAGAGAGAGAGAATGAGAGAGAGAGAGAATGAGAGAGAATGAGAGAGAGAATGAGAGAGAGAGAAAGAAAGAGAGAGAGAATGAGAGAGAGAATGACACAGAGAGAGAGAATGAGAGAGAGAGAATGAGAGAGAGAGAGAGAGAGAGAGAGAGAGAGAGAGAGAGAGAGAGAGAGAGAGAGAGAGAGAGCAAGCGAGCAAAGGAGCTTATTGTGTTTGCTTTGCTACATAGACTATTACGCAAAGACGAAAAGAAACAAAAGAAACAAAAAGGAAAAAGGAATTTGGTTATGCTTATCGCCTAACCTTATAAATTTGGGATTAAGAGATCAAAGGTGGATTTGGTTCAACTGATGGAGAATGCCAGTTCTTTTAGAGCTCTTACAGCCTGCTTGTCTCTGCTAATCAAATGAGCTCAAACAATTAGAAAAAGATATTTTTTTCTCCCCCCCAAACAAACCTGTTTTGTTTCAAGGCGGCTTCCCATTACACATTTTCTGTGCAAAATTTAATCAGCCGCCCGCACAAAAGGGGATTTTAGCAACGGGAAAGCAGTGATATTTGCAATCTGGAGAAAACCGATAGCAATCTCTTCCATTGCCTTTGAGGTCTTACAAACTTTGGTGCGTTGCTACCGAACTCACAAGCGTCTTAAGGTGTTCCCAAAGGTCTTGTCAAGGCCTGAAAATTGTGGTCACTAACTGTACCAACATGCTTCCAAGCAGCTGAGTTTTGGGTGGCAAAACAAGAGGAAGGGGAACTAGAGGCTGGTGGGCTGGACTGTTCTAATTACATTGTAGCCCACAATGGACCCCAAAATTTCTGTTGCTAAGTGAGACATTTGCTACACGAATTTAGCCCTGTTTTATGACCTTCCTCGCCACCTCTGTTAAGTGAATTCCCTGCAACTGTTAACAGTCTTTGAATCCAGCTTCCCCCATTGACTTTGCTTGTCGAAGGCCATACCAGGGGATCACATAAATGTGAACTAGTTGCCAAGTGTCTGAACTTTGATTAGGTGACCAGGGGGATGCCACATCGGTGGTCTGGAAAGCAGTCATAGGTCATTTTTTCAGTGCCATTGTAACCTCGAACAGTCATTAAGCAAAATGTTTTAGCCCTACGTGGATTTGCTCCCCAACGGGATTTTCCCATGTATGACTCAGGAAAAGTAGATAAGGCAGGCTCGAAAAGACAGCACTTTCCTAAGCATACCGATGCGCTCAGAATCCCTTGGAAATGTCCATTTTGCTGTCCGAATTCACGGAGACGTAACCCTAACCCTAAAGGCTGCCTGTACAATAAAGATTTTGAAAGCTGTTTTTCTTCAACAGAGGTCCAAGTCCTGTTCAGAGTGCTTCCACAAGGAACAATGGCCCCATTCAGGTGCATCTCTCGCTTTGTGCTCTATGCTTTGTCTCTATACTTTGAACTACTATACTACAATTACTAGTAGCATCACTTCCATTTTTCACCATCCGGCCTTATCCTTCTATTGGTAAGTTAAGAATCAAGGATAGGGCTATCCTTCCAGAGTGAAAGTGACTCTCTGTGGAACGCTGTAAAAATCTTATTTGCTTTTTCTGAGGTTTTCGCGGGTGTTTGTACGTAGGTCTTTGGTTATTCGGGTTTTCTCCTGTGTAAAATTGGAAGTGTCTTGGCGACGTTTCGATGAAGTCCCATTCGTCATCTTCAGGCTGGTGTTTTCAGCTTCGTGCTTCTAGGAGCAAAAGTGTTCTTTTAAAATATGCTTCTAGAAGCACGAAGCCGAAAACACCAGCCGGAAGATGATGAATGGGACTTCGTCGAAACATCGCCAAGACACTTCCAATTTTATGCGGGAGAAAACCTGAATAACCAAAGACCTACATATATGTGTGTGTGTGTGTGTGTGTGTGTGTGTGTGTGTATGTGTGTGTGTGTGTGTTTTTTTAAAATTGTTGACAAAGAAATAAGGGATTTCTGAGATAGCTATTTCGAGTTATTTAACTCTCTTCAGTCAGAACTCACCCTTCCGGGATTCGAACCTGGCCAACAATTTTAAAAAAACATATATATATTTGTGCTTGCAGATGGCTCTGGGTTGAGCTGAAACAGGCAAAGGAAAGAATGATTTCTTCCTCCCATATTTGGGTTTACAGGGTGCTATCTAAAAAAGAAACACTATATACATACATATATATATATATATATATATATATATATATATATATATATATATATATATATATATATATATATATATATATATATATATATGTCAAGTGTTTATATATATATATACACACACACACACACACACATACACACACACACACGCACACACACACACACATATATACAATTTTTTAAAAGAAAAGAAAGCTCACAACTGGGCTGGAAGCCTGCAGCTATGAAAAGGCAGCTCCCACCTTTTAGGATAGCTGCGATGCTGGCAGGCAGCTGAGCGTGGATAAACTAAAGGAGGATTAAATTCCGCCCTCTGAATGGTATCATTCAAAGAAAAGGCACGAGGTGAAAGGCTTGACATCAAAAGAATGGTTGGCTTTCATAAGCAGCTTGCGGCTGTGCTTAGCCCAATACGGGCTCATTTAGCCTGGCGGACACTTCGGCAGCATCCCTGCTTTCTGCCGGATTAGCGTCCTGTCCATTGTCTCCCTAAGGAAAACCCTTGCGTTGGGCATCTCCAGAAAGGCAGAGCAGGGCCGTTTCTTCTGAACGTAGCTCCAGATGAGAAACAACCTCGTTTCTCATCTGGGGCTACGTTCAGAGGGATTGAATGTATCGGACAGAAGGGGAAGGCAGGGGTGTTGAGCAACAATCTCAATTTGGAGGAGGGGCCAAGCAAAGGATAAGCCGAGATTCACTAGGTAAACACCAGTGGGGAAGACCTGACCCTCCCTTTGAGCCTCATCTGCTCTTTCCTAGGCAAAAGCTGCCATCTTGGGAAGATTCCTGTATTATAGGCCAAGAACAATAAAGGAGATAGTTTGAACTCTACACATGTGGGTCTGGTTGTTTGCGCCTGGCAGACATCCTTAGGGCAGGGGTGAGATTCAAATATGTGAACAACCGGTTCTCTGTGTGGATGCCATTTCCAGAAGTTCATTCTGGGGCTGGGCAACAGCCGGTTCTGCCGAAGTGGTGCGAACTGGCTGAATCCCACCACTGCCTTAGTGTGTACACCAAAAACGCATGAGCTTCATCACCTTGTTACAGCCAATTTTCGTCCTTTTTTTTTTTTTTTTTTTAGCACATTCTGAGAAACCTCTTGGACTTTGTAAAGAAAATGTGGAGGGCTTCCTTTGGCCAGCCCAGAGATTGGTTTATTTATTTAGCAAGTTGTGCAGTCTATTTGCTTACTTTATAATCAAGAAAAAGGGGCAGTTGACTACAACCGAGGAAAAAGTGTCATGCAAACACAACCACTGTCATTATCTGGAGGTGAAACACAGACACACCCAAGGAGAGAGAAGACCTGGCCACTTCTGCAAAGATCAGGACCGGTTCAATGTGATCCTTGGCTTTCAAATGGATGGCTATACTTCTACTCCAAATATTGTTCTTGGTTCTGGTTTTTAATGTTGGAGAAAACTTGACTTCCGTGTAAAATGATTCAAAAATTCACCGAGAAAGATGACGTCTTTCATCTCCCTCCACCTACCCCCCCCAAAAAAACGGGTGTGAGATTTCTTGTGCCAGAGGGAGCTACTTAATAAGGTGTTTTTCAACTTTCATCACAAGCAAAAAGCAACAATCAACAGTGGTCATCAGCAGCATAAGCTCCTTGTATTTTTACTTCTACTCTCTTTTTTTCTGCTGTAATGCCATTGCCAAAAATAAACACAGACCACAGTTCTCTCCCTCTGCCTCCCCCTCTCTCTATATATATGTATATATCCTTATATAAACATATATCCTCCAGTTAATTTTTTTTTAAGTATTAGAAGTTGTTTTCTTTGGCAAACACAACAAGACATCCCTCCAACATTCAGGTAACTAGAGATGGTATTAGTCAGCACAATTTGCTGAACACAATGAACACTTCATGACCGCTTCTGGGTTCTTCTAATAAATAATGTAGTTGGAGGCTTCCGGGCTTTTTCCGCAGTGTGTTTGTGGACATATAGGTGCTGCTGGTGTTGTATTTTAATACTTCACATTTGGCAAAAAGCCTTCATGTTAGAGCAATTGTTCCTCCACTTCCCCCAAAACTCAACATGAATAGCAAAGAAAAACAAGTTACTAGAGTACAGAACTATTTTTTCTTCTTTTTATTCCCCCCCCCCCAAACACACACACAATGTTTCTCTCTGCAGTGATTTAAGAAGCAGTAATGTTTAGGAAAAGTAATCATTTTGAAAAAGTGATCCTAGGAACACAAAGAGAAAAAGAAAAGAAGGAAGGAAGGAAGGAAGGAAGGAAGGAAGGAAGGAAGGAAGGAAGGAAGGAAGGAAGGAAGGAAGGAAGGAAGGAAGGAAGGATTAAGAGAAGGGAAGAGATGGATGGATGGAGGGAGGGAGGGAGGGAAGGAGGGAAGGAGGGAGAGAGGGTTGGGTAAATGTGAATTGACAATCCAGGGTCTTTTTCTTTTTCTTTTTTTTTTTTCTTTTTCATGTCAACTGAGTTGGTCTTTAAGGTAATAGAAAATTTACTAGCTTTTCTTGCTGTGGTAAAATAAGGCAGCTTCCAAAAGATGTCATGGGCCAGAAAGCCAAATCTAAACTTGATTCAAGTCAACTCTATAAACTGTCCAGATCTTCTTCCCAGCGGTAACAATCTTCTCCCTTGGCTAAACAGCCTTCCTAGCAGAGCTGTCCTGTTTGTTGATTTGGGGGTGGGGGGTGTCCATAGAAGGTTGCAAGAGAGCCCATCAACCAAACAATCTCTCCTATTGTAGATTTGAAGGCTATTTGAGACAGAACAGGTCATGTAGGTCATGAAGCCCAACCCTCTGCTCCTTACAGGAATCCAGCTGATAGCCTCATAGAAACCACTTTATTGTTCTGATGGTCCCATCCAGCTCATCTACAAAGAGGCACATCTAGTTTCATCCTTTTGACAGGAAATGAGTTTAATGGTGACCTTTTGCAGCTCCAATGATATGGAAAGTTTTGGGAGTTGAAGAGAATGATTTCCAAATTCTAATGCAAAATCATTTTTGTGTATCATTCCGTAATCCACTGCTATACACGCAGGTCCAGGATTCAAGCAACCAAAGGATCCCAAGTGCAAATGCCGCATCCTGAGGTCTTTCCCCCTCCAAAATTGGTGGTTCACACAGCATGCTTTAGCAGGTCAGTGTAAGAATGACCAGCTTCATTCACACATGCCAAAGGTGGACAAGGATCATTGTAATAACTTGTTTATCTAGCATATTGATGTGGGTAAACCCAACTCTTTGCTTCATTGATG
Source organism: Bothrops alternatus (assembly GCA_034064705.1). Classification (NCBI taxonomy): domain Eukaryota; kingdom Metazoa; phylum Chordata; class Lepidosauria; order Squamata; family Viperidae; genus Bothrops; species Bothrops alternatus. The sequence continues at coordinate 1,751,173 of JARGCV010000065.1, forward strand.
GTTCAGTGCACTGCGTATCACCAAAAAAAGGGGGGGAGATTGTGTGAACAAAGACACACTTCTGGAAGTTGTGAGTGTTTGATCACTGGAGATTTACAAGAAGAGACTGGTCAGTCATTTGTCCAGAATGCTATAAGGTCACCTGCTCGGGCAAGGTATTGTCCAACTCTATTATTCTGTATTCTCTATTTCTCCATTTCTCTTCGATCTCACCGGGAAGGGCTAAGTATGGAAAAAGTGGACGCTGAAAAAAAGAGAGTAAGGACAAGGCAAGGTTGGGACACACCACCACTAAACAGGCGGCTAATACAAGTGACAGTCCTTGACTCACAATCACAACTGAGGCCAACATTTCTGCTGCTAAGTAAGACAGTTGCTAAGTAAGTTTTGCCCCAGTTTACCATCTTTCTTGCCCCCGTTGTTAAGTGAATCACCGCAGCTGTTTAGTTAGCAACACGGCTGTTAAGCACGTCTGGCTTCCTTGTTGACTTTGCTTGCCAGAAGGTCCCAAAAGGGGATCACGTGACACTCCCCCCCCCAGGATACTGCAACTTCCAACTGTCACTAAATGAACTATTGTAAATTGAGGACTACCTGTAATCTGACTATACGTTTGTGTGGAATCACAATACAAGTGTGAACTAGGTGGGCACCATCCGTGTATACTTTAAAAGTGATAGGACTTTATAGCTTCGGGTTCTCCCACTGTAATGGCGGGGACTTCTCCAACATTTAGTCAAGTAACAACATTTAGTCAAGTTCGGAGACTTCAGGTAATGCAAAATGCAGCCGCGCAAGCAGTATTGGGCCTACCCAGAAATGCCCATATTTCAACATCACTCCGCGAGCTGCATTGGCTGCCAATTGGTCTCCGAACGCAATTCAAAGTATTGGTTATGACCTATAAAGCCCTACATGGCATCGGACCAGGTTACTTACAGGACCGTCTGCTGCCCCTTGAAACCCAGCGACCGGTTAGGGCCCACAGTGTCGCCTGGCGGGGCCTAGGGGAAGAGCCTTCTCTGTTGCGGCCCCGGCCCTCTGGAATCAACTCCTCCCAGAGGTCCGTATTGCCCCCACCCTCTCCGCCTTTTGCAAATTGTTGAAGACACATCTTTGCCGACAGGCCTGGGGGCAGTTAACACCTTGCCCCAGCCAGTGTATGTTTGTTGTAAGTTTGTTTTCGGATGATTGGTTTTTAATCTAGGGGTTTTATAAATGTATTTAATGTCAGATTTCTATATGTTATTATCTATGTTGTAAGCCGCCCTGAATAGGGTGGCATAGAAATCGAATTAATTAAATAAATAAATAAAATAAATTTAGTCAAGTAAACAAGTCCAAAATGCAGCATAAGGGAAGGGTTAAGGGTAGCTATTTTCCTTAGCCGAAATTACTAAAAACAGAAGCTCTGTTTGCAGGGCACATTCACTGGAAACGGGTCTCTGATGGATTTCCCACCACATCAACACAGACCTTGAATCTGTCCAGACTCCGAGTTGTAAACAGAAAAAGAAAACAAAAATAAAGTGAAGGTGGAATTCCCTTCCTGACTCAGCAAACCCTCAAATTATCTAGGTCACCACGAGATAAATAGGCTCCCTTGTCAACATCTGGGTCACTTTTAAGTTGAAGGAAAGCTATGCGGCTGGGGGAATGGGGAAGCGGCAGGCATCTGCAGCTCAGACAGTACTTCATTATTCAGTTAGAATGTCTGAGAAGCTTCTGGAAGAGGACAATAGGCCTCACAGAGGAAAGACCACTGAGCAAGAATTTTAATTTGGCTCGTCGTATGCCATCCTAAAATAATACAGGCTTTCATGCCCATCGACAACAGCACACATTCTTCAAGATTTGCTTTGCTCTTCGCTCAGTTTTGCCAACTTCTGGATCAGGAGTTCTTCTCGATTGATTAAAATATGATTTCAGGCTGGGTTTCTGGCCTCTTCAGAAGTGAATTCTGCCTGTACAGAGGTTCCTGTGGTCTGTCGGTAGCATTTTTCTAGTTCCGGGGACCAATTTCAGATCCTAGGGTTAGGTTAGGCTTAAGACAATCCTTTTTGGAGGGTCTTCTTATGTTCTCTCCTTCATGATGTCCAGTGGAGCAGTAGCAACATTCAACAGGAAGATTGAGGCTGTTGTGTTGTATCCAGGTAGCATCGCTCTGGGAAATCGACATTGTTAAGAAGGCAAGACAAGAAACAATGGATGGAAACTAATCAAGAAGAGAAGCAAAATGGAATTAAGGAGAAATTTCCTGACAGTTAGAACGAATCTGTGGAACGGCTTGCCTCCAGAAGTTGTGGGTGCTTCATCACTGGAGGTTTTTAAGAAGAGACTGGACAGCCACTTGTCTGAAATGATATAGGGCAGCGGTTCTCAACCTGTGGGTCTCGACCCCATTTGGGGTCGAACGACCATTTCACGGGGTCGCCAAACAATGCAGTCCGCCATTTTTTCCCCTTTTCCTCTCGGCCGGCGCAGGGGGCAGCACCGCGCATGCGCGGGGTAGCACCGCGCATGCGCGATGCGGGCTGTCGCGTGGCGCGTGCGCGATGCGGGCCATCGCGCGGTGCATGCGCGATGCGGGCCACCGCACGGCGCATGCGCGATGCGGGCCGTCGCACCATCACGCCGCGCATGCGCGATGCGGGCCGCAGCGCATGCGTGGTGTGGGCCGTCGCACCGCACATGCACAGTGCAGGCCGCAGCGCATGCGCGATGCGGACCGTCGCACCGCACATGCGCGGTGTGGGCCGTCGCGCTGCGCATGCGCGGCGGCGCAGGTCAGGGTCACGGCCTGAAAAAGGTTGAGAAACACTGGTATAGGGTCTCCTGCTTGAGCAGGGGGCTGGACTAGAAGACCTCCAAGGTCCCTTCCAGCTCTATTCTGATTATTATTATTATTAAGTTTCTAAGGAAGACAACATTATTTCAACTTGGAGCTACACGCACACTAAAAAAAATATAAGTTGGAGTTCTAAGCTGCCTGGAACTTATCGAAAGAGAGGCGGGTGGATTGAGAGAAGCACTGTATCTTTGGAAGCACTGGAATTCACAACCAGGAGACCTGCCTGTTGGGGCCAATTCTTACAATGGAAGAAAATTCAGTAGTCATGGCAGAGCTTAACACTATGGCCTATTCTATTCTCCAAAACACCTGGAGGCAGGACAAGAAGCAATGGATGGAAACTAAGCAAGGAGAGAAGCAACCTAGAACTAAGGAGAAACTTTCTGACAGTTAGAACAATTAACCAGTGGAACAACCTGCCTCCAGAAGCTGTGAATGTTCCTACACTGGAAGTTTTTAAGAAGAGACTGGACAGCCATTTGTCTGAAATGGTGTAGGGTTTCCTGTTTGAGCAGGGGGTTGGACTAGATGACCTCCAAGGTCCCTTCCAATATCATCATCATCATCATCTACATACATTCAACCCAAAGGAATTACAGGTAGTCCCTGACTTCATTTAGTGACCATTCAGAGTTACCACAACACAAAAAAAGTGACTTCGCTTTTCACATCCCCGCGGTCATGTGATCAAAATTCAGATGCTTGGCAACTGGCATGTATGTATAACGGTTGCAGTGTCCCTTGGGTCACGTGATCCCCTTTCGCGACCTAAGTCAATGGGGAAAGCCAGATTCACTTATCAACCATGCTACTAACTTAACAGCTGCAGCGATTCACTACAAGAAAGGTCGAAAAAGGGGGCAAAATTCACTTAACAACTGTCTCGCTTAGCAACAGAAATCTGGGACTCAACTGTCGTAAGTAGAGGACTACTTGTATTTGGAAAGGATAACTACAAGCAACAATGCAGCAAGGGTTGGATGAAAAAAAAAACCTGAAGCAGGGCCTAAAGCAGGGGTTCTCAACCTTGGCAACTTTAAGACTTGTGGACTTCAACTCCCAGAATTCCTCAGCCAGCTTTGCTGGCTGAGGAATTCTGGGAGTTGAAGTCCACAAGTCTTAAAGTTGCCAAGGTTGAGAACCCCTGGCCTAAGGAGAGTCCTCCCGTAACCAAAAAGCAGCAGAATAAAGCCATCACTCTCCCTGGATCACAACATCTCAACTGCTAAATCTCAGCAGTTCCTTCATTGGGACTTGTGCTGAATATCACAACATAGTTTTAACGCTAAAAATACTCTTTCTAACCCAATGAGAAAAACCATCACAATAAAAGAAAAGTCTTGGCCCCATCCGCCACCAAGAATGTGGTGCCTGGACACCAATGCCCATTTTTTTTCCTGGAACAAAATCACAGTTCTTATCGTATCAATATCTAATTTGTCCTTGACCCCCAGCCATAACATGGAATCTTGCTGATAATAAGGGAAGGACATTTGTAACGGTAACACCAACAATTTGAGAAGCCCTTAATGGAAGAAAGAAAGAGCAAATGAGCCAACTCTAATCATACATTCCAATCCAGACCTCTCATCCTCTTATGTTCATGGATACTTACTCAACTTTTATGTATTTTTATGGGCAGACATAAACTTTACAGCAAGTTCCAAAGAAAACCTTCATCCTCCTGGCTTGGACATCAGTACAAAGCAGTCTAATCTGAAAATCTAATGAGGATAGCGATTTTGAAATGAGCAGGGAACTATAAACGATTCTCATATAAAATAACATAACAGCAATTAAAATATGAGCAGTTATCAAGAAGACCTTGCAAGTGAATTAATTCAAGCTTCATCATTTACAAATAGCCTATTATCTGAAGATCTACAATAGTTCCTCACTATTCCATCCTTGCACATCACACATGGACACAGAGACATACAGAGACACCCACAGCAGCTGACATGGTGGGACCTCAGAAAAGGCTAAAATTCTAAAGCCCTCGAGTGAACGGCTGTGTTTAAAGAAACCCAGTTCCCCCCCCCCACAGAACCTGCTGGTATCTGACTTGTTGTTTCCTCTGATTCTATTGTTCAGCTAGGTGTCCTTTGAGGGAGAGAAAAAAAAAGAGAGAAAAGGAAAGAAAATGTATTGTGATAACAAAGACAGACAAAAAAAAATAGCTCCTTCTCCACGTTCAAAGAGACAAGCTGTTTTCATTTCTTGCAAAGGAGCTCATTACAACATGATGGGTAAAATGTCAGGAGTAATTAAGTACAAAAAAAATAGTAGACAAAAAAAGAGAGAGAGATTGGGAGGGGAACCATTAGAAATCAGCGCTTCTGGTGTGTTTTGTATATATCCATAAGTGTATTAATATTTTTTTAGGAAAAGAAGGCACGGAAGACAGAGAACTTAGGAAATGCATGGTTAGCAGTTGCTTCCCCTCAACAATTCCGACCATGGAAAAACTTAAGAACTGATTTTTATATATATATATATATATAATTTCCCTTATTTCTGGCCCACAGATCGTTTGGGCCCCACAGGCAGAGAATAGCTATCCATCAAGCACAAGAGTCATTGAGTTCTCTACTTTATAGATGTATGGGGTCAGGTCTCCTGCTGACCCAAAGGTCAAAGTGGCAAACTTGGGTCCCTGATAATAAGAAGGCCGAAGCAGATGATGTTAATTATACCTGGGCTTTCAAGTGATCCCTGTCTCACATCTGGTTTCCTTTTTGGAACCTTTATTGAGTTCCATTAAAGAGAAGAAGGAGCAGAGGAAGATCAGCGGAGCTATTTGGGCCTACACATGCCTTTCTTCTTGATGGAAGGGAACAAGAATCTAATGGAGGGCTGGTCTTTTGGTCTTTATAGAATTGGGCAAGGTGTCCCTTGGTGAATCCCCATCATGGGTTGGAGAAGAGGTTTTTGGCTTCAAAACTTCCACAGAAAAGGACTCCACCTGAGCCTTAAGCTGTGGGTTAATTATTGATTTATTAAACTTATGTGCTGCCCATCTTACTTTCCAAAGTATTTATTATACAGTTTTCTGGATCTGGACCTTTTTGTGGCTGAGAGTTGCAGAATTCAAGAACGCCTAGAATACGAAGCAGAATTTGGATCACTATTCAGTCCAAGAAACTTCCAGGCCCAATGGAATAGTTTACACTAATTAGCTAATCTTTTCCTAAGTCAAGTCTTGGGATTTTATTAATGAGGACTTCCATCTAAATGAACTTTTCTCAATCTTGCCAGAACAAGCCAGAATTCTAGCAGATGGAGTCCCCTTATCTTAAAGTAGCAGTCTTATGGACCATGACATACAGGTAGGCAAAGCTCAAGGGTTTCCAGGTTGTGCTGGACCATAAACCAAACAAGCCATGATAGGTTAGCTTTGTGTGGGATCCCTGGACTTAGTGAAGCTGGCTGTAGTCAGCACATCCATTTCAAAGAATCAACCTTTGTCCACCTAGAATTGGAGGACAAATGTCCAGCTAGATGAGACCAAAGCATTTTTTTTTCTCCTCAAAGATTTGTAGCAGGGGAATTCAATTTGTGCCCAGCCCTGATTTCTTAAAAGAAATAGAGGTGTAAAAAGTTAAGCCAACGGATTAACATTTAAAGAAATGTGTTTCTCTCCAGGGTTTGGATCTCCCCAATCTGGATCTCTACGTATTTATAATGACAGGTGCAGTTGAGCTCTTTATCTGCAACAGATCAACCAGGAAATAAATTACTGCCAGTACAACTTTTAAAGGCTAGATAGCAAATGTCAGAAATGGTTTGATCTGGTTTCAGAAATCAACTTTCAAGATTTTTGTCTGATTTCTTGTGTTACACGCGTACAAACTTTGAAAAGATTTTGAAGAAGGGTCTTTTTTTTTTTAAGAGCAAACTTTTGTGTGGAACTGTGGGCTGGCGAAGAAGCTCTTTGAGTGAAGAATAAGAAAAAGGAAGCTCTGTGCAGTGCATCATAAATCTATCCAATTGTCTGCTGGCAGCTGGATCATTTATGTGGGACATCTGCTCTTGAGGGTTAAGACCAACCCATAGAAACAGATTTATTGAACAACTGAGGCTCTAATTCTGCCTGGCCCAATGTCCAGAAGTGAGTGATAGTGTACAAATCCCCTGAAACCAAGAACTTTTACTTGAAGTATCAAAATATCAGATGGCTAAATGTCTATAGAGATTCTCAGCCATCCAGGTCATGGTTGATCCAAAGGTGGTTTTCAAAAGGCAGCTGGACTTTCTTGGGGTTTTTTTCCCCTTAAAAACATTTTGTGGCATTGCAGTGGTTAGAATGCAATATTGCAGGCTAATTCTGCCAACTGCCAGAAGTTCGATTCTCACCGGTTCCAGGTTGACTCAGCCTTCTCTCCTTCCGAGGTCGGTAAAATGAGGACCCAGATTGTTGGGAGCAATAGGCTGACTCTGCAAACTGCTTAGAGAGGTCTGTAAAGTACTGTGAAGTGGTATATAAGTCTAAGTGCTACTGCTATTGCAATTTTCAGGGCTTTTTTTGGTCATAGAACGCTCAGAACGGAGTTCTGGTACCTTTTTTGGATGGAACCTTGTAGGGTAGGCAAGGCGGGTTGTATTACGTTTGTGAGTTCCGGCACCTTTTTTTCTTTTTTACAAAAAAAAGCACTGGCTATTCTCATCCAAGAAGCACTGAAGAAGCTTCTTGGATGAGAAGTGAAATGTTTTCCAGGAAAACACAATGAAGGAAGTCCAGTTGCCTTTTGATAAACACCTTTGGGACAAAATAGCAGATACCTTCATGCAGACGGAGCTGACTAAATCAGAACTCTACACACCCAGTTCTTGGAGGGAGGATATCCCCATGAATTGGGAATGGGATATCAGGGAAAACCAGTTAAGGAATGTCATCCCTTCACTCCTCAGTGTTATGTTTTAGAACTTGCATGTTATTCCCCAAGGAGACAGTGTGCTACTCGGCTTCAGGAATCCTTGTGCAAGATATTCTCTGAGGTTCATACTAGGGATAAAATAGGTTGAGATTCAAGTTAGGGATGGCGATTTGAGGAAAAGCACGCACAAATGTGTAAAAGAATACCAGTCTGCCAAAGAACATGAAAGCTGGACACCATCAAAGCTGACACCAGGCAGAGCATAGAAAAACTCAAAGAAGTAGTGCAAGATTGGAAAATGTGGAGAGATCTGGCCCATAGAATCGCCAAAAACCAGACACAACTGAATGGATTATATCATCATCACCACCATCATCATGCAGAAGTGCATAGAGGTCTAAAAAGGCAACTCACTCATGATATCATAAACCACTTATCTACAGCAAATGCATCGAACATTGGGAAAGACTATGTAGGAAATAGCCAGGCAGAGCCCTAGAGGGAGGGGGTCAAACGTATCATCAGTCATGAGTTCCTGCGTGCCCACCAGAGATCTAAGTCTAATCTACCTTGAATTACTTTCTATCCTTAACTCCCGCAAATTTTCCTTGATCATTAGTAGTTCAGAATCTCATAGAAAGCTTAAGCTTGTGATAAATCTTTATAATTTGAACTGCCCAAATCTCGTGATTTCGCCAGCCCTTGACATTAATCAAGGAATTCAAGGCGGGCCAGACTTAGGTCTTGAGAATGGGCAGGGACTCATGACTGATGACACATTTGATCCCTCCCTCTGGCTCAGCCCGGTTATTGCCTACAGACTGAGAGATGCAAACATAAAAAAGAGAGACAGAAAGAGAGAGGGGGGAGGGAGGGAGGGAGGGAGGGAAGGAGAGAGAGAGCACATCCTGCTTTATACATGATGAATCTCATTTCATTTGTTCTACAAATTCTTCTAAAGGGCCAGTGTGGTTCTCATTCAACATTTCATTGACAATGGTGCATTGCCTTGTTGGATCTGGGCCACAAGGCAAATGTAAGCAATTACATCATCAGTTGTACAACATAAAATCGAACAATTAGAGCATGCAAAAATAAGATTCCATTGGATCTAGAAGAGAGGAAACCCACTGGATCTTCATATCCCTTCAAGTCAAAACCACTGAAAAAACTCCAGGTACTTATGATGGCTTTTGGTTCTTTTTAATGCTAAATGTTCCAAAAATAAACTGACTTTTTTGCCTTATTATGGCCATCAGTTTGCTTCTTTCTTTCTTTTTATTTCTTTCTTTTTCTTTCTTTCTTCTTTTTTCTTTCTTCCTTTCTTCCTTCCTTTCTTTTTTCTTTCTTTCTTTCTTTCCTTTCTTTCTTTCTTTCTTGTTCTTGTTTACTCCCATAAATGCCTTACAAATGTTCTCTGCACATACAGTTATATGGGGATCAGATTAATTAAACTCCCCATTAGGTTCTAGTTGATATTTTATAAATGGCTGTTTATCTAGGTTCTCTTTTCTCCTTTGTTTCCCGTTCTATAAATAAACTTAATTTTTCCTCTCTTTTCCCCCAGGGCTGTGGGAACACCCCATGTGCATCTTTGAAAAAGCTTTCTCTTTCGAATTGGGGAAGCCTCAGCTATTTGGACTTCCAACATTAGCACGCTAGAACAGAGCAAGCCCCACCAACGTCCCCCCCTAAACAACCCCTCACTCAGCAGGATGTGTTACTTTTTTATTAGAATCTTTGAGGCTGAGATCAGACACCGGGAAAGATTAAAACAAATATGAATTTAATCAAGGGATTCTACTTTCCCGGTGTGGGAACAGGAACACGCTGACATAAATAGAGGCGCAAGCACCAGGGCATCTAAATCATATCAAAGACAGCTTTGCTTACCACTAACTGCTCAGATGATCCATATCATAACAACAAAAAAAGAAAAACAATTATTTATTCTTTTTGATGTCTGTGGCTCAGAAGTGATTCCCCTTTTGAGGAGTGCAAGGTCAAGGCCAAGTTATAGTGTGTATTTTTTCGGCCTGTGCCTCCCCACCCCCTCCTTTCACTTAAGTTTGTCGATGAAAATTATTATAGGTGACCTACATTTGGGATCTATGCAAGGAGGCACATATTCCGTTTCTTTTATAGGTAATAACCTGAGAGTGAAACGGAAGAGAAATAAATTACACATACCGTGACTAGAAGATACATCTTTACTATGAAAAGAAGGGATTGGTCAAAGGACAGCAAGGTGAGAGTATGGAAACTGAAATGCAGGATCGTGGTTTGAATGTGGTTTGCCTGTTCTGTTCTATAGCAAGCTGAACTTCATCTGAATTTGTTGCAAGAACAAACTTGCTCAACAATTTGCTTAACAACCATACAGGACAGGACAGGACAGGATAGGACAGGACAAGAATAGAGTAGAGTAGAGTAGAGTAGAGTAGAGTAGAGTAGAGTAGAGTAGAGTAGAGTGGAGTGGAGTGGAGTGGAGTGGAGTGGAGTGGAGTGGAGTGGAGTGGAGTGGAGTGGAGTGGAGTAGAGTAGAGTAGAGTAGAGTAGAGTAGAGTAGAGTAGAGTAGAGTAGAGTAGAGTAGAGTAGAGCTAGAAGGGATCTTGGAGGTCTTCTAGTCCAGCCCCTTGCTCAAGCAGGAGACCCTATATCATACCCTATGCCTCTGCAAAACAGGTTGTAAAAATGGGTTGGTCAGATTGGCAGCCCGATTTACAACCATGATGAGTTATGTCCATGATGATTAGGCTCCATTACAGTCATAGTTCAAGGACTACCATAGTTTGTTGTGAGTCAGGTCAGAAAGAAGCTTCTGAGGCAGAGGAACTACAATCCTCCAAACACGACACAACTGTCTGGAAAAAAGCAACATGGACGGGCTTGAGTGCAGGGGCAATGGAGGCACCATGGAAGATCTGAAGGGTTAGATGGAGACAGATCCTCCTGAAGAAAATCTAGAGTCAACACTGATCTGATGGCACATAGTCAATAAATCAATACATCTGTAGGAGATTACACCTTAAGGAAATAGCCACAGCCAGTCCTTTCTTGATAAGAAAAAATGTTATTCTTGAGACAAGAATGCCATATCTAGTAAGCACTATTGTCATGAAATGTCAGCAACATCTGACGGCAACACTGCATAGTGTAGCAATGCAGACTAATTAGAAAATTCTCAGACCAACTCTTCAAAAAAATATTTAAAAACTCATTAAAACAAAATGGAGACCTCACGGCTACTGGTAAGAAAAATGGGAAACTGCTTTCCTTCCTTCCTTCCTTCCTTCCTTCCTTCCTTCCTTCCTTCCTTCCTTCCATCTTCCTTCCTTCCTTCCTTCCTTCCTTCCTTCCTATATTGATAATTATGGAAAAAACTATTTTCTTAAGATATGCTTTTCTTTAAAAAAATAAAATAAAATAAAAGGGATTATTGTTTCTTAACTCAACTTGCTTTATTCAAGGTTAAAGGTTCTCCAGGTCAAAATATTTTGCCTCGGCATCTCTAGAGAGGAGAAAGGGAAGGGGGAGAATCACCCAAAGCCATAATTTGTCTTAGAATTTCTTTTGAAAAGCTACAAGAAAGCCTAACTACTGCTCTTTTCCCTCTGTTTCTTATTCCAGCAATCCCTTTATCTGGCTTTCATTTCCAGCCCTGCTTGGCCTCTTTTGTAGCAAAGACTTCAGGGAGCCGAAGTCACTTTTGCAGCCCTTGTGATGTTCGGGAAGATTAAAAAACAGCTTTGAAGCTTTAACAGTGCTCTGTAAACCCCGTTGGTACAGGACCTCAGACAGACCAAAACCATCTGGCAAACTGACATAAAGACACCGGCAAAGTGATTGAAACAGTTTCTTCAAAGCAACAATGGCTGGCTGGCAGGTTTGTAGAGTTGGGGCTTTGTCTTTCATGTGTCACCCTCCCAAAAGTCACAAGAACACCTAGGCAATCGCAGGGAGGGGAAGAAGCGGGCGAAGGACCACTGATGGGAGCAAGCTGCTCCCACAAGTTCCCAGCAGGAGGAGGAGACTCTTTTAATCCAAGGTGGCTTTTCTTTTTGGTAATTACATAATTAAACAATTCATTTGGAGTTGCTAAATCTTTGCAAAGAGGAAGAGCTCTTTAGAGATAGATAGATAGATAGATAGATAGATAGATAGATAGATAGATAGATAGATAGATAGATAGATAGATAGATAGATAGATAGATAGATAGATGAGATAGGCAGATAGATGATAGACAGATAGATGAGATAGATAGATAGATAGAGATAGATGAGATAGATAGATGAGATAGACAGATACAATAAAATTATAAAGATGGATGGAGATAGGTAGATAGACATAAATAAATAAAAGATAGATAGATGATAAATGATATAGAGATAGAGATAGAGATACAATAAAATTATAAAGATGGATGGAGATAGGTGACAAAGATAGATGATAGATAAATGATAGATACAATAAAATTATAAAGATGGATGGAGATAGATAGATAGAATAATAAAATTATAACAATTTATGGATAAATGATAGAGAGATAATAAAGAGACAGATATAAATGGATAGAGAAATGATAAGAGATGAGACAGAGAGAAAGATAGATAATTAATAGATAATAGAGGTAGATAATTGATAAGAGAGTAGACAGACAAGCAACATGCCCAGGGGGCAAATAGCATCAGAAAGCAACATGATTTCATCCTAAGGAGCAAAACAACGCTGAAGACAATCCATAACTATCTGCCTAATTGCAATGGTGTCATGTAAAAAAAAAAAAAAGCATCTAGCCAGACGCATCTTCTGAACTGGAACTGTGCCTCCCAACATTCAAAGTTGGAAGCCTTAAAAGGAAACAGAAGAAGAAAGAAATCACAGAAGGAAAGGATGCTGTGATCTCTGACTACATCAAATGTGTTTGTTACATTTCCCTGGGTGATCTTGAATATTTCCAGGAGAAGGGAGATATTAGAAAGACGGATTTACATATTACAGATGCTGTCAGTTTTCACTCCCCACCTTGGGCTAGCGGCGAAAATAAAGGTAGTCATGAACCAGGGGAGTGCCACCAAGGGGTGAATTGGGTGCATAGTTGAACATGATGGTGGAACATACATTTGAGGAAATACTTTGATTCACAGGCCGGGATTTGAAGCTCCTCTAAATTTTGCTACTCCAAAAGTTATCAAAATCCAGTGTCCAAAAACCGTTACTTACTGTTTCCCCCTTGTTGTTATTAGGTAACTCTGATATCAGACTTTTTGGTTCCACAAAAACTGCTACGGCAGTGACTGGGTTTGTACCTCACCCTAAATCGTGGTTTGTTGAGTAAACCACAACTGGCTGATATTTCAGATTCTGTGAAGCTATAAATCAATGGCTTCGTTATACAACACACTAACCAGAGGGTAAATTATGTCTTGGACTGGTGTGCGTGAACTAGATTTTAATCATTTGGCCTCAAGGGAGCCTCTTTATCTATTAGATGGTATAAAATGTCATCATTACAAGAAGCTTGTAAAAAATTGTTATGAAAAACGGTGGATTCCGTTGGATATATTAAAGCAGACATTGGATAGTTATCAGCGTTGCTACAAATACAGATTCCTATAGGTTTTTTAAAAAAAAAATGGGGTTCTTTTTAAAAAAAACATATTTATAAAATTGTCTTAAAGAAAAGAAGAAAAATCCTGGTGGGTACATTTACAGATATTAAATAGATACGAAAAAGATGTTAAAATGTATGGATTTTATAAGGATCAAAATGTGTTTGATAAGATTTTGTTGACCTCAGATGACAAATTGATTAAGAAAATGTACAATTTTTTGTTAATTTTAGATATGGAAAGTGAACAAGTGAAAGAAACAATGACAAGATGGGCAAAAAAATTTGGTTATAACATTGAATTAAAAAAATGGCAAATGTTATGGGAGAGAAATTATAAATTGACAATGTCAACTTCATATAAAGAAAATCTGTATAAAATGTTTTATAGATGGCACCTTCCACCAGCAAGATTAGCAAAAATGTTTAAAAATATGTCAGATAGATGTTGGAAATGTAAGCATAATACAGGCATGTATTATCATATTTGGTGGACATGCGAGAAGGCAAAGCTTTATTGGAAAAATATACATATGTGGTTAGAAAAAATATTGAATGAACAAGTGGATTTTAAACCTGAACTTTTTTTATTAGGCATCATGCCTGAAAAGACTAATAAGCAGAAATTATATTTGACTCTACATATTACCACAGCAGCAAGAATAATTTTCGCACAATATTGGAAGAATGAAGCTTTGCCATCAGAGGAAGAAATAATCAGGAAGATTTTGGAATGTGCAGAGATGGACAGATTAACTATGAGATTGAAAGATAAAGAAGATACAGACTATTATCAAATTTGGAATCTTTTTTACACTTGGTTAGAGAAAAGAAGCAAGGATTAGGAATTGAACATGTATTAGTTTAGCAAATATCAGACAACTTGTTGATTGGAAAAATTAACATATATGGGGGGAAATTAATAAAAAAGATTGATAAAAAAGAAGATATTTATTACTGTATAGTAATTCAAAAAAATTAAATGTCACCAAAAAAAACACAAACCACCTAATGAAAAGGAAGAAAAAACTCCATGTAACAAGTTTAAGTCCCTACATACAATCAATTCAATTATTAAGCTTTATAAAGCTATATAAACATATATTGCTTTATCTTTTCACTTGTAGAACTCTTGAGATTTACTTGATGCACATCGTGGATCAATTCCTTAAAATCGGAAGAGGCATTTTCTTCCCAATTACGTAAAATTATCTGTATTTTTCTGGGTCTTAGGCTTGACATAGCCAAAGCTCTTCATGAGATGACAAATTTAAGACTGTCATTTAACATTGCTATTGAGGTCCTTAACTATAATCTGGATTCCTGCATGGAGGTGATTGGCCTTGAAGGATTCCACAGTTCTTTTCAGTGCAACGTTTCTATAAAGATTCTGAAAAGCCATTCTTGGGCTTTGGTCTTCAGCCTAGTACTGCTTCTAATTACCTAACTGGGATCATAGCTTGACAGAAACTCTACAGTCCTGAGAAATGGGTTGTTTCCAAGCACACAGTTTGTTTTCTATGGCTGGCTTCTTCGAACAGCTTTGCAGATGGGTCGGGACAATCTGCTGTCTAAAAATGATGCTAGAAGGTTATTCCATCTTCCTTCCCCTGTCCTGACCACTTCCTACAGGGGGACGATCGAGAACATCCTGTCATACAGCATTGCAGTCTGGTTTGGAGGCATCCCTGCTTCAGACAGGAAGGCGGTGCAGAGTGTGGTGAGGATGGCAGAAAAGATCATTGGCAGTTCCCTCCCTCCCATCCAGGACATAGCACAGAAGCGTTGCTTGAGCAGGGTCGGCAAGATCATTTGGGACACGACACATCCTCTCCATGACCTGTTTTCCTTGTTCCCTTCTGAGAGGGGGGGGGGCTTCGTGGCATCCATAGCAGAACATCCAGATTCAGCCAGAGTTTCATTCCATACAGCATTAACCTTGTGAACTCTCAAGCTTCCTCCTTCCGTTATATATTCAAGATTTAATATTTATTGTTATGTATATGTAGGGGTGTGGGTCTATACATATGTTGTACATAGTATGTTTAGGTGTGTGTCATGTGTTTCACTTTGAGAGCAGGCAACTAAATTTCATTTTTGATGTGTGCCGTTATGCCCACAGTAAAAAAATGACAATAAAGGTTATCTTATCTTATCTTATCTTATCTTACCTTATACTTAAAGTCTTCCCTCCAATTCATTAACTGAGCTTAGGTGGCATGTTGTCACCGGATTCATGAATCTCACTTTTTTAACTTGGGTTTAGTCAGCTAATTACAATTAGTCGGCTTGAAAAACTGCCACAAACCACTAAGACAGGGGCCCCCAACCTGCGGTCCATCGACCGCCACCGGTCCACGGTAGGCCAGCAACCAGGCCGCACAAAGAAGCAAAGCCCCATCTGCGAGATGCAGGCAGCACACAAAACCACACACACACACCCAGTCCGCAAAAAAACCTTTCCCCACGTAACCGGTCCCTGGTGCCCAAAAGGTTGCAGACCTCTGCACTAAGTCACAGGGCATCAACCAACGTTTGCCAATTGCAACAACTGGGTTCACCCATCATGTTAAATTTGCAATCAACAAACTGTCATTTGACTTAATGCAAATGTTTGCATTCAGCCCATTTGGGTCCTTTAGCAAAAATACAATCGAGGCTCTTCTGGTGTAACAGTGACCATCAATTACTTATCTGTGAATTTATAATTTGAATCCTTTTTCTTTAATCATGGGAAAAAGTGACTGCCAGACTGAGTTATCAAGACAAAATGTTTCCTGGCTTATTTTCCTTGCTTGGCGTCTTTCATTTCTTGCATTCTTCTCATCTTGGTTACTATGAAGCTACTCCTTCTCTCTTTCTGCAGCCCCTGGCCTCTAAGTCCAATAAATCAATACAAGCCAAACTCAGACAGGTTAGAGTCAGACAGTCCTTTGCCTAAAGCTCTCTGTTCATGTGCCCCAAGACCGAGAGCTAAACATAGTTGGGAAGGATAGTGGAGACGTGAACTAGAAATGGAACAGATCTTCTAAACCTACACCTTTGCCTCTCGTTTTTCAAATAGCCGCAACAAAAGGGAAGCCCATACCAAACATATATACATATATATAAATCATGGTTCCCTGAAGCAAGATGTATTGGGTTTACATGGTGAATTAAGACCCAGGTTCAGATTTGGCTCAGGGTGAAGGACATATTTTAGCTGTGTTTGCACACTGTAGGAAGCTGTTGACGAGTTCACACAACATTCCAAGGTATAAGTCATGGTTTGTGAACTCCACTGGCTGGTTTTGCAATGCAGGGGAAGCCAAAAACCCAACTAAACCACATTAGGTGTGTTGGGTTTAAACACAATGAATAAACCAAACCCACGGCAACTTACTCAACTAATAATGGGTTGACTAATTTAACAACTGCAGTGGTTCACTGAACAAATGCAGCAAGAAAAGTTGTAGAAACGGGGCCAAAGTCACGCAACGAATGTCTCACTTAGCACCACAAATTTAGGGCTCAGTTGTGGTTGTTAAGTCGAGGACTACCTGTAAGGCAACTGTCTTGAACCACTTTCCTGTTAAGCCCTTTGGTCCTCTCATTTCAAACGGAAAACCGCAAGCCTCATGGCTCTCTTGCCTTTTAAGGGGGGGGGGAGGGAGGGAAGCACCAGACCTGCTAATGAATGTTATACAAATAATAACACAACAAAGCGGGAACCCCCACACAAAGCAGCATTTTCCTGAATGTATGAAAATATCTGCTTTCCTTTTTTCCCCATGTACTGTAATCTAGTTTTTATTTGTACGAAAGACTGCATATCTGATTCCTGCATATGAAAAAACCGTTTTGAAAAGATAAAAAATTGCCAAAACTTCTGGAATTATTTAAAAATTAAGCCAGAAGCAGATCTATACAATCTTTTAATTTTTTGCTCATTCTTCTATTGATCAGGAAAGAAATGCAGAGAACCAGGCTATAATCAGAATGTTTGGTTGTGTTGCCAGAGCCGCAAGATCATGCTTTCCTATTAGGCACATTAGCAGGTCTGCAGGCTAACCGGCAGCCCCTGAAGCCAGCCGGCCGTGTGTGCGGTGAGTGTTCAGAGCTATTTCCAGTATCTGTAGCATCTGTTCTGATTAATCCTTTCAAAAAGCAACTGGCGTTCAAAGGAATTCACACGGTGGGGAACCTTTTACATCTGTTACGGTGTCAGCTACATATTTCCAAAGCTTGGATTCTCTACAATTTCCAATATGTAATCTAATCCCGGGGTTTGCCGATTTGCTTTCAGGCAGGCGAAATAACACCGTTCTTAGGAAACGGGTTTAGATTTAGCCCAGTGACACCCAAATCAGACTTAAGCTGGGCAGACATTTTCCAAGCCTGCTCTGGATCTGGCAGCCAAAATGTGGTTGGCGACTTCGGGAGCCAGTGTGTGGAGCAAACCAGAAAAAGTCCTTAATTTATGGTTTCAGGTTTTCTGCAAACCCCTGTGGCTTGCTTTCATTCAATAAACTGTGGTTCAGCTAACCTTAGGTCAGCACGTTGTGCAAACCCAAAGACTAAGTTTCTTTGGGACACACCATAACCAGGGATTGTTTGACTTCTTAAAATAGCACTTTTTTTAAAATTTGGGTTTGGTATATTTAAAAAAACATTCATTGCATAAATCTCCACTGGCTGTGCACATGCGCTATGCTGCAAAATATGGTTTACAAATCACAACACCTGTGTGGCTAGTTCTGTTTACGTTGACATAATTCCAGTTTATTGATTAGGGAAGAATAATTACTCGGGTAGAAGTATGGTGGATTGCCCTTACTGCAAAATATCTGAGCTTCATTCTTAAATAAGCAGAGCCAACATTGCACAAAATGTTTACTTTATTGTGTGTATGTGTGTGTTTTTCTCAGCATTTTCCATTAAAATATCTTACTGCTTTGGTATAATATTAGCCTGAGCAACAACTTCTCAATGCACCAACTCAAAGCTGCTAACTAAACAGGCCCTACAAGCAATTGTTGGAAATATTTCTACATTATTTAATAGTCTAACAGCTAAGCTGATCTCTTGACAAGCTCCAGTTTTATTAAATAATCAAGAAAGTTGTCTTTACCTGAAGTAGAAATCCAAATTTCATTAAGGGAAAAATGCTGGAATATTTTCCTTGGCGTATCACACCCCCAAGTGGAAGGAAACATTCCAATCTTCCTTCTCCAAAGAGACGCCCTCCAGAGAGAGGCAGCTGGGAGGGAGGTGTCTTCCACAGGTTTGGAACTACATCTCCCATGATCCCAACTGTCATAGTGAATGCAAGGGTTTCTGGGAAGGGTAGCTTTGTTTACCAAATTTAGAGACCACCCATCTCACCCACAGATTGATCCTGGACTGTGTGCAATTAAAAACACACTTTTAACTAACCAGATTTTTTTTTTAAAAAAAAATTTCTTCCAGAAGACACCAGATAGTCTACCCTTGTGTGCAATTCCCAGAATTCCCCATTCCACTGGCTAGCTGGGAATTTGGGGAGTTGTCAGATCAACCTGCTGAATGTGCCTGTTGGATTGCAAGTCGTGGTTCCCCTAGTAGGGAAGATCAAAAGGGAACAAAATTCTGGAAAGTAGTAAGGAATAGAGAATTTTTTTCAGGAAGTTCACCAAACTTAAGATAATGCAAAGAGCCAAGCAGGTGTCCTTGAAGCAAACATTTGGACATTGTTATGACTTTGTTGTTGTTAGTTGCGAAGTCGTGTCCGACCCATCGCAACCCCATGGACAACGTTCCTCCAGGCCTTCCTGTCCTCTACCATCTTCTGGAGTCCATTTAAGCTCACACCTAATGCTTCAGTGACTCCATCCAGCCACCTCATTCTCTGTCGTCTCCTTCTTCTCTTGCCCTCCATCTTTCCCAGCATCAGGCTCTTCTCCAGGGAGTCCTTCCTTCTCATTAGCTGGCTAAAGTACTTGAGTTTCAACTTCAGGATCTGGCCTTCTAAAGAGCAGTCAGGGTTGATCTCCTCTAGGACTGACCAGTTGGATCGCCTTGCAGTCCAGGGGACTCGCAGGAGTCTTCTCCAGCACCATAGTTCAAAGTCCTCAATTCTTTTGCGCTCAGCCTTTCTTATGGTCCAACCTTCACATCCATACCTTGCAACTGGAAAAACCATGGCCTTGACTAGTGACCGTTCAAAGTCTGTTGTTGTTGTCAGTTGCGAAGTCGTGTCCGACCCATCGCGACCCCATGGACAACGTTCCTCCAGGTCTTCCTATCCAAAATTACAATGGCACAAAAAAAGTGACTTATGACCATTTTTCACACTTATGACCGTTGCAGTGTCCCCAGGGTCAGGTGATTTACATTCGGATGCTGGACAACTGATTCACATTTATGACAGTGTCCCGGAGTCATGTCATCCCCCTTTGGCAACCTTCTGACAAGCAAAGTCAATGGGGAAAGCAGATTCCTTTAGCAACCATGTTCCTAATTTAAGAACTGCAGTGAGTCACTGAACAAACGGGGCGAGAGAAGTCACAAAATGGAGCAGAACTCCCTTAACAAAACTGGGTCACTTAGCAACCTCAATTTTGGGATCAGTTGTGGCTGTAAAGTGGAGGACTTCCTATACCAGGGATGGCGAACCTTTTAGAGACCGAGTGCCCAAACTGCAACCCAAAACCCACTTATGCATCGTCAAGTGCCGGGTGGGTGTGGCCCATTGGGTGGGCGTGGCTGTGGTGGTAACGGCAGACTGGGCGGGACTAAAAAGTTCAATCAATCAATTCCAACTTTGCAAGATCTTCCCCCCCCCGCAAGAAGTTGAAATTGACTGATTGATTGAACCTTTTTTTTGTGTGTACACGGCGGCGGAGGCCTAAAGCGAAAAGGTTTTATAAAATCCAGCTGAAGGCCTAGGACTGGGGCGACGGCACGCGTGCCCACAGAGAGGGCTCTGAGTGCCGCCTCTGGCACCCGTGCCATAGGTTCGCCACCACTGTCCTATACAAAGAACTGGAACAGGAAATAGAAGGGCAAAGAAATTGAGGCTGAATAAAGGAGAATATTTGTTGCTCAGGGTTGAAATGAGGGGGTCCTTGGTGCTCTCTGGGCTTGGTTGTTTCCTTGCAG
The DNA here is from genome assembly GCA_034064705.1 of Bothrops alternatus. NCBI lineage: Eukaryota > Metazoa > Chordata > Lepidosauria > Squamata > Viperidae > Bothrops > Bothrops alternatus. The sequence goes on from JARGCV010000065.1 coordinate 1,771,633, forward strand.
ACGTGTCATGACCCAAACCAGGTAACATCATCAGTGCGAGGAGGAGACTGTGCTGTCCTTGGTGCTCTCTGAGTTTGGTTGTTTCCTTGCAGACGTTTCATGATCCATCTAGGGAACATCATCAGTGCGAGAAGGGAGAGGAGGAGACTGTGCTGTCCTTGGTGCTCTCTGAGTTTGGTTGTTTCCTTGCAGACGTTTCATGATCCATCTAGGGAACATCATCAGTGCAAGAAGGAGGAGGAGGAGACTGTGCTGTCCTTGGTGCTCTCTGAGTTTGGTTGTTTCCTTGCAGACGTTTCATGATCCATCTAGGGAACATCATCAGTGCAAGAAGGAGGAGGAGGAGGAGACTGTGCTGTCCTTGGTGCTCTCTGAGTTTGGTTGTTTCCTTGCAGACGTTTCATGACCCAAACCAGGTAACATCATCAGTGCGAGAAGGGAGAGGAGGAGGAGGAGACTGTGCTGTCCTTGGTGCTCTCTGAGTTTGGTTGTTTCCTTGCAGACGTTTCATGATCCATCTAGGGAACATCATCAGTGCAAGAAGGAGGAGGAGGAGACTGTGCTGTCCTTGGTGCTCTCTGAGTTTGGTTGTTTCCTTGCAGACGTTTCATGATCCATCTAGGGAACATCATCAGTGCGAGAAGGGAGAGGAGGAGACTGTGCTGTCCTTGGTGCTCTCTGAGTTTGGTTGTTTCCTTGCAGACGTTTCATGATCCATCTAGGGAACATCATCAGTGCAAGAAGGAGGAGGAGGAGACTGTGCTGTCCTTGGTGCTCTTTGAGTTTGGTTGTTTCCTTGCAGACGTTTCATGATCCATCTAGGGAACATCATCAGTGCAAGAAGGAGGAGGAGGAGACTGTGCTGTCCTTGGTGCTCTCTGAGTTTGGTTGTTTCCTTGCAGACGTTTCATGATCCATCTAGGGAACATCATCAGTGCAAGAAGGAGGAGGAGGAGGAGACTGTGCTGTCCTTGGTGCTCTCTGAGTTTGGTTGTTTCCTTGCAGACGTTTCATGACCCAAACCAGGTAACATCATCAGTGCGAGAAGGGAGAGGAGGAGGAGGAGACTGTGCTGTCCTTGGTGCTCTCTGAGTTTGGTTGTTTCCTTGCAGACGTTTCATGATCCATCTAGGGAACATCATCAGTGCAAGAAGGAGGAGGAGGAGACTGTGCTGTCCTTGGTGCTCTCTGAGTTTGGTTGTTTCCTTGCAGACGTTTCATGATCCATCTAGGGAACATCATCAGTGCGAGAAGGGAGAGGAGGAGACTGTGCTGTCCTTGGTGCTCTCTGAGTTTGGTTGTTTCCTTGCAGACGTTTCATGATCCATCTAGGGAACATCATCAGTGCAAGAAGGAGGAGGAGACTGTGCTGTCCTTGGTGCTCTCTGAGTTTGGTTGTTTCCTTGCAGACGTTTCATGATCCATCTAGGGAACATCATCAGTGCAAGAAGGAGGAGGAGGAGACTGTGCTGTCCTTGGTGCTCTCTGAGTTTGGTTGTTTCCTTGCAGACGTTTCATGATCCATCTAGGGAACATCATCAGTGCGAGAAGGGAGAGGAGGAGGAGGAGACTGTGCTGTCCTTGGTGCTCTCTGAGTTTGGTTGTTTCCTTGCAGACGTTTCATGACCCAAACCAGGTAACATCATCAGTGCGAGAAGGGAGAGGAGGAGGAGGAGGAGGAGACTGTGCTGTCCTTGGTGCTCTCTGAGTTTGGTTGTTTCCTTGCAGATGTTTCATGATCCATCTAGGGAACATCATCAGTGCGAGAAGGGAGTAGGAGTTCAAGCACTGAGGATGTTACCTACCGGTAGTTTGGGTAAAGAAACGTCTGCAAGGAAACTACAAAGCCCAGAGAGCCCCAAAGACCCCTTACCGGTAGATTAAGGCTGGGATTCCCTGGGATATGAGCAGGCGAGGAGGTTTCTTCTGCGGCAGAAAGCCAGAGCACCGCCAGAGGGCAGCAGCGGGTGTGGCGACGCAAACGAGGCGCCGCAATGATTAGCGGGCAACACTAGAGGGCGCTGCCTCTTTCGCAGCCTCTGGCCGCTTGCTGTGGCTCGCCTCCCCCTCCCTTCCCGGTGGGTTCATAGAGCTAGAAATGCAGAGTGACACACGTCTTATTTGCTTTTGCCTCACCTCTCCGCGGCTGCCCTCCCCGCCGCCGCTGCACAGCCTCAGGGGGCGCCGAGAGGGGCTCCCCCCGGCGGCTCCTTGCTTTCCCCTCGCCCCCTCGAGGCCGGCTTCCCTCGGGCAGCCGAGGCCGGTCGGGAGCGGGGCGCACGGAGGGCCGCCGAGAGGCGCAGCGAAAGGGGAAAGGCGGGAACCCAGCAGCGCCACCTCGCGAGCGCCTCGCCGTTTTCCCCCCTCCCGGCCCCGCCCCCTTGCTGCTCTCGCGAGAGCCGGGGGAGCGCGAGGCTGACGTCACCGCCGCCCGATGCGGGCCATGGGCAAGAAGCACAAGAGGCACAAGGGGGAGAAATACCCGTATGAAGGTACCGGCGCCCGGGGGGGGGAGGAGGGAGAGAGAGCGGGGGCGCCTCCCTTGGGGGGAGGGGAGGGGAGGGGAGGGGAGGGAGGAGCAGGTGCCGCCCCGGAGGCTCGATCTGTCAGCGCGATTCCCCTTCAGCCCTCGGGGGAACCAGGAATCCCGGAATCCCTGGTGGGAGGGATCTGCAGCTCCCAGAATCCCCTGCCAGAAGGGACTGCAGCTCCCAGAATCCTCTGCTGGGGGACTGCAGCTCCCAGTATCCAGTGTCAGAAGGAACTGCAGTTCCCAGAATCCCCTGCCAGAAGGGACTGCAGCTCCCAGAATCCTCTGCTGGGGGACTGCAGCTCCCAGTATCCCGTGTCAGAAGGAACTGCAGTTCCCAGAATCCTCTGCCAGAAGGGACTGCAGTTCTCGGAATCCTCTACTGGGGGGGGACTGCAGCTCCCAGAATCCCCTGCCAGAAGGGACTGCAGTTCTCAGAATCCTCTACTGGGGGGGGACTGCAGCTCCCAGAATCCCCTGCCAGAAGGAACTGCAATTCCCAGAATCCTCTGCTGGGGGGGACTGCAGCTCCCAGAATCCTCTGCTGGGGGGACTGCAGCTCCAAGTATCCCGTGTCAGAAGGAACTGCAGTTCCCAGAATCCCCTGCCAGAAGGGACTGCAGTTCTCAGAATCCTCTGCTGGGGGGATTGCAGCTCCCAGAATCCCCTGCCAGAAGGAACTGCAATTCCCAGAATCCTCTGCTGGGGGGGACTGCAGCTCCCAGAATCCCGTCAGAAGGAACTGCAGTTCCCAGAATCCCCTGCCAGAAGGGACTGCAGTTCTCAGAATCCTCTACTGGGGGGGACTGCAGCTCCCAGAATCCCCTGCCAGAAGGAACTGCAATTCCCAGAATCCTCTGCTGGGGGGGACTGCAGCTCCCAGAATCCTCTGCTGGGGGGACTGCAGCTCCCAGTATCCCATGTCAGAAGGAACTGCAGTTCCCAGAATCCCCTGCCAGAAGGGACTGCAGCTCCCAGAATCCCGTCAGAAGGAACTGCAGTTCCCAGAATCCCCTGTGAGGGGGACTGCAGCTCCTAGAATCCCCTGCCAGAAGGAACTGCAACTTCCAGAATCCCCAACTGGGGGGAATCTGCGACTTCCAGAATCCCCTGCTGGGGGGAACTACAGCTCCTAGTATCCCATGTCAGAAGCAACTACAGTTCCCAGAATCCCCAACTGGGGGGAATCTGCGACTTCCAGAATCCCCTGCTGGGAGGAACTACAGCTCCCAGTATCCCCTGTCAGAAGGAACTGCAGTTCCCACACACACACACAAACCCCACACACAATTTCATGCCTTTGTATCTCCATGCATATCTATCCATGTCCTTGTTAACTTAGATCTGTGGCCCATCCGTATTATATACAAACCTGCCCAGCTTTTCTCTTCATTGGCAGGGTTACCTGGAAAACTTTGAAGTGAAATTGAATTTTGAAGCCCATCCCAAACATTTCTTGCCTCTTTATCACAGCAATTTATTTGTGGCTTTGTGTACTGAATTGTTCATTTTTCTCAAGCTCTTTTGGAAGAGAGGCACATAAATATTTGGAGCACACCGCTGAACTCAGGAGGGAATAACACACTAAGCAAATGTGGTTTAGAGCCATGCGAACATTTGCCTCTGTGTATGTAATGATGATAACGTTGGCTAGTGGTGTTGTGAATGGTTAAGCACTGCTGCTTGAGCATTCAGATCATAGAATTAAAATCTGTGTCAAGCTCCGTGGATCAATGTATATTCTGGTATGACTGGCTGAATTACTGCTAATTTCCAGTAGTAATTTGAAACATTGAAAGCAGATCTGAGGTCTGTCTTATGAGGTCTTCATCTGTTAATAGTTCCATCTTTAAGCATCATGACTACAGATAGTCTTTGACTTAACAACCACAACAGAGCCCAACATTTCTGTCGTTAAGCAAGGCATTTGTTAAGTGTGGTTTGCTGTGTTTTACCACCTTCCCTGTGTTTTACCACCTTCCTTACCACGGTTCTTAAGTGAATCCCTGCAGTTGTTAAGTTAGCAACACGGTTCTTAAGTGAATCTGGCTTCCCCATTGACTTTGCTTGTACGAAGATCACAAAAAGGGATCACAGGACCCCAAATATGAGCCATTTGCTTAGCATCTGAATTGTGATCACATGACTATGGGGATGCTGCAACCATTGTAAGTATCGGTATGAAAAAGGATCATAAGGGCAACCTTTGAAGAATGTCCGGAGACTGCAAGTAGTCCAGAATGCGGCCGCGCGAGCCGTCTTGGGTCTCCCAAGACATGCTCATATCACTCCAGCCCTCCGTGAGCTGCACTGGCTACCAATTGGTCTCCGAACACAATTCAAAGTGTTGGTTATGACCTATAAAGCCCTTTATGGCAATGGGCCAGGATACTTGCGGGACCGTCTTCTGCCCCATGAATCCCAGCGACCGGTTAGGGCACACAGGGTTGGCATCCTACGGGTCCCGTTTGTTAGGCAATGTCGTCTGGCGGGGCCTAGGGCAAGGGCCTTCTCTGTTGCTGCCCCAGCCCTCTGGAACCAGCTTCCCTCAGAGGTCCGTACTGCTTCCTCCCTCCTAGCTTTCCGAAAACTCTTGAAAACACATTTATGCAGACAGGTTTGGAGCGTGTGAGCTGCGCTCTGCCCCTGGGCCTCTGATTGTGACTGTATGTTGTATGAGTGAAATTGATTGCCTGGTTTTTACACTGTGAATTGGTAGTTTTAATTGATTTTGTGTTATACTTGTATTTTTGTTGTGAGCCGCCCTGAGTCTTGGGAGAAGGGCGGCATATAAGTCTAATAAAAATCAAATCAAATCAAAATCATAAGTCACTTTTCTCAGTGTCATCGTAACTCCGAACCATCGCTGAATGAATGGGTGTAAGTCGAGAGCTACCTGTAATGTTCCTCATTTTTCAATTCACAATTGAATTGGTTAAGTGTTAACGTTGCCAATATTTTAGAAAGTTAAAATAGGAGTTCTCCTTTATCTGTTTTCCTCAAGAATATGTGGAGAAACCTTTAAAACTTGTGTTGAAAGTGGGCGGAAACGAAGTCGCAGAACTATCTACTCAGAGCTCGGTGCACGATTCGTCCCTGTATGACGACAAAAGTGAACATGAAAAACACAAAGACAAGAAAAGAAAGAAAAGGAAAAAAATGGAAAAACAAGTCCCCGGTGAGGAAAAGGAAAAAAGAAAGAGAAAAGTAAAGGTAATTATTAGAATGGTTACTTGGTTTATTTTAAGAGCCGTAGTGGCAGCAGTGATTAGAATGCAGTATTGCAGGCTAATTCTGCCCACGGCCAGCAGTTCAATCCTCACCGGCTCAAGATTGACTCAGAATTTCCATCCTTCCAAGGTCAGTAAAATGAGGACCCAGATGGTTGGGGACAATAGTCTGACTGCTTAGAGAGGGCTGTAAAGGACTGTGAAGCAATATATAAATCTAAGTCAGGGGTCTTCAAACTTGGCCCTTTTATGACTTGTGGACTTCAACTCCCAGAATTCCTCAGCCAGGCACGCCTGGCTGAGGAATTCTGGGAGTTGAAATCCACAAGTCATAAAAGGGCCAAGTTTGAAGACCCCTGATCTAAATGCTATTGCTAAGTGCTATTAAAATGTTTTTAAAAAATGTATATTTATGCCGGATTGTGTTTGAGATTATTAAGTGGGGCATGAAAATAACCCAAAACAAGCTTGAAAAGACCAGAAAGTCTCCCTCCCAAATATTGGTTAAATTTAAATTGGGGGGAAAAAAATAGATACGGTACTGTGGAAAGTTCTTTTATTTCAGAGAAGACGCTTGTGGAGAATTTGTGACTGCTAGGCTGAGGCCCCCATCAACTCTGGCCTTGTTGCTCCTCTGGTTTGGGATTCAGTATCTGCAAGCTCTCCATTTTCCAGATACCCGCAAACTTTTTTTTATAGGAAGCAGCCTAAATATCTCTTAGTAGAAATAATTTCCACGAGCAAATTGTCTCTAACCCGATACGACTCGGCTTCCTGTACTCCTGTGAGCAGAGATCCTTTTAACATTAATCAATATCCTAATTAATGCAGCTACGGTGATTTATGTCAAATATTACAGATTAATATTGACTTAAGCCTTGCATAAAGACGCTGCAGTTAATATTTTGCAACCGGTTGCCTTGATCTTTCACAAGCATTTTTTACTTATTTATTTATTTCTTCAGGAAGATAAAAAGAAGCGAGATAGAGACGCTGTTGACAGCGAAGGAGAAAGAGAACTGAAATGCCAGTCTCCTTTAAGATTGGAAGTGCCGCTTGTGAAATCGCTAGCAAGCAGTTTAGCAAAGCAGGAAGGTAAAAAAAGAATGCTATTTTTCTTTCTGAGTGCTACGCAGTTTTTCTGTTTTTTGCAGTTAAAAAAAAATCATTAAAAAAATAATGGTACTAAGCCATAACTACTTATGCAAAAACTGGTAACAAGATAAATCCTAAATAAGCATTGCACCAACTATACTTTGTTGTTTTCTCCAGGATGTTTCTGTGTTGTTGTTTTTTCTGCCTGAAAAACACATTGGCAAATTCCCCTAAAATTAAGTAAATGTTATTCCCGTGGAGAAAGATCCAGATGAAACTCAGGGTATGGTCACTGACGAGGAAACTTTGTTAAAATAATGAAGGATAAACAGACTACTTAAATGTATCTCATTGTCTTTGTGATAGCCCATTGTCACTGTTTAATACTTTGTTTTTATCGAAATACAGAGAGTTCTTTATGTTTTGTTTCCCTTTTTATCCTAGAAGTGGAACAGACACCTCTTCAAGAAGCTTTAAACCAGCTTGTAAGACAATTGCAGAGGTGGGTTTTGTGTATGAACGCTGTTGCTTATAGGAATTGGTAAAGAGGTTAATGCTTCAATGATATCAGTGGTCAAAGCTGAATCATAATTGCATAATTGCACATACCACTTATAACACCTGCATTTAATATTTGCTTTCTCTCTTTAAAAAAAAAAAGGTTATGGCAGTGTTTGACTGGTAATGGTGCTGCATTTATAAATCGCTTACTTTGAAATAACCCAGCTATTAATAATCTTATTATTATAGGCATGTGGCCTTTAGAGTATTTTCCATTTTGCAAAACAGATCACATTTAGAGGAGGGGAAAATACTTTGCAACTATGTAGTGGCTTTGCATCAGAAGCTCTTGATATCAAAATGCATCATTATATTTGAAGGACAGGTATCAAAATTCTCTATAGTTTAGTTTAGAAATCTCAACCACATTTTAGTCATATAATCTCCGTATAAAAAGTGGGTATAGCGGGGATGGGGACAGAGATATTTCTACCTAAAAAAACTTTTTTAAAAAAGAAAGAAGAAAAAGAAAGAAAGAAAGAAAAGAAAGAAAGAAAGAAAGAAAGAAAGAAAGAGTTGGCATAAGGCCAGATCTGCTTCTAGTTTCATCTTAGTTTTTCTACTCTCTTTTAAGCTGGAGTCATGTCTCCTTTTTTAATAGTAACCTCTGTTCTTTGTTAGAGAAACGAAACATGAAACGCTATTCTTTTCATTTCTTAACAGAAAGGATCCCAACGCTTTCTTTTCATTTCCTGTGACGGACTTCATCGCTCCTGGTTACTCCATGATCATTAAACGCCCAATGGATTTTAGTACTATGAAAGAGAAGATAAAGAATAACGGTTACCAATCCATTGAAGAGCTAAAGGTGGTTATAATTTATATCCTAGCTGCAGAGAGAGAATTAAATGTCAACGCTTGCCAGCTGTCGCAGCGGTGATGATGGGCAGAGTTGGTGAAAACATGCCTTTCACTCAGAGAGTGAACTTCCATAGTTTATGAGCAAAGAATCGTTTTAAGAATTTTTTTTTCCTTTCCTTTGCTTGGCGAAAGGCTTTGTGGATTTCTTCAGTAGAGCTTTTGAAAGAACAATTTGCAAGAGGTTAGAATTGGAACGGATGGTTGAAAGAGAAGAAAAATTGAAAAGCCGAACCCTGGTTTTAAGGTAGTCCCCGACTTACAGCAGTTCGTTTGGTGATCGTTCAAAGTTACAATGGTACTGACTGTTTTGTCCACACTTACGACAGCTGCAGCATCCCCATGGTCACGTGATCAAAATTTGTGTGATCCCCTTTTGCGACTGTCTGATAAGCGAAGCCAAATGGGGAAGCCAGAGTCACTTAATTGTGGTTACTAACTCAACACCTGCAGGGATTCACTTAAGAACTGTGGCAAGAAAGGTCGTACAATGGGTCAAAAGCCACTTAGCAAATGACTTCCTTAGCAACAGAAATTTCGGGGTCAGTGGTGATCATAAGCCGAGGACTCCCTGTATTCGAGGTGGCTGAGGTTTTATGTAGACTTAAGCAGAACCTTTTTTGTATGTTTGTCACATTCATAAATCAATAATAATTACATAATAACTTTAAAAGTTCATTGACTGTCCCCAGTCGCTCTTCTGCAATATGCTAAAAGGATTAAGCGGTTGAAATTTCAAACAGAAATTACTCACTCTGAATAATAGGAAGAGAAAAAAATATTTGACTTTTGTCTTTTTCTTAAGAAGAGGAGAAAGATTGGGAAATCTTTGCACATAACGAGCACTAAGTGTCTTATTTTTTCCTTTTGCATTGCCATTACGGCTTTTTTTGAATAAATAATAGCTTTATTGGAACAATGGCAAACGCGTGTGTGTTAAACTTGCCTCTTTCCTCTTTCTGAGCAAGGCTGGTTAAAATGCCTGTCTCCGCGCCACCCTTCTATTTGTACACATTAAAGAGAAATGCAAGTCTGTTGTGGTGGTGCATTAATGCATCCAGCCTGACAAAACAACTCTGTGATCTCTGCAGAGAACTGTCTGCGACGAACGCCGCCTTTATCGGTGCATTAATACCAAAGTGTAAAAATCAGAGGTCTGTCACAAGCACTGCTGGCATCACATCGGCTCTGTCATCTCAGAAACTCATCAGCTGCTCACCCAACATTTTGCAAGCGAATGTCGAAAGAGAAAGATCTTAAATCCCACCCAAAGGTTGGGCCTGTCATTCAAGCTTGAAGGCAACGTGGAGGGAGCAGCTGTACAGCACCCTCTGGATTAATCCTTCCTTTTCACACATTTTCTTGCCTGTCGTAAGAAGGAGTTTGAAAATAAAAGGATCGTAAAAGGGGATCACGTGACCCTGGGGATGTTTCAGCAGTCGTAAGTGTGAAAAACAGTCACGCAAAACTTCTTTTTTTTTTAGTGCTGTTGTAACTTGGAACGGTCAATAAATAAACGGTCATAAGATTATCTGTTCTGTCAGGAGATTTACTTTGTTTAATTTGTCTAAACAATGCTTTCTTTCTATTAGCTTGACGTGAATTTTCCAGGCAATATTTTCAAAGTTGTGTGCCTCATGCGCCTGGATTTTTCTATTTATACAGGACAATTTCAGACTGATGTGTACCAATGCTATGGTCTATAATAAGCCGGAGACTATTTATTACAAGGCTGCGAAAAAGCTCCTACATTCCGGAATGAAAATACTCAGTCAGGTAAACCGATGGAGGGAAGAACAAAGTTTGAGACTAATAAGAGACTTTGAGACTTTATTGCTATTTGGAGTGCAGATTTTTTATAATGAGAAGTATTCAACTTGCTGGCATGCTAGTTGAAATGCTGCCTTGCTCCTGGGGTATATACAACTGCAGCTGATTTCATCTCCAAGAAACCTTACAGTCCTAAGTATGCTTTCAAAAAGTCAGTCCCGCTGATACAAATAAGATATTTGAGTAAATTCGTTTGAATTGTGTTGCAAAACGTGCTTTACAGCAGTGTTTCTCAGCCATGGGGATTTTAAGATGCTTAAAATTCCCCATCCACACATTTTAAAGTTATCAAAGTTGAGAAACACTGCTTCACAGCATTTAATTCTTGGGATCATCTCTTTGGAGGAAAGGAAGCCATTATGGATTCTTCTAAAACGTCCCTTGTCGAATCATGTCCTCCTGGAAAATTAGGCACTTAATTCATGAAGTTGCACTCTGCCCAGATTTTTCAGCTGGTAGGAATAAAACGGCAAATTCGCATTGTGTATCTTGTTTTCTTAGGAACGGATTCAGAGTTTGAAACAAAGTATTGACTTCATGGCAGACCTTCAGGAAAGCAGGAAACAGGCAGACAAAACCGGCACGCAATCTGGGGGAGAAGAGGAGGACGGTCTGGGGAAAGATGGAGACTGCACAGACCCAGACCTCAGAGCCTTTAAAAGTCCCAGCAAAGAATTCAGAAAGTGATTATATTCCTCCAGAAGCTGACTTCTTTTTTCATTTCAGTCGAATCAAGTGCTGGTAACTGCAAGACTTAAGGGGCAGCTTAGGGTAGTGGTTAAGGTGCCAGGCTAGAAACCGGGAAATATGGAGTTCTAGTCCTGGTTTTTGGACACAAAACCAGCTGAATGACCTTAGCTGGTCTCTCTCAGCCCCAGGAAGAAGGCATTATTGTTTAAAAATTTTCAAACCCTTTTTCTAGTTAGGTTAGCAAATCCAGAAGTAGACCAGCTCATGTAATGAAGCCAATTCCCGAAACGTGTCTGCCTCACTGACTAAATGTCGGTTTTACTCTTTTGATGAAGAGGAGCATGGTGGGTTGTGTGGTTAGGACAGGGGTAGGCAACCTCGGCTCTTTTATGACTCATGGACTTCAACTCCCAGAATTCCTGAGTCAGCATAGCTGGGTTAGGAAATGGGCTTGATAAGCAGCAAGCTCGTGTTTGAGACCCGAGTGCTGCCATAGGGTGGGGTGAGCACCTGTCCTTTGCTCCAGCTCCTGCTGGGGACGTGAAAGCCCCTAACTGGGCGAAAGGGATATCACCGACCAATCCTTTCAACCCGGAAGCACCTCGGTGCCTCAGACACGAGTGCAAAAATAAAAAATGATAACTTGGCAGTTACTAGTTGCTGTTACCAGTTATTGGCATTTACCATTTCTAATATTCAAAGTCCAAAGGATTCTGCATTTTTCTTATCACACCGATTTTAAAAACTTTACGTACTATAAGGGAACAAAACAATGCATGTTTATGGGTATTTTTAATGAATTTTTTCCCCCAGAAAAGAAAAAGATCTACTGGAAGAAAAAATTAGGAATAGTAATTTAGAGAAGGAACAAGAACTGATCGAACGTATAATTAAAGATTCAGGGGGAAAGTTGACCAAACGTTCTGCAAACACACAGGTAAGCGGACTTCAGTTTCCAGTATAAGTCTCTGAGACTCAACCTAATGCTTTAAATTCCCCAAATCTCCATTAATTGAAACAGTTAGCAAAACAGTTATTTAATTTTTTTTTAATCAGTAAAAAATATGGCTTCTTGTACTAGCATTTTAATCTCTGTGCAGGTGACCCACTTCAATAGCTTGATCTTTTTTCAGTGTGAGTTTGAGAGAAGAAAATCTGATGGCACAACCACTCTGGGACTTCTTACTCCAGCTGAAAATCTAGCAGGAGGTAATGCTTATTAGAGGGATTTTAATATTCCTTCTTGGGGCTGTTTACAAAGGATGGGATTATTCATTTAAAACTGTTGCTGAGGACTATTCCTACTGGGGTCTTAGAAAGCCCAAGGAACAGAGAATCTCATCTTTGATATTAAATATACCTCAATCAGTTTGTCTTTCAAATGAGTAACATTTGATTGGAGAAACGACGAGCTGAGCTGTGGGAGGCGATTTTTTTTTTTTGCTAAAATGTACATTTAGACGTGCTTCCCATTCCAAAGGCCAACTTTTCAATTTAATGAAATGGGGGAACACTTAATCATTTCTATTACTTCATTTGAATGTGTTATAACACCTTTTTAGCAGTTTTTTTTCCTTAATCTAATACAGATCGTGGAATTAGTTTCTCTCCAGAAAAAAAATCAAAACCTCTTATTATACAAAATTAAACTCCCATTCCTTCATTCTAAGCTTCATGGTAATTCTGTGTTTATCTCTGTTTTCCTAAATCGACAGTCTTCTTATTGCAACAAGTTTAGAGCTATTTCTATCTTGTATAATCTTTCGTTGCTGTCGGTGTTTTTTCCCCCTCCTATTTCGTGGCTGTCTTCCTCTCTTGAGTCCTTTTTTGTCACAATCTGAAATTGGGATAAGCTCTGCCGTGAAGAAGAGGGTGAGGCAGCATGAAAACTCTGAACCCCAGGAAGGCAAAGGAAGGCCTGCGGACTTGTCACCGTGAATGCTTTCTTTGACATACACTTATTATAATGTTTAAGTCAGGGATGTAAAAGTAAGGAATTATTTTTCCATAATTTATTGTCGCAGAAAACATCTAAGACATGCTGCGCACAGAGCAATTAGTATGAAGGATTTATTTCTGCTTTGTATATAAATAATTTTAAAAGTGCCTCTCGGATCCTTATTCCCCTGTTTTTCTTTTGGATTTTAGAAATGGGTCCCAGCTCTGTGAAACTGGGAGCAGCCGCTGGAAGACTTCAGTCAGGGGTCAATACTTTACAAGGGTTTAAGGAAGACAAAAGGAATAAAGTAACCCCAGGTAACGGCTATCTCTATATTAAAGCAATCCAATTTCCTATAAAAAATGAATCTGAGCAATAACCAAGTTCAATAAACTAAGTTCCAGTCCTTTCAGAAAAAAATTAAAAGTATCGCTTTTCCTCACTGGATTCTTTGTATTTATCAGTGGGATCCTTGCTTCTTTCTCTCTGAACTTGGTTGTTTTCTGACATAAAAGTCAGGGTGGGCTGCCTCTTTTACACTAAAAGTGCCATCAGGGCACTAGTAGAACTGGCATTAGAGCCCAAAACAGTGTCATTTATGGTGGCGAGAATTCAAACAAACAAAATGCACCCTCAACATTCCTACTTTAATTTGCAAGATTGGATTCCCTCTTCCAATGACTAATGGTGCTTTTGAAGAAACATATTAATGAACGCTCTCTAGGTCATTATCACACCCTTATGTGCAAGATACTTAATTCCTGCTCTCTTTATTTCCCGTTAGTGATGTATTTGAACTACGGGCCTTTTAGCTCGTACGCTCCAGCCTACGACTCCACGTTTGCAAACATCAGCAAGGATGATTCAGATTTAATCTACTCTACTTATGGAGAAGATTCTAATCCAGGAATTTTCAAGTGAGTCTTCCAGCAAGCGAGATTTCCCTTTGATCTTAGACTTTGTATGCTAGAATGAAAGCTTTTTTTTCTTTTTTTTTTGAGACACTTTCCCATCAAATGCTCTCGTTTTCCCTTTTTCTAAGAAAAGAAGAGGCACTGGACATTTGACACCAAGAATGAGAGCATCTCACTCCCTCACTCGTTTTCTAGCAAAACCGAATCTTTGTTGTTTATTTGTTTTTCTGAAATGCTATATAGTGCCACAAGAAAACCTTTAAAACAACCCAGCTGGCTGTTACAGTACAAAATATAAAAGCAAAATTGTGAAGGAGGGAAAATATTTAGGGGTTTGTTGTTTCAATTTAATTAGTAAAAGGGGAAAACATAATTATTGTGGCTGCAGAAAAGTCTTTCATTGCTACCGGTAGTTGTTTGTGATTCTAGTCCCTGTGGGTGAAATATAGCAATAGCACTTAGACTTAGAAACCGCTTTACGGTGCTTTACAGCCCTCTCTGGGCGGTTTGCAGAGTCAGCATATTGCCCTCAACCATCTGGGTCCTCATTTTACCAACCTCGGAAGGATGGAAGGCTGAGCCAACCTTGAGCTGGTGAGAATCGAACTTGTGGCAGTGGGAATGCAGCGTTAGCCTGCAATACTGCATTCTAACCACTGGGCCACCATGGCTCCTTCCTTCCTTCCTTCCTTCCTTCCTTCCTTCCTTCCTTCCTTCCTTCCTTCCTTCCTTCCTTCCTTCCTTCCTTCCTTCCTTCCTTCCTTCCTTCCAATAGCACTTAGGCTTATATACCGCTTCACAGTGCTTTACAGCCCTCTAAGCGGTTTGCAGAGTCAGCCTCTTGCCCTCAACCATCTGGGTCCTCATTTTACCAACCTCGGAAGGATGGAAGGCTGAGCCAATCTTGAGCCGGTCAGGATCGAACTCCTGGCAGTAAGCAGTGAGTTAGCCTGCAGTATTACATTGTAACCACTGCACCACCGTGGTTCTTATATACCAGGAATTACGGTAGTCCAAACAGGAATATTAATATAAGACTTCGCACCAGTTGTACATATTTTTCTGCCCATTGTGTTAATTTGTGCTCAGATTTACTAGGCCAAAATGCATGAATTAATTTCTGCAAGCATCACGAAAATGCCTTTTAATGTAACATTTAACTATAAAGTTACTTGGTTCTGATGCTTCATAAGCACTTTCTTTGAAGGTCAAAGTTGCTTCATGTAACTCATCTATAGGTTTCTTGTTATTTAATAGCAATAGCACTTAGACTTATATACCGCTTCACGGTGCTTTACAACCTTCTCTAAGCAGTTTACAGAGCATATTTGCCCCCAACAATATGGGTCCTCATTTTATCGACCTCGGAAGGATAGAAGATTGAGTCAACCTTGAGCCAGTCAGAATCAAACTCCTGGCAGTGGACAGTGAATTAGTGTGCAATACTGTATTCTAAGCACTGCGCCACCTCGGCACATGATTTAATATCAGCGTAAGGACAAATAATGAACGTCCTCTGGGCGCTCAAATCTGAGTTTTTAATCTTCCTTAACTTATGTTTTTGGTTAGCATTAACAGGATACACTGATAAGATCTCTGCTAAACAAAGCTGGTTATTTTTATTACCAAAAGAATGACCTGATACTTGGTTCAGTGAAAAGAGAGATATCCAAGTGTAGGGTTTGTTTGTTTTTTATTGCTACCTTGTAAGCTGGAAATTAATTTAACTAGGTGATGTGAAATGGCAAGTCTGCGATAAACCATTGTTTGTTGTAAAATAATTGCGTTCCTTGCTTTTAGCATCAGCGAGTTTTTGGCAAAATCCCACGATTACCCTGGTCTCATGGCTGACAGCTTGCTGGATGTCTTGACGCAAGGCGAGCATTCCCGCACTCTTAAAGAACTCGAGAGGGTGAGAAGATTCACATGTTAATGCATATAAACTGGCAGCTTAAACGTTGCAGCGTTAAGGAGATCACTGCCCAGCAGGAAGATGAAATCTTTCCTTGCTTATCATTTCTCAGTTAACCAACTTAGAACTAGCCTATTAATGTTTAACTAAATGATGTAGGAGAAATCAAAGTGACTCTTCTTTGCTCTTGCATGGAGGAAGGGTTGCTACTGTGGCAGCAGGAAAAATCCTGGGATCACAGGCAGTCCTCGACTTACGAAGACAATTGAGCCCAGAATTTAGGTTGCCCCATTTTACGACCTTTCTCGCTATGGTTTTGGGAAGTGAATCACTGCAGCTGTCAAATTAGTAACCACAGTGGTTAAGGGATGCTGGCTTCCCTATTGATTTTCCTTGTCAGAAGGTCACAGAAAGGGATCCCAGGACCCTGGGACAACAGGACCGTCATAAATAGGAGTCAGTTGCCAAGCATCTGAATTTTGATCACGTGACCATCGGGATGCTGCAAAGATTGAAACTGTGAAAAACGGTCCTAAGTCACATTTTTGAGAGCCATCGTAACTTTGAACGGTCTCTAAATGAACTGTGGTAAGTCGAGAACTACTGGTATACAGGAAGAAAGTTCCTGCTTAATAAAGTAAGACCCATATCAAAAGTGTTTGGCAACATAATTCTAAAAAACAATAAGACTGAAAGCAAGGTGTAATTGGTCAAAAACACATTTTACCTTTATTTTAAAATACTATTTGCTTTGATACCTCTTAACTATTAGCTGTAAGGGATATGTAGTCTTTATTTAATACCTATTGATGTTTGAGATTTATCACCTGGGCAAATAACTGTATTAATATAGTAAGAGGAGTGGATGTTATATTCTGGGGGTTTTTTATTGCATTTATTTGCTTCACTGTTTTTGTTTTGTCTCTTTTTAAAACCGTTGCTGGTTATTGACCGAATAAGTATTACTGATGAACAAGTATTTATTGGGTTGCACCCAATATAATTTTTATTTTGCTCTCTCATTACTTTCTCTGGTTCTTTTCTAATTGCAGAGCACAGAGGAAACAGAAAGCTTACAAGAAAAGACAGATACAACGAAAGACATAGAGGTGACATGGTTATAAATTTGGACATTCTAGAACTGGTGGGGTTTTTAATCAGAGGGTCTTCACCTGCCCACACAGTGCTCCGCTTCTGCTCTTTAGCTGGCTCAAGGTCTCTGGAGATTCTCCATCACCCAGGTCATGATTGTCCCAAAGATGCTTTTCCAAAAGGCAACTGGACTTCCTTGGTGTTTTTTTTTTCCCCTTTGAAAATGTTTCACTTCTCATGCAAGAAGCTTCTTCAGAACTGAAATCCAGTTGCCTTTTGGAAAAAGCATCTTTGGAACTTCAGTTGACTCATATATACAATGGCTCATAAATACAATGACCTTACCACACAGCACTTAATTATAAAGGACCGTCTTTTATTTTAGAAATCTCCTTTAGATTTATTTATTTTTCAAAAACTTATTCTGGTCCTTTATTTTGATCATTTAACTTAACATTAACTTAACACTTAACTTAATATACCAATGGTCATTTAACTCAACATTACCAATGTTGCCACTTTATCCCCAGTCTATCACATTCACGTTGAAAATATGGGTTGTCTTTTTCAAATAAATTGACATACACTTTAATTTTAGATACTTTTATTAGTTTGTGCATTTTTGTAAAGTTCTCTTGGGCTTGATCTTGAATTTTACTTTGTAAAGCACAGTTGTACGTAAACAGGTTTTGTTTTTTGTTTTTTTAAAAAATATCCTTATGATCCTCTTTCAGATTTGTTCCTTTTTTCAGGTTTGGCCTTCATTTTTTCCCCAAGAAAATATATTCACTGGGCGAAGCATGATGTATTTCCTGGATTTTAAGGCCATATCTTTGTTTGCATTTCTAGATAATAGAAAAAGATCCAGCCAAGGTTGATTCTGGCCTTAGTAAAGAAAGGCTTACGGCACTGAAAGCGGTAACCAATTTTGGGGTGCCTACTGAGGAATTTGATTCTGAAGGTGAGTCAACATGACTTTGCAAGGTTTTGTGGCAAAATCTAACTCAATTTATGGTGCCTCACAGCTTCGTCTTTGATTTCCCAGAAGCTGAAGTATTTCAGAGAAAGCTTGATGAAACCACAAAATTAATTTGTGACCTTCAGGATGCCCAAAATGAACGGCTGAGTACAAAACCACCGCCTAATATGATTTGTCTCTTGGGCCCATCTTACAAGGAAATGCATTTGGGTAAGAATAAGAATGCTTACTTATTTATGTCTTGCTTTTGTTATTTTTACAAATAAATCAAGGCGGCGAACATACTCAATGCACCTTCCTCCAACCCTGTGAAGTGGATTGGGCTGAGAGAGAATGACTGGCCCAAAATCTCCCAGCTGGCTTTCGCAGCTAGGGTGGGACTAGAACTCACCATCTCCTAGTGATTGGCCCAAAGTCACCCAGCTGGCTTTCATGGCTAAGGCAGGACTTGAACTCACAGTCTCCCAGTTTCTAGCCTGGCACCTTGACCATAGACCAGATTGGCTCTCTTCTGCTCTTAGCATACTTCTCTACGACCGGTGAGAGCGCACAGGGTTGGCCTCCTCCAGGTCCCGTCAACGAAACAATGTCGTCTGGCGGGCCCTAGGGGGAGGGCTTTCTCTGTTGCGGCGCCCGCCCTCTGGAACCAACTACCTCCTGAAGTCCGCGTTTTTCCGACCCTCCTGGCCTTCCGAAAGAATTTAAAAACCTACCTCTGCCGGCAGGCCTGGGGATGATTGTTGATTGTGGTGTGATTGATGAGTATGTATGGGGTTTGTATTTTTAATGTTGTTCGGATTTGTTCAATTGTTTATATATATATGTTGTAAGCCGCTCCGAGTCTTCGGAGAGGAGCGGCATACAAATCCGAATAAAATAAAATAAATTATAAACTTCAAAACGGTGCTTGTCGTTAATGCCACTCACATGTCTTATAGTTTTTTGTGAATGTTGAGTTCCACCACAAGAACACCCCTCTATGTTGCACCACTTAAATCATCAGAGCACAATTTGGATCTAATTGTTTACCAGTGAAATGCCATTTTACAGGATGGTTTTTCCATTGGGAAACCATTATCGGAGAAACAGACAGGTATAACAACAGGGACGAAAAGGGATAAAAGTTGAGTCTTCTGTCGAGCAACTGGAAACAAAAGAGAATAGCTCTGATTTGTTCCCACTCAGACTTTCTTTAAGGAATCGCCAATCTTTGAACATGTATCATGGAGGAAAGCACATTGTGCCTTCACTTTTATTGTTAAATTATTTCACAAGTGGTTAGAATGCAGTATTGCAGGCTAATTCTGCTGACAGCTGACAGCAATTCGGCAGTTCAATCCTCAAGGTCGACTCAGCCTTCCATCCTTCCGAGGTGGGTAAAAAGAGGACTCAGATTATTGGGGGTCCTCAACATGCTGACTCTGTGAGCCGCTTAGAGAGGGCTGTAAAGCCCTGGGAAGCAGTATATAAGTCTTAAGTACCAGTGCTATTGCCCTATAATATTACTACCTTATACATTCTGAACGGGAAGGCCACTTTGTTGAAATAATTATTTTGTTGTTGAAGATAAAGTTTTCTGTAGCCTTGTAAAACATTACATCTGTTTACTTCTCTGCTTTTTCAGCGGAAAAGGTGACCAACAATCTGAAAGAGCTGGCACAGCAGGTAGCTCCAGGTGACATTGTCAGCACCTATGGAATCCGTAAAGCAATGGGGATTTCGCTCCCAGCTTCAGAAAAAACGGGCAACTTTGTGGATTTCACAGAGGGTGAGTATAACCATGGCACCAGCAACCACTGGCTGTTATGAACAGTTTTGCTGTGGGAACCATATCTTGTAAAGTAGCACGTGGAGTTTAGTGACCCATCACAAGATTCACCGATGATTCACACAAGACCCCCATACCCCCACACCTGAAGCCCTTATAAACAGACGAACACCGACATCCCTAAATTCCTCTGAAGATATTATCTAGGCTGGTAATGAAATGTTCGAAACCAACCCACAAACTCGGAAATTAAATCCTACAACTGAGCTAGAGATATTCACCACGATTGCAGACATAGAGTTTACTTGAGAATCCGTCCTAGAATATAGGTCTTTATTTCAATGGGGGTCGGACTAGACTGAAATTCTGAAACCTGAGTCTGGTGGCTTGGCTGTTCTTAGCAATCCTGAAAGAAATGCATCCTAAAGATACGGAGCCTGAAAGCCTTTGCCCATTTGCTGCAAATCTCAATGAACTCAGGACTTCCTTTTAAATAGAAAGTTAGACGTATGCAGAAGTAACCATATCCATCCAGAGAGTTAAGACTCCTGGTGATTCCGTGTACATAGCTGAGCAATTTTAGCCACGGTGCAGAAATGGTTCACCACCACTGTACTTCTTTTGGGATGTCTAGAGACCTAGTCTGGTCTGTCCGAATTAAGCATTAACCCTGCCCAATCTTGCTTCGTTTCTGAATGCAGGCAAGGTTACAAACTAAGCAGGGTTGAGCTGCCCATACTTCGGATGGGCTAGCAATAAGTTGACCAGCTTCGCAAACCAAGCAAGTCATATCACCAGTGGCTTTTTGGATTTTTTTCCCCCCCCAGAGATGCAAGATTCTCCCAAGGCTGTCATTCTCATTGAAAATGAAGGTGAACCAGTTGCTGTATGAAGCATCCTTATTAAACATTCCCTCTTCGGTGGCAGAGGGGTAAAACTTGCCCCATTGCATGCACAAGATGTTTGTATACTTTTATCTGTTACATATTTGAATTCCTAATAAAATTATTAAAACCAAGCTGGTCCTATTTTAATTGCAGGTCTAAAAGATATGCTTTCAATAAAATAGAGGCATTGGATCATGGTTTGTGGGAGCCAAGAAGGTGATAATGTTTTGAAAGGTTTCTGAATATGGTCCATAGTGCTTTTGTATGGGTTTGAATAAGGACAAAAGATTATTTTCACATAAATTTTGTTAGGTTATCCAAACCTTGCCAGGTTATGTAAGGCTGAAAAAGGAACTGGGAAGAATATATTCAACAGACCTCAACACGCATGTCATCAGAGGCCAGGATTTCACATTCCTTTACATATAATGTGACAAAATATATCCAACACACCTTCCTTTTCCAATTTGCCCCACAACAACAATCTGGAGAGGTGAATTAGGCTCAGAATGACTGGCCCAAAGTCACTCAGCTGGCTTCCATGGCTAAGGCGGGACTAGAACTCACTGTCCCCTGGTGATTGGCCCAAAGTCACCCATTCGGCTTCCATGGCTAAGGCAGGACTAGAACTCACTGTCCCCTGGTGATTGGCCCAAAGTCACCCATTCGGCTTCCATGGCTAAGGCAGGACTAGAACTCACTGTCCCCTGGTGATTGGCCGAAAGTCACCCAGCCGGCTTCCATGGCTAAGGCAGGACTAGAACTCACTGTCCCCTGGTGATTGGCCCAAAGTCACCCAGCCGACTTCCATGGCTAAGGCAGGACTAGAACTCACTGTCCCCTGGTGATTGGCCCAAAGTCACCCAGCCGGCTTCCATGGCTAAGGCAGGACTAGAACTCACTGTCCCCTGGTGATTGGCCCAAAGTCACCCAGCCGGCTTCCATGGCTAAGGCAGGACTAGAACTCACTGTCCCCTGGTGATTGGCCCAAAGTCACCCAGCCGGCTTCCATGGCTAAGGCAGGACTAGAACTCACTGTCCCCTGGTGATTGGCCCAAAGTCACCCAGCTGGTTTTCATGGCTAAGGCAGGACTAGAACTCACTGTCCCCTGGTGATTGGCCCAAAGTCACTCAGCCGGCTTCCATGGCTAAGGCGGGATTTGAACTCATGGTCTCCTGCTTTCTAGCCTTTAACCACTAGACCAAACTGGCTTTGTCAGCGTATGCAGCAAAAGCGCTACATGGGTTTAGCAAAGCTTCTGCCCTTCCAATCATTCTGGTTGAAGCATCTAAGAATCCTTCAAGATTGCACCATTAATAACCCAACCGTCATGAGTAGCTCAGCGGAAGGCCTCGCCTGTCGCAACAGCAGCTTTGCAAAGTTTCATTTGTGATAGCAAAGTGGCCCCTCTGTCCTTGAATTCTTAAAATGGAGTCTTTCATTCTGCTGCCTGGGGTAACCCCACGCTGAGATAGGCAGCAAATAAATTTAACAAATAAATAAAATAAATCCCGTCCCTGTCCTCAGAACAGATAGTTCTCGACTTAACACAACTGAGCCCAAATTTTCTGTTGCTACGAGGCTGGCCCCATTTTGTGACCTTTTCCCCTCCGCAGCTGTTAAGCAAATCCCTGCAGCTGTTAAGATAGGAACCCAGTTGTTAAGTGAATCTGGCTTCCCCATTGACTTTGCTTATCAGAAGGTCACAAAAGGAGATCACGTGACCCCCCCCTCCCCAGGACACTGCAACCGTCATAAACGTGAGTCAGTTGCCAGGCCGCAATGGTTGTAAAGTGTGAAAAATGGTCATAAGTCACTTTTTTCATTTCCGTTGTAACTTTGAACTGTTGTATGTCGAGGACTAAGTGTACTGCAGAGGCTAGGGGTCTATTTGCCCTGTCTGATTCTTAAGAATATTTGTGTATAAAGTAGAGAAGAAATAACATCAAATAAGATGAAATGTTTAATACAGAAGACTTAAAAAGTGGAAGCAACATAGCTTAGACCAGTTTGCCTGGAACAGCAATATAATGCACAATAGAAAACGACGACTTCGCAAACGCTTCTGTCGACATACCTTTGAGAGCAGTTGTCAAAGCTAATTATTTCAAATGTTAGTAGAGAATTTCTGAAGCAAAACATTCTGCCTTTTATTTTAAAAACCAAACTTGTAATAAATGTACAATAAAAAACAAGAAAGGGAAAGTAATAATTCACATTAACTTGCAGTTATTACAAAAAAAAAAAAAGACAGTTGCCCAACCTTTTTAACACTACCCAGGATTATTTTATCTTAATACTCTTGAACAGAATCTACTTTAATCTCCTAAGACTTTCTAAAAGTCCTTTATAGTAAGACCTCACTAGAAGTTTGTTCCCATCATGAAACGTAGGAAATTCATCCTCCACATGTTAATTACACAGTAATTATAATGAACACAATAAGGGTGCACACAGGGTTCAGCATAAAAGGATTTGCTGTCAACTGAACTGCACTGTGAAACTTTTTCAAAATGAACACGAGCAGTCCTCATTAATAGATTCACTCCAGAGAGTACTCCAATTTATTCAAATCTATAAATCTTTATATTATATCTAAAATGCATTCTAAAAAGCCTTACACAAATGGATCTAGCAGGAATAAATTCACAGCAAAATATAGGCAGTCCTTAACAGTACCAGTCAACAAAAGTCACTAGTACTTTAGAGCTAATCTAAAATAAATGCTGTCCTTTCTTCCTGCTTGTTCTAGATTTGATGCACAAGCAGATCATTCTTTCAATTGGTTGCCCTAATTTTGCACAATATCAGAGGTGTCAAACAAAACACCTTTCCGCAGTTGCGTGTCCGATTCCATAGTCCCATCTAAAAGAAACTGTAATTTGTGTAGCTAAGGTAGCATTGCTGTGGACTCTTTCAGGCAGTAATTTTATTTCACATGTAGCATTTTTGTTGTGCTTTAACAACATGTTTTCCCCCCAACCCATCCCTGAAGTGCATCACGGTTTCGTTACACTTTGTGGTGCGGCTTCCCACGTAGTCAAAACCCACCTTCAGCTGATGCTAAAGATTAGCAATGCTTTAAAACGGCCCATGGATTCTTCAGAAATCCTGATGCAAAAAGCAAAATCATACTTTGAAATAAGAGTAGAGATGAATAATAGGGAGAGACATAGACGAAGCTGGCACAGACACAGTGCAGGTAGTCCTCATTCATTTAGTGGCCAATCCAACTTACAACGACCCTTTAAAAAGTTAAGTGGTCCTCGCACTTTTTCCCTTGCAGCATCTCCACAGTGTCAACTCTACAACAAAATTAGCTGAAGCCGTTTTCTCTTCGTTTTCGGTTGCCACTGACTTGGGAGGAAGGAGATGAGAATTTTATCTTAGCCGTAACAATACATGGGAACCAAGGTCATTGCTAGCTGCATTTTGGCAGGTTGTATCTTTCGTTAGAAAGCCCACGCAAGTAGTTAATTGGGGGATGTGATTTATGACATACTACAGAGGTGGGAAGTTTCACTTGTAACTTTATAGCCTTGGGGGGGGGAGGTTGTTTCAGTTTTGGGTTCACTTTTGAACATGCCGATATTACGTAGCCAAAGTTACGTAGCCAAACTTTTTTTCCTTGGAGTTCTTTTTACTGGTCTCATCTATCGGAACCACGACATGGTCGAAATTTGGGCACTTGACAACCAGGATGTATTTGTTTGATGGTCTCAGGGTCATCTGATCGCTGTTTTCAAATGTCCCAACTGGCTTCCAGCAAGCAAAATTAATACGGTAAGCTGGATTCACTTAACGTCCGTGTGGTTCTTTTAACAACAGTTGACCTGCTTAACAACCGTGGAAAAACAAGGTCATAAAATTGGGTGATTCATTTAACAACTGCCTTGCTTAGCAGTGCAAAATCTGATCCCAACTGGGTCGTAAATCAAGGGATACCTATAGGACTACTTGGCCTGCTTCTTGTTCATTTTGGTTGCGAACCTCCACAAGATAAAATTCAGCAGGACAATATGGACAGTTTTTACTTAGTATGCAGTGTTTGAACAGAAGCTGCCAGGGACACGGAGGCCCCGTGCATAATGCTCTAAGTCAGCGGTTCTCAACCTTTTCCGGCCTGCATCGCAAAGGAAAAAAAATGGCCGACAAAAAAAAATGGCCGACCAAAATAAAAAAAATGGCGGGCCCGCATCGCGCATGCACGGCACGATGGCCCGCATCGCAAAGGGGAAAAAAATGGCTGACCCAAAAAAATGGCCGACCCCAAAAAATAATAATGGCGGACTGTGGTGTTTGGCGACCCCCATGAAATGGTCGTTCGACCCCAAATGGGGTCGCGACCCACAGGTTGAGAACCGCTGCTCTAAGTCACTTAAAATAATGAGGGTGTTTCTGACACCAAGGGGGGGGAAAAGGCCCAATAGCTTCTCTGCACCGCAACCCATTTGGGAGATTAATCCACCATTCTATTTTAGTATTAGTAGTACAGTTGTACTAGGAATTGCCCATAATTTATATAAGCAGGGTTTCTATTTAAGAAAGAGCCTGGATTTTACACTGAGAGTGCAGGAATTTCCACATTACTATAGGCCACTGAATGGCTGTTGAACTTAAATAGCATCTTGCAAAGACAAACGAGAGAAAAAGGAAGGAAAGGGCTTCTCAGAGTCCTTCAACCCTAAAAAAAACAAGCACATTTAAGACTCAAGCCCACAAGTGGTATTGATACCAAGTCCAAGAAGTGAATTCCAGAAAAGCAAATCTGCGTTAGCGGGTGAAGTTCTCCCTTAGGCTGTTCCTTCCAGAACAGAAATGAGGTAAGTAGCTATGAAAACAGACAGGTCCAATTCATTTTGTGACGGTACAGAAGGACTGCAAGGAAGATATTTTTGAGTCTTGAAACATTAGTTGAAGAGAAAA
Source organism: Bothrops alternatus (assembly GCA_034064705.1). Taxonomy (NCBI): domain Eukaryota; kingdom Metazoa; phylum Chordata; class Lepidosauria; order Squamata; family Viperidae; genus Bothrops; species Bothrops alternatus. The sequence goes on from JARGCV010000065.1 coordinate 1,796,845, forward strand.
GCGGAAGTGCAGTTTTGGGGGATCTGCAGCAGATCTGAGGGCGGCTCTAACGGACAATGAGAGGAGGGATCACAATTTAATGGCAGAGCAGATGGTAGTTCTACCTAAAAAGGCCTTCCAGATCCAGGTTCCAACCCCGTCTATTGTCATCTGATTTTTGCTCAAGGCAGTGCTAGCGCAATCCTCCAATCTATCCTCATGAGAAGGCAAGGATGAAGCAAAAGGACAGAGCATCTTGAACCAAGCAATCCGCTCGGCTGCCAGTCCACAGAAAATTCTGGGTCCCCTGTGGCAGGAAGAAAAAAAAAATGGCATCCAGTAGACTCGACTGTAAACATCTTTCAAGAACCTCTTGTTTTCTTCTCTTGAGACGCAAAACGCCAGCACAGACATTCGGCATAAAACTCCTTTACGGAAGATGACAGAATTTAACCGTTGCTAAAGAATAAAAACGAAGTCCAACAAGAACTTTCGAACGTAATTTCTCAGCATCTTCTCTTTTGGGTCAAAAAACTTGGGATTTGGCTGTATCGGTGCAGACAAAGTAAGTGATCAATTCTCCCTTTCCTTTCACATTAATCGGTCCTCGGCACTCACAAGCATATCCCAAACTCTTCAGTATTTTGCACGTCTCTTCCGTCACCTGTGTATGAAACAGAAGTGGAGAGACCATTCAAAATCTTCAGTGAATATTTGATTGATTTTGGACACTGTTTTTTTGCTGGCACTTCCAGGAGAACTCATAAAATCAGTACGTTTATCTGCACGGTCAAAGCTGAATATGGATCATAGAAATAAATCCCAGCAGATGTGGCAAAACCCACCCCCCCCCATATTTTCCAGTAGTTAAGAGCTACATGGCTTGGCTAAACTAATCTCCACGTTCAGCATATAGTTATTGTTGAAGTTTCCTTCTATCAAAATCCAAAATTTCTCTTCTTCCTTTACCTGGATTTTCCCAAGTTCTCCAGTAGTTTCCATTCTGCTGGCAACATTGACTGTGTTTCCCCAAATATCATATTGGGGTTTGCGAGCACCGATCACACCAGCTACTACCGGTCCATGATTGATGCCTGATAAACAGGATGGGGAAGGAGAAAATAAATGTATCATATAAGGTGTACACAGGTTGTATGCAAACTTGGAAGAAAACAATCAGGAGTGTTTTTGCATTGACAACAGATGGAAATGTAGCCATCTTTTACCTTTTGCTTTTAGAGTTAGATGAAGCTGGGAGGGGGATGTGAATGGAGAGTTCAGCTAGACATAACACTAAACCTAGCGTGAGAAACAATGTTATTGTAACTAGAGCTGATAAGGAATTGGCGGGCTGGAGAAGCTTGGAGCTAATTGGGGAATGTGATTTATGAATGTTAATTGGAGAAGGGAATTGTGCTTTCATACTATGTAATTCCCCAGGGGAGGAGAATTCAGTGTTTGGCTTCGATTATGCAGTGCCGATATTATGCTACTCAAAATAAAGATTCTTTAAGGTAAAACAATGCCTCGAAGTTCTTTTGAAGAGTTTCATCTGTTGGAACCAGGACAGTCTCCTTAATATATAAAAAAAACACAGCATACCACTCTTTTGATCTGGGAGGAGACCACCTCGTCCCAAACTTACCAACACGGAGACGGAAATTGTTGAATGAATGGCGGTTGATGCCATCTAGTTTAGTCATCAAGGCGATGGCGAATTCCACCATGATGCCAATTTGAGCACACTGTTTTTCTTGATCCTAAACAGATGGTGGGAAGTGGTTACATTCCAAAAACAAAGACAGCAACTTTTATATAAGAAATACAAATGGCCGGGAAATTGGATTGATATTCTACTAAAACATGAGTTGTAAAATGTAATGAAATCTTTGAAAAAGTAGCAGTGTAACAGAAGGTGAGCGGTAGATTCAGTGATCCCTTCACTTCAGGGCAAAATCTTAGTGTGTACAGGATCGATGCATTGCTTAAACACTGCCACTGTCTTGTCCTTCATCAAAAATATATCTTATGAAAACCAACTATTATAGCTGGCAGAAGCAGTTAAAAGGATAATGTTATAAATGTGTTGGACATTTTGGAATATTTGGAGCAACACAATGAAAGACAAGCTGTAGATGTACAAAAGATCTTTGCTAATTTGAACCACACTTTCTTGTTTAAGGCTTTGGAAGATACAAATTTTGGAGAGACCTTCATAAAGTGGATGAGATCCATCTACACTGGATGGATCTACACTTTGAAACACAAATAATCGTTAATGGAGATCTAACAAAGCCCTGTGAGACACAAAAAAGGACAAGATGTGGATGCCCATTGTCCCCTCTCTTGTAGTTCTGGAACTACTGAATTCACTTATAAGACAAGATGAGAACGCTGTGGGGTTAAAAATAAAAAAAAAACCTTAAAAGTGAAGGGTTTTGATGACTTAGTCTTAGTTCTGTAAGATTCCTTACAGCAAAATGAAATAATAGGGAAATAGAAAGAATGTGGTCCATTAGCAGATTTTAAGAATAATAAACAGAAGACGAAGTTGTGAACAGAAATATGAGACTAGAAGATAAAACAGAACTGATGAATAAAATGGGTTTTAAGACTGAGAAGAAGGTAAAATGTTTGGGTATGATTAGGACAAATGAACTATAAGTTACTTCAAAATTATGATATGAAATGAACTTGAAGATATATGGACTTCAACTCAAAAAATTCTGGGAAGTGAAGTCTAGACATCTTCAGATTGAAACACTGTTCTAAGGAATTAACGCTTCAAAAGGAGACCTACCACATTATTCTCTTGACCAGGGACCACGCAGAGTCCAGATGCTGCCATGTACGTGCTCCCAATAGTTTTGATTTTTTCAACCCCACTAAATTTAGGCTTTAGCAGCAGCTGTTGAAGAAAAAAATGTATGGTATTTAGGAGCTGTCCATTCTCTCACTTTATAATTGTACGAAAGGCCACCTTTTCTGGAAAAATGAGCCAACTCGAGCTTCTGCAGACACTGAATTCAGTCTAATATTTTCAATTTTTTGCAGATATCTAAGGATAGAATGTATGTGATTAATCTGCATAACTGGAGGTTTGGTGTAATGCTTTCAACTCTCAAAATCCCGATAGACAAGCCACGCTTTTTAATTTGTCACTTTTCAATTACTGAAGGCTACCAATTCAACGTGAACTGTTACCCTGCTAAAGTAATAAAATTAAAACACCGTACAATATTCCGGCTTAATATAGGAAGTCTTCAGCTATTTTTGATCATAAATTTTAGCCCAATATTGTAAATAGCTTTCGAAGAAAGGTCAGAAGAATCATCTCCCTTGTTCTTCCAATCTGACGATGCAAAGAATGGAATCTGGAGTTGTTCTGTGGTACAAATATTCTGTGGTACAAATGAGTTATGTTCCTTCCCTACCACTGTTCCAGCTGATTCCTTCTTTAAATTTTATCAGGTCAAAAAATAATAATAAACCCTGTCAATCAAACTTGACTCCTAGTGGTCTCGTTGACACAACCATTTATTTTTTCTTTGCAACAGTTCTTTCTGACAGATCGTTGTTCAGTTTTCCAGCCAAGTCTACAACTCTGGCAGTGTCCTATTTCTATTTATTTCTATTTAATTCGATTTCTATGCCGCCCTATTCCAAAAACTCAGGGCGGCTTACAACATAAATACTAGCATATAGAAATCTGAAAAAAAAAATTAAATACATTATAAAACCCCTAGATTAAAAAACCAGTCATCCAAAAACAAACTTACAGCAAACATACACTGGCTGGGGCCAGGTGTTAACTGCCCCAGGCCTGTCGGCAAAGATGTGTCTTCAATAATTTGCGAAAGGCGGAGAGGGTGGGGGCAATACGGATCTCCAGGGGGAGTTGATTCCAGAGGGCCGGGGCCGCAACAGAGAAGGCTCTTCCCCTAGGCCCCGCCAGGCGACACTGTCTGGCTGACGGGACCTGGAGAAGGCCGACTCTGTGGGCCCTAACCGGTCACTGGGTTTCATGGGGCAGCAGACGGTCCCGTAAGTAACCTGGTCCGATGCCATGTAGGGCTTTATGGATCATAACCTATTCTGTTACAGATCGGTCTCAACTCATAACCATTTGTTTAATGACATTCAAAGTGACAAGTGGCTTTTGACCCTTTTTCACACCATTGTAATGTCAAAATTCTGATGCTTGGCAACCGACTCATATTTAGGACGACTGCAGCATCCTGGGGTCATGTGATCACTTTTTTGTGACCTTCTCACAAGCAAAGTCAATGGGGAAACCAGATTCACTTAACAACCATGTCACTAACTTATCGAATACAGTGATTCACTTAACAACTGTGGCAAGAAAAGTCATAAAATGGGGCAAAACTCACTTAACAAGTGTCTTGCTTAGCAACAGAATTTTTGGGCTCAGCTGTGGTTATAAGTCAAGGACTAGCTGTACTAACCAGGCTTGATCCTTCTAGGGTTTCCAGTTCAGACAAAGTTAGCTTGGGACTGCCACTTGCCGAGACACACCCATCATCCACCAACTTTCACAACCTCATGTAGGAATTGGGTGTACCTTTCATTAACATCTGTTTCAGGTGGAGTCTATCAAGACTGAAGTATCGCTAAATCACATAGGTGAACAAGCCCTGCTAAATATTTGAGGAGAAGATTCATCCGAGTTCTCAAGTAGTAAATCTACATAGGCAGAGCAAGCATTTCTCAACGTTGGCAACTTGGAAGGCGTGTGGACTCCCAAGAATTCCCCAGCCAGCACGTTGAAGTCCACATCTTCAAGCTGCCAAGGTTGAAGAACAGTGAACCCAGAGGACTGCAGAAGCCAAAGTCAACAAGGAGATACCTCATCAAAATCAGCAATGATCTCATTCAGGAGGCGAAGACATTCCAGTCCTTCCTTGTTGACGTCGCACTCGGTGTAAAACACCTTGAAGTCAGGTACTGAGGCAAACATGACACACACGGAGTCGTAAGATTGATGATACCAGTCCTGGGGGACATGTAACCATAGGTTCATGAACAATTGCTTTCAGCGTAATGCTCTACTCCCACCCACCTCTCTCCGCCCACCCCTTTTAACCAAGGCAACAATGACACACAAAGTTCCTCTCTAGTAAGTCCACCGAAATTGCACAAGTCAAATATTAGGTGCTGTACAAAGGAGCCTGCCACGCTGACTTGCATTAAGGGGTGCTACTCTTTTCTTTTCTTTTCTTTTCTTAAAAACAATTTTATTGATTTTTCCATTTTTGCACCCAGAAGCTTAAGAGCCAGCGTGGAGACAGGGTAACCAATTGAATACAATAACATCATAAATATACAGCTCACATAATACCCCTTAAAATTTCCCTCTCTATCCATTAACATGATATAGTCAAATTAATACATTTCTAGATAAAGTTCATTCATTAATACGTTCCTAAATAAAAAACCCATTAATCAATATCTGCAACCCATTACTTCTATAAATCGAAGTCCTGTTTTCAGCTATTATTAATTTTTTTTATTGTCAATATTTTATTAGATCATAGGATGAATCACAGACATTTAAGTATAGAGCTTTTTCTTCCAATAATTGAATGTAAACCCCATGTTATCATAATTTCTCAGATAAAACATTCAAATTAGAAAAGTACCAGTGTCTCAAATACTGCCATCTCAAGCCGTATCTTGTTAAACCAAAAATTTGTACAGTACACACACTACATACCCAGATCTCCAATCTTTCACAATGTATTAGAAAACGTGAAAAAATAAACTACAGCTGTACTACAAAAAATAACTCTGTCATAGACTAACTTAAAAGCAAGATCAACCATCAAGGAATCAAATTAAGAGTTGTGAATTCCCCCACCCACCCGCATTTAATCTACTTGAGGCAATGCTTCTCTTAAAAGTTCATCAAACTATCTTTCAGTCTACAGAAGAAATAAGCAACTTATTTTCTATTGGCATATATTAAGCATTGTTTTCAATTAAGAGCTAGAAATTTAAAGAAGTAATCCTGTATTCATTAAAACTAAAGTCCTATATAGAAGATATACTGTAAGTTGCCCACCTGGGCTTCTGGAATGTTAAACCTACAATCCTATGTATGCTTAGTGCCTCTAAATAGACATCCAAAAGATAGCTCTGTAAAGCAGTAAAAATTTGAAAATATTCCTTCATCTAACATTCCATTAAATTACTGGTTGTACAGAAAACCAATAACCAGTACATGATTTTTAATTTCATTAAAACAAGGCATATACATTCAATTACATTAAAAGAGATATAGAAGATATCCTATTTTAAAAATGTATTTGCTAAAATCACTAAAAAAACCTTGCATTTAAAAATAGTTGATAAAAATATTCCTCTGGATTGTACAAGGCAGCGGTGAGAGAACCACTGATCAAAAACTGTTACTCAGATTTTTCTTCTTTTTCCCCTGGTGTATCAGATACTGGGTCCTCCTCACTTTTTGTTTCTCCATTTTCTGCAGGCAAGTTATCCTTTATTTCTTCTTTGTTATTATCTTCAGTTTGTTTCTCTTTCAGTCCTTTTTTCCCTTTTGTTGAAGCTCTCTTTTCCTCAGACTTAACCTTTGAAGTGGTTTTTTTTTTAATTTTGCCTCGACTTTGGTGATGGCAGGTTTAGCCGATAATCGTGCGGATCGCCTCTTCGGCTCTTCCTCAGCAGGATTCACCTTTCTCTTCGGCATGGCTGAGTAAGCTGCCCTCGCCTTTTCTTGTGCTTTATATTTTGCCCTTAGCGTCAGGCAGCGCGGGTGCTTGTTCTTACAGCCGTGGAGCGGTGACGATTGCCAGCTCTTACTCCAGCCTACGGGAGCCGGATTCTCACTCAGCTATTATTAATTTTTAAATACCATATCCAACTTCGCGTTAAACAAACATACTATTTACCATCTGGATGTCCCTAACTTCTCTTATTTAAACATATTATTTCCATCATTACATTCTTACAATTCTTAACCATATTCTGTTTCCTTGTCAGTAATTCTCCGTTTATGAATTTCATCTCTTCCATTATTACAATCTTTTTCTCATTATATGCTACTCTTTTCTTGTGTCAGCCAACCCGCCCATATATCTTCCAATGTTTCATTCATTTGCCATTTGTGTGTGTGTCAGATGCCTCTTTTGTCACTCCTAAGAATCTATAGTGCACAATGAGCCCTTGAGAAGTAACTCCCTAAGATTAATATCATTCTTACTAAACTTGGAGTTGTCCCAAGGGAGCTTGTTCAAGAGGCAAGGGGACTTTCTTGATTGTCTTTGAAGACGTTTCTCTTCTCATCCAAGAAGCTTCTTCAGCTCTGACTGGAATGGTGGGGAATGGAAGGATTTATAGTCCTTGCAGACAGCTGGTCATTTGCATTTTTTCAGAGAGTCACTGAGGCCACTTGGAGGTTTATCTGTGTCCTCAGGATCATCTGAGTGGTGCAAATGGGTATGGAGCCTTCTTGAAACTGCTGAAAGGACTCAGTTGTAGAAACATCTATCTGGAGGATGTATCCCTCCCCTTCTGTTCTGTTTTGACCTAGATGGCCTCTTTGACCCCTCTTTCAAACCAGCGGTCCTCTCTGGACTTTGCTGTCTTCGAAAGAATAGCCTTTGTCTCTTAAATGCAGATGGACTGCTGAATCTTGTCCTGATGGGTTTGTTCTCCTATGTTGTACCATGCGTTTGTGGTTTGTTTTGTTTCCCCAATGTGCAGATATGCACATATCTCAGTGCATTGTACTGCATACACCGCATTGCTCAGTTTGTGTCTGGGTGTTTTATCCTTGGGGTGGACAAGCTTCTGCCTTAGTGTACTCTTGCGTTTAAAGAGTGCGCACATGTTCTGTTGGCTGAAGCTCCTTCTGAGCTTTTCAGATATTCAGATACTGGAGTTCTACAGGATTATGGTGATAAATTTTATTTATGTAGCATCTCACTCAAAAGAGCCCACCATGGCTTCGGATCCATAGTTTTGGATGGGGTGACATTCCAATAACCTTGTAATGATTTACATAGTTTTGGCTTAGCTTGCAGTATGAATCCAGATCCTGTGGCTTGTGAATCATGGCTTATGACTTACTGTTATACCTAAACCAAATCAAGGTGACTTAATCAAGGAGCCAGGCTTAATGTGTTGTATGAATCAGCCACTGAGAATGGGTTTTCTACCAGGACCTAGGTTTCTTTCTTTTTAATTGGAGGGCAACTTTAGTGAATGACCTCTTCAAGGTCAATCAAAACGCTACCAGCACCTTTAACCAAGCTTCTGCTATGTAACATTATAGTGAACTTTTCCATACCTCGTTTAATTTGTCCCCAATAAAATGGGCCGCCACATGAGCTGGGAGGACATTTTCAAGCAGTAGCCTGTTTACATTCTCCATGGTTTCAAATGACTCGTGTTCCTTTTTGAATTTGTTTTTCTGTAGGCAATCCAGCCGACAATAATAGTCTATCTGCAAACAAACAAGGAGTCAGGAATTAGTTCCCAAAACTATCAGCAGCAAAGTTTATCCCATACTGATGTTGCAAAAATTGGAAAACAATTGATTTATGACAACAATTGATTTATGCAATGACCTTAATCCAATTGACTTTGCATGTTTTAGTGATTCCTATAAATTTTTACTTTTAAGTAGACATGCATGTCTGTCTGTCTGTCTGTCTTTCTTTTTTCTTTTTATAAATATTTTATTAATTTTATTATTGTAATCAAATTAAATACAACTCAACTTAATACAATCATTTTCAACTTTAACAAAATATAAAAACTTGCATAGAGTAATTAAAAAAAACAACTATGGGTGTTGCTCGGCAGCATCCCCCACCACATCACCATCTTCTTCCTCCCTACCTACTCCATCCCCCCACCTTCTCTCTCTCCCTCTCTTCACCCTCCTACAACCTACCTACTTTCCTTCACCTTCACTCCTCACACTCCAACCCCTCCAGATGTGGTTACGAGGCACTGCACGAGCAACCCCTCTTTACCAATATATATATATATGTGTATATATATATATATATATATATATATATATATATATATATATATATATATATGTATGTATGTATGTATGTATGTATGTATGTATGTATGTATGTATGTATGTATGTATGTATGTATGTATGTATGTATGTGTATGTGTATGTGTATGTGTATGTGTATGTGTATGTGTATGTATGTATATATATATATATATATAATATTCTTGTATATTACTAATATAACAGTTGAGTACTATATAACCCCCCCCAACCCACCCACCCCCCGACGTCTCAGAGTGAATACAGGGTAAAACACAAGAAAACCCACTAAACTAAACAAAGTTGTAATATAAATCCTATTAAAAAAAAATAAACATTTTACAATCCAACATATAAAAATTTAACTATAGGCTAAATACAATTTCTTAGATTGATATTTCCCTTGTATATACTCTATCCATTTTTTCCAATCCAACATATATTTTTCATTTGAGTGATCCTTCAAATATGCAGATATTTTCTTGTGTCCTGAATAATTTTTAATTTAACCCTCGGTTTCTTGCCATCCCAAATAAATCTGTTAATACCCTTCTGCCACTCCTCCAAGTTCACATCTTTTTTTAGTATAGGTAACATTTGAAAGAGAAATAAAAATTTTGGCAATACATTCACTTTGACTGCGGCTATCCTACCCAGCAAAGATAATTGTATTTTTTTCCATTTTTCCAGATCTGCTTGAAACTTATTCCACAAAACTTCATAATTATTTTTATATAACTTCCCATTAGAGGCTTCAATATCAATTCCCAAATATTTAACTTTCTTAACTATTTCACAACCCGTAATTCTTTCCAAATCTTGTTTTGAATTAATGTCTAAATTTTTAACTAACATCTTAGTCTTAGATATATTTAATTTAAAGCCTGATACCCTACCATAATCTTTAATTATCTCCATCAGTCTCTTGGCTGACTGTGTTGGTTGAGTCAGTGTCACAAGCAAATCATCCGCAAAAGCACATAGTCTATAGTCATGTTGTCTAATCTTTATATGTCTGTCTGTCTTTCAGTCTGTCTGTGTCTGTCTCTGCCTGCCTGCCTGCCTGCCTGCCTGCCTGCCTGCCTATCTATCTATCTATCTATCTATCTATCTATCTATCTATCTATCTATCTATCTATCTATCTATCTATCTATATCTATCGTTATCTATCATCTTTCTCTCTCTCTAAACTCTTTGTCTGCCTGCCTGATCTATCTATCTATCTATCTATCTATCTATCTATCTATCTATCTATCTATCTATCTATCTATCTATCTATCTATCTATCTATCTATCATGTTATCATCTTTCTCTCTTTAAACTCTTTGCCTGCCTGATCTATCTATCTATCTATCTATCTATCTATCTATCTATCTATCTATCTATCTACCTACCTACCTACCCACCCACCCACCCACCCACCCACCCACCCACCCACCCACCCACCCACCCACCCATCTATCTATCTATCTATCTATCTATCTATCTATCTATCTATCTATCTATCTATCTATCTATCTATCTATCTATCTATCTATCTATCATCTTTCTCTCTCTCTAAACTCTTTGCCTGCTTGCCTGCCTGCCTATCTATCTATCTATCTATCTATCTATCTATCT